>JASSKH010000014.1:3222500-3618217 GCA_031763025.1 Macrocystis pyrifera
CGAATTATAATTCAGGTTTCGATGCGGGTGACCCCCCGTTGATCTGTTTTCGTGGCGAGGACGGGCACGCACTGGGGCACACCATCGACATCGCCAATGAATCCGCCAATACTGCAACCGTAAAACAACAGAAACCGTATCCCCAGACATCGCAAAAACGCGTCAAGCTTGCACCGACCGACTCACCAGGCAGGCCCTGTCGTCGATCGTGACGTCGACCTCTCCCAACTTCTGCCTCGCTCGCTCCAATTCTTCTCGCTCAACGCGTTTTCGCCACCCGAAGACAGCCTTAATCCCCTTCCTCGCAACCCCCCCTCCACCGGCCTGAGAGACGCCTTCCACTTGCCCCTCCACCTCCTTCTTCACCTTCTCCCTTAGCGTCAATGCTCTTCTGACCTTGCCGTAGTTTGGCTTGAGAAGCGTCGCGACCTTCGACCATTTCGACGGCGATCCTCTCGAGCCCACGTCGTCGGGAGAGGGAGAGCCCTCTGGCCCGCCACCGATCACGACCGCCCCGCCACCGGCTGGCCATATCGCCGACTTTCCGCTCGCCGACTTCAGCTCACCGCGAAGCACGTCGCCGACTTTGAGAGGGGAGAACAGATCTCCGTCCGAAAGGGCCCCCTCGTCTTGATCGTCGTCCTTGCCGTTGGGTGCCGAGGTTTCGGTCTCGGGACCCCAGGGCTCTTGGTTGCTGGGGGGAGGGTCGGCCGTGTTACCCTGGTCGGCGGGGGCAGGAGTGGGGGTGGGGGAGCGTGTCCCTTGACCTGCGTGGCCAAAGTTGGCGTTGCGAGCCGAGTCCGCGTCTTCGTTGTCGCGGTTGTTGATGGCGGTAGGATAGCGGGTGGCGGGGGTGTTGCGAATGGGAGTGGTGGGGGTGGTGCTCAAGGGAGAGGGGATATTTGTAGTGGAGGTGGGGGTGCTGGGGGTAGTGGCGGGGGTCGTGCTCCTGGCAGAGGTTGGAGTGGTGCTCGTGAGGGGCATGGGGGAAGTGGTAGTGGTAGTGGTGGTGGTGGTGGTGGTGGTAGAGGCTGTCGCGCTCGTGGGGGGGGTGGGAATGCCTGGGGAGGTGGTGGTGGGGCTCGTGGCGATGGGGGTGGTGGTGGTGCTCGTGGTAGGTGTGGGAGCGGTGGAAGCGGTGGTGGTGGGAATGGTTGGGCTGATCGGAGTGTTGGGGGTGATGATGGTTTCGGTTGTCGGGATGATGTGAGAATAATCAGCAGACATTCCACCTCTCGAGTGGGGGGGCGAGTCCTTGTTGTCCGCTGACACTTGGCCGGGCGACGTGAATTTCTCGTGTAAGCCGTCGGCGTCCTGCACCCAACGTTTTTGAGTTTTTTAAGCGGGAAAGGGGGGGAATAGGGTAGGAGAAACAGCGTGAACGCAAATTTGAGTCCGAGATTAATGACACAGCACTACCTACGCCTTTCATGCGAACCGATAACAAACAGGGATCTTGTGGTCAGTAAGGCGTTTTTAGATTTTCAACCTTATTAATAGTGACCTTTCCAATAGTCCTGTATACAGGTCCAGGAGGGGGGAGGGCGCGTTTACGAGACGGCCAACCCAACAGAGCGTAACTGCTTGCAGCATTTTCCAAAATAGTTTCTTCCCCCCCTTTGCTAGAAGAAAATATTCGATTTCCTTTCCATCTCTCTCGAACGTGGAAAATAATTGATGCGTTTAGTTCCTATCTCGTATCAGGTGTTGGTGTATTTGCAGCAACCACAGTATGGCCAACGGTACCACGTGCGCGTGACTCCTTTATACAACAAACCGTCATTTCTGCCAGTCGACATGCGGTCCACCCGGGTGTGTCCCGGAGTGACCACAACCACTGCACAGCGGCTGTCAGTAAACCACCATCAGCGGTATTTCTCCAAGTGACACCAAACCACGAGACGCCGAACTCGATTAGTTTGCCGTACCCCCCCGGCTTGGAAGGGCGACGATGTCATTCGACGCCTATTTGCGCTTCTAGCATCTCGCCCCGACATACAGTGATACTCATGCGAACATATACTGTACAGGGCAACCAGTATATACCTTTCCGGGCATAGCTGCCGCGTTTGCAACTACGATGGCGTTGGGAGAGTATCGGACGTCATGCTCAGAAGCCAGCAGGGCACCTTCCTCCATTCGAATGACACCCCCTCCGTCCTCCTGCGAGCAACGGTATATAGTACATCGCGGCATTCGCAGTGGTGCAGCAGCAAAGAGCGTGTGGACGGCGTGCGATAAACAAACCAATTGTCCTAGTCCCTAGGCCACGTACCCCCACCAACAGCAGGCAGTGTCGCGCGCTCCGGCTTGGTGTGTGCGTCTGTTAACATGTTCGTGCAGCTTTGCGCGTGGCCCTGATGATGGCAGACAAGTGAGAGCTGCTGTTGTGCTAGCTTCGCATGCACGCGAACGTTGCATCCAGTAATCAATCGTTCCCTTCCGTCGGCATGATACCAACCATGCATGAATGTTCCGAGTGACAGTGAAACTGCCATTTAGGGCTAACCCTAACCCTAACCCTGAGGTCACAAGTGCAACAAACAAGAGACGTAAACGTCTCTTCTAGGGCACCTTCCATCCGCTGTTCAAGCTGGAGTATAGGAGATCGCAGTTCGGCCCCTTATTGAGTGACAGCTGAGACCAAACCGAGTGTATTATACCCACCCCCCTACATCTTCAGCAACTGCACCCACGTTTGTTTGTTGAGACAAACCACTTGGGACCAGTGTGATACTATATTCTTCCAGTACTGACGTATGCGTACTTCGTATACACCTGCCAGGTAATAGTTGTCCCAAACCAAAACGGAGGGGCTCTTCTGGAAAAGAAGTATTGAGGTCAAAATCGGCAGGGATGACTGGTACGCGCAACACGTACCTGGCACATAATTCCATACACATACATAAGTACGTTTGCTTGCGTTCTGCGCAAATCCACTCACCGCTAGCAAAATTGTTGTCGTTCGCTGAATAAAACAAATATTTTTTCCTGGTGGAAATGCCTCCATATGTACTGGAAACTCCTATTTTAGCCCAGGACGGCGACTAAAGCATTTCATCCCCTTCGTAATAACGCCTTCCAAGATTTTCAGTTGTGTCGTTCGCACTTTTTCCCTATTAGAGCATTTCGTGCTTTAACCATAGCAACGCATCCTCCATGAAATTGTGCCTAGACGCGCCCCAGAATGCCGGTCTTCTCATCATGATGACATCCTTTTTGCTCCGTGGTATCGTACGTTCAAGAAAAAGATGAGAGAGTTCGCTCTGCACACAGCATTGAAAACAATACCTCGTACTTACGCTAAGCATGTACTGGTATGATATATACGATGTAAGGGACTTACGCTGCTGCCGCCGTCTCCGAATGAAGCGGTCCACCCGGGGGCTTTGAAAACCAGCTCGCCGAAGATGGTGAAGAGAGGCAGCTCAGATGACTGCATGCAACGGAGGCGATCGGGGGACGGCGTCATGATGCGTACCGCCTGGGTTTTTGTACGTCGGTGGGTGAGTTCCGCATTTCCTGTACTACCGGGATACCTACACCGCACCTGACCCTCCCAGGATCAGGTCGGATCGACATATTCACGCGTTTGAGCGGGTTCGTGACATGGTATGGTATTGTATGGTATGATATGGTATTGTACGGTATGGTATGATTTGGCATGGTATGATCCGATTTGATCTGACAAGCTCTGTCATGTTCTTATGTGATGTGATATGATACAGTATGATATGATATGATATTGTATGGTATGGTATGGAATTGTATTGTATGGTATGACGTGACATGGTGGTGTGGTAGGACGTAATTGGACGATATACGGTATGGTATGGGGATGTTATGATATACGATGTTACATGATACGGCAAGTCTTAGGGGAGGTGATATACCAGGTACATGAAAAAAACATATGATATGAGAATACACGCTCATCATATACTAGGTACCAGGTACCAGGTATACCGCCTTCATCGATATCATGTTTTTTGGCGTTTTAGTGATACGGATATACTTGCCAGATGTATCAAACCAGGGTAGTAGGGATCTGGCATCAAATAATAGAACAGGCAAATTGCGTTTTTTCCAGCGCTTTCGGAGCCCCAAGCCCCAATTCAATTTTGGGCAAGCCAACCCCCGTCTCCGCCTTCCCCACCGAGATGTAACGAGGCGCGCGGCGAGAGTGTATCCTTGGGGAAACGTCGAAGGTTCTGGAGCACCTGAAGTGAACAGGTTTCCAAAAACCATTCCATATATTTGCAACTCAAATGAAACGGGGACAAAACCAGTGGGCCTTCGGGTTGACACCGCCCCACACGGTGTGGAATCATCGGCTGGTTGCTGATTGGCTAGGGTTTATGAAGCCAGCGCCACCCGGGGAATATATATATATATTTATTATATCGTCGGATAGATAATCCTTCCCTACATCTACAACTTCAACAAACCGGGGACGATAACGATGAGCCCCCGGGTCGACATCACCACGCACGGTGTGGACTCCACCCACATCGGCGCACTGCTGAGTGGTTGGGGTTCGTGACGTCAACTCCATCCGTGGGATACTTTTCATATCCTCGAATCATATATCCTTCCATACATCTACAATTCCAACGAACCGGGGGGCGATAAGACGAAACGGCTCCGCACGGTGTGGAAACCCCAACCTTATTGGCTGTGATTGTTGATGACCTGGGGTACGTGAGGCCAGCGCCCCCCGGAGAGGAAACGGCTCCATCCCATGATCAACCCCCCCTCATACATCTACAAGTCCAACGAATCGGGGACGGAAACGGTGATCCTCCGTGACTATAGCGCCACGCACGGTGTTGTGTAAAGCTTAAATCACATTGACAATGATTGATACTGACTGGGGTTCGTTTGGCCAGGCCTAACTGCGATTACGGCTCCATCATTGTAACATTAATACTTCTACACAACAGCAACTCCAACGGATCGGGGAGTAAAACAGGGACCCTCCGTGCCGATGCCGGCCCGCCCGGTGTGGAAACCCCAACCCCAATGGATGATTACATCTTGATTGGGGTGGTGCTGCCAGCGCCAGATGGGGAGGGTACGGTCCCATCTCCAGATGACGAACCCTTCTATACATCAACAACTCTAATAATAGGGGACGAAAACGGTGAGCCCCCGGGACGATATCGTCCCGCATGATATGGAAGCTCCAAACCCGTGTACACTATTGAAACTTAAAAGCCAGCGGCACTCGAGAGAGCATACAATCTTATCCCCAGATCATAAAATCTTCATTTCATCAACACCACCAACGAATCGGGGACGAACACGGTGAACCTCCGGCACGATGCCACCCGGCAAGTTGTGTACAAGTACACACTAAATCCGGGTACATACTGGCTGGGGTTGGTGGAGGTAGCGGTGCCCGGGGATGATACGGCCCCATCCTCGGATCACAAATTCCCCACATAACTGGTACTTACAACCCTAACGATGCGGGGGACCGAAATAGCGATCGCCCGAGATGATACCGCCTAGAACGGTGTAGGCCCCCCAACTCAGGGTACGCAATCGGCTGTGAGCTGGGGTTTGTGAGGCAATCGGCACCTGGGGATGATACGTCTTCATCCCAAGATCAGCAAACCTTCCATACATCTACTGTACAAATCCAACAAATCGGGACGGAAACGGAGTTTTCGGCACCTAAAGCGGACCCTCCGACTCAACCCCTAACTCGAAATCAACCATGGTGATCAGTGCTGGGATGATGTGCTTCGTAGACTCCTGACTGATTCTGTCGGCTTGGATGCAGTGCTTAAAACTTCTCTACGGTAGGTTGATTCGGTCCGCTCGGGATGCTGTGGCTCGGACAACTCTCGGTTTATCGAGCCGCGTATAACATACCCCTTATATACCCAACCGAGTGCGCAAATAGCTAACTTAGGAAGATTCACTGACACAGGGGGTCTACTTCTGCGAAAATGGTTGTCGCCCAGAATCCCAACTGTGGATACACCATTGTGGTGGCTGGGGGTAATGAAGCCAGTGGATCCCACGCAAGGGGGGCAAGCATATTACTATCTACAGCAAATCAATTTTCCCCTGTAGGTAGCAATGAAAGTACAGTAGTAGCTGTATATTCAGGGTGGATCGCCATCGAGGATCTCGGTTGGCGCAGCCCAGCATTGAAATTTGTGTGATACCCGGTCCTTACGATGCACCCGCGCGCTCGCCGCGCGCTCGTACAGCGGTAGCATTATATAAAAAAAATCGACACTAACCGCTATTGATAGGTGACATTCCCAAGCTTGAAATCACGTGCACGCCAATCCGTTCGTTTCGGCCGTTTAGTTTCGCGGACACCGAGTATTTTTATCCTCTTCACGCCGCCTCACCCCGCGAACACGGCAACAAATTCGGGATTGTCCTCCCCCACAAGGACACACGGACGCGCGGCATACATACCATCCAAGGGGTCCAAGGAGACTCTGCATGCCTCAAGGAAACCTACGCCCTGGGCACTTTCTATATTCGTCATAGAAGCCATAATACTCTTGATTCTACACTTGATTTCGGAGGCTGTCTATTATTACTATTACGGAGGTCCATAGTTAATAGGACCTATGGTGTACATAAAAACCTATATATTTACGTATTTTACCAACAAAATTTGGTCCCATGAACTATGGACCCCCGTAATAGAAATAATCCGGACAAATGAGTTCGTTCGTTGCGTGTTTCGAAATGTTGGAATTCGAGACTACATACAACGGGCAGTCTGTTGCAACAGGAAAACCTATTCACAGACAATACATAGGACTTTTTCTGTTGCTATTGCACACGTGTGACATATCACGATCTATTTATCTAGCTATCTATCTATCTGTCTGTCTATCTATCTATCTACTGCAGATACCAAACTGCCGTCATGATGGGTGTTATGGTGTGCAGGATCCGTACGAATACATGCAGTATTATGGTACAGATCGCACCCAGGAAAAATGTCCTACAAAGTAGAGCATGCACATTATGTATAAAAATAAAAAACAACAGCTGAGATCGAAGATTTCGCTGAGACTCATCTTCGCAAGCTATGTGTGATATTAGTGACGCTTCGATCTCGCGTACTACGGGTTGGATGTGGCCTAATACAGGGTATATACACACAGTCCGTGTACGACGAGGAAGACAAAACATGAAGCGGCAAGACGTGGGCGTGCCAATATTTGGAAATAAATACGTAAACAAGAATCCGGAGGTGATGCGGGTACGGCTTCTACTCGACAACATGAGCTACTACCGTAGACCATACAGATCAGGAATTCATCTACCCTGAAATAGCTACACTGGATCATGAAGTAGGAATCGATTATCATGATCTATCCGAGGTATGAACTACTCATTTGTATCGTTCAGCGTCCAGGGTGTGGTAAACCCAAACAATATCGGTCTCGCTCCTTCGACGGGTCAAGGCCTCCTTTGGCCTTCGTATACTGGTTTCAGTTTGGGCAGGTCAGTCAAGCGGTCAAACCGTGTTTGGTTTTTTTAGTGTGGGAGCGGTCAATCAAGCGGTAAATCCGAATAATACTGATTTTAGCGTCGAAGCGAGGAGTCAAGGGGTCATAACGTGATATCCAGGTTTTAGTCTACAGTTAAGCGGTCAGCGGTCAAACCTCGGTCTCTTACAGTTTACAGTACAGTTGTATCTTTGTACCAGGCACAATCGTACTGACGGGTACTTCGAAGTATCAGTACACTACACGGCACAGTAGTGGTCCATCTATATCATAGTGTCGGTATGCGCCAGCCAATCATATCGGCGCTATGATATTACAGGCAACCGGCACTACTCCTCATACTACTACACTGACTGGCGAATTCCATCTATGCCGCGCGACTCCACAGGCCATCTACTAATACAGCGGGCAATCGGAACTCTTCCACCGGCGCAATAGAGGGACCACTACGTACTGCACCGCAAATTACCCTACAAATCATACCTCGTGGCGGTCCAAGACGATGGCGTTCTTTGCCGAAAGGACGAGCTTAGCGTTGTGGTGCACAACGAAGTGCACGTTGGACGCAGCCAGGACGTCGTTCGAGCGAACAAGGACAGCGGTGTTGTCCATGATGTGGACCACCTTATATAATGTGTAGCAGCAAGTAGTGCGTGCAGACGAGGCGGGTGTATCATACAGCAGCCGCACGGGCGCAAAGGGACGGATGCAGGGCGGAGGATGCAGGCTGCAGAGAGTTGAGTCCAATGAGGCACGCATACATTGCATACATATATATACTTTCTCGAGGCTTTTGAAAAACGTATCGAACGGACATTTGCGTTTGCTGTAACTAAAAATGCTTAGCTTGCGAGTACAGGTGTAGAACAGTCACGGTCTATGATCAAGTCTTGAAGAAGAGGCACCTGACCCGAGCAAGGCTACCTTAGCGTGGCAAAACCCTGAGCAATCGTGAGCAACCTTGAGCATAAATTTACTGGCTATTATACACCACCACCAGGTCCAAGTATCCGGTAGGGTATACACAGTACCGTAGAGCTCGCCGCGCCGAGCATGATTTTCAATCCATTTTTTTTTCTTCTAGCGCTCCCCCAACAATGAGCCCGCCAGACACTGTTTTTTTTTTGTTCCGTTCGCCTATGCTGTACTTACTGCTGTAATTGTGTGCTATGACACTGTTGTTGTAGTAGGTTTGATCGATATCAATGCTGCTGTATACTCGTAGCTCCATCTGATACATATTTGTAGTTATGTCCCACGTCATCTCTCCCTCGGTAGACTCGTATACTGCCTGTAATAAACCTGGTATTATGATTGTGCTAACGCAACACTACCGCACGCGCGCCCACGTGCAAAAAAAGACTGCTAGCTTAGAATCCTAACATCACATGAACATGTACTTATAAGTTGTGATATTGACTAGGGAGGTAGGGAATGGTATCGGTTACGGCTTGTCGTGATATGTTTTCGTAACTGGAAGCCAAAATGGCTGATCATTGGAATCCGAAGGTGTGAAAATGTACTTGGAAATTATGATATTGCCTTGGACGGTATGAAGTTGTACCGGTCACGGCTTCTTCCTGGTATGAACTTCGTAGGAAACCAAAAGGATTGACAAAAGTACTAATAACGGTTGCGCAAAATAAAAATGAATGAAAATAATGAAATTGTCGATGAAAATGAAAATAGTATAAAGTTGAAGGAAATAAAATGGTTGATGAAGAACAAAAATGGTCGGCATAAAACCATACCTGGTCTTAATAATAGTTGACAACGGCGAAACACGGCCCGGGAGCTAGGTTCGGGTAACTGTCTGGTAATTGCCTTCGACCAAGGGCTCTCTTCTAACCCAAAATCGATATGACGCACCTTTAACCGGGCGCTCCTCCACACCAAAATTGCTGTGGCGCGCCTCCAACTGGTACGCGCCTCTAACGCACTACACACACTACCGTACGTGCGCCCACGTGCCAAAAAAGTTACTAGCATACAGCACAAGAACAAGTACAGTAGCCTAAAATGACACCCGTCACGAGTACACCATGTACATTGTGTACAGATAGCATGTACATTCAAGTACTGCTGTTGTGTGTGCCTTCGCCCTCTACACGTACGGAGCAAGGAAGACGAGAAATCGGAGCCGCAGAACAGAGGACGCACGTACGTGGTGCACCTCGGCCCCTCGTGTTGCTGTGCTGACAGGCAAAGACAGATTTTTATGCGTTGCTGTGTGTCGAATATGTATTACTGCTGTAGGTTGACGGTCTACTGCTGTACAGTATAGTTTGATCCGTCAAGGCCTCTTTGGACATACTGCTGTACAGTATAGTTTGATCCGTCAAGGCCTCTTTGGACATACTGCTGTAGTGCACTCCTGTACGAGTATGTCCCCAAATATAATGAATATTCTGACACAATTTTTGAAATACGAACGGTCCTTATATTTCGGTCATAGGTGATAAAAATACGGTAGGTTTAGCGTGCGCGGACTCCCCCGACACATGTAGGACGGCTTGGCAACGAATTTGGAGACGGATGTCTGTCTGTGATTGGTCGATACTGACATTTCGACCGCCAGAGGCTTTTGGGAAGAAAGCCACCTAAACACGCTATGGAGCCGTGCGACTGCCCCCGCCGACCACGAGCCTCCCTAACGGTTAGGGTTAGGGTAAGGGCTAGGGCTGGGGTTAGGGCTATAGGGTTGGGGACGGGTTGGGGGCGGATTGGTCTGTGGCGACGTGCAAGATTGAAATTGACCACAGGCACCCGTCAAGAAGTTCGTTGCCTACGGTACCCGTCCTGCTTTTTTTTAGGGCGAGCTTAGCCCAGCGTGGGGGGTTCCTCGACGGCTTTCCGCCGAGCAAGGAGTAAGAGTGCCGTCACAAGTCACAACGAAACACATTTTTGATGCGGACTGCATGCATGACGCTACAACGAGGGTTTCTCTGGACAGTAATATAGTACCGGATTCAATTCTGATTTACATATCAAACGTTCACTATATTTATGGCCAGAACTGCACCATACATATACCAGGTAGACTACTATTAATATTGATATATAATACAGGTACCTGGTCCAATATAAACCGACCGAACCCATCTCCCACCTTTGGTGTCTCGCACTTGATCGGACGGATGAAGGTGATGGTTCCATACCAGTCCACTTCATCGGAGGCAAAGCTGCACGACATCATCCTGCCCGGGTATAGGTCCCACAACTTGTCCCCTAACGCTTGGGCGCTTGCGCCTTTCATCATGACGGCTACTGCTGCTGCTGCTGCTGCTGCCCGCAGGAGGAAATTGCTTCGCTTGAGGAAGAATGCCGTCGCCATGATCAGTAAACAACAGGGAATCGGGTAGCTGGTGTTGTTTCTGTTGCTGTTGCTGCTGCTTTGTCGATATAGAATGCCGCAACTTTTGTAGTTGCCTAGCTGCCAGCGCGGGGGTGGTTCTCGTCTGTGTGGGGAACGATGTGTGCTGGAACTGGGCTGTGAGGCCGAGCAGGGGCAGAGCAAGCAGAGGAAGTTGAGAAAAGAGCGCGAAAAAAAAAAACAAAATGCAAGGGCAAACCTCTGTAAAGATTTTGATCCTATGACACCACACATCAAAAATGTTCAACTGTCATCAGGCCAACGACGCGCCTGATTGGCTGGTGCAGTGATGGAAGAAGAGCAACGTGTCAGATGTCGATCCAGGGACATGAAACCTCAAAAATGTTCAACTGCCGTGTTGTCATCAGGCCAGCGACATTGCTGATTGGCTGGCGAAGTGATGGAGTGTCCCTTTCGCTGCGCGTCACTGCCTTGTCTAATCATATTCTGATACCGTCACCAGCTAGTCATTGTGGCGTATAACGTGCAACTAGTGTTTGTTAGATACAATACATACATCCTGGTATAGACCGCTGTACTGCACTGCACTGCAGCTTGCGGATCTACCTGCTTGGTAGGCACCGAATGTTGCCGTACGTACATATTAAAGGACAAACGGCTGGCGGTGCCGAAATGTGATGCTGTCGATTGTTTGTATTGTGTGGTAGTTGTGCTGTGGTGCTCTGTGCAATGACATCTCGGCGATGCATCAGTGTTCTACATAGAACACGTCAGATACCACACACCCTCGGATTCCAAACTGATCATCTCGGCAACGAGGGGAGTCCAGCCGCCAAGCGCTGCATCATCTATCTACGATATGTCCGGAAAGACATCGACGATATATTTTCAAAGTCGCCATTTTCGTTGTTGTGTTTCCACCCCTTGGGCTGGAGCGACTCGGCTCGGGGAATCATTCCAGTGGGTGAGTATCTTGCGTGATATACGCTATGCCAGCAGGCTCAGCGAGAGGGATACCAGAGCATGCGTGTGAGTGCGACATTGCAGTAGTGAAACGTTCTTTCCACCCCTCGACATCCAGCACATGCAGTGTCCGTGCTGATCATTTATTTTTACCTTGAGAGATACACGTTCTCTGGCCACGGCGAGAGTCATCCACGGAGCAGTACAGGCAGCAGCACAGTCGCAGCTCACGCCGAGAGCGTAGGGATACGGACGGTGCTGGGGTCTCTGCTGTGTACTGCAGCGTTTCGTGTACGTACTCAAGGTCGAGACAGCGACGTCTACTTATGAACTCTGCACAGCATCGACAGCATTGCTACAGCAGGCTGCATGCAGTACACGACCGATTCTTGGACAGGATTATAATTTACTGTTTCTTTCTTGGGAGTTGATGATAAAAGTGTCGAACCCAAGTTAAACGCGCCACTGGTGATATTTTAACTTTTCTAAAATCTGAAAGCGCTACAGTAGCTACGGCGACAACAACGACCGCAGGCGCTAGCCTCGTTTGATGTTGCCTACGATTCCTGCTGCCGTCGTGGGTAAAACAGAGTATTGCGGCCTGTCGTCTGTACGTCTCCTACGCGCGGCTGAGTCTCCATTGTTTTATGGCCGTCGAGAATGTAAACCACGTGGTATGCGGCAAGGATAAATAGCGAGGGAATCGCTAGGACGTCAGCCAGGGCAGGGCGTGGCTTGGCCGTCGTACCAAAGGGAGAGAGGCACACACTGGTCGGAAGGCATTTTGCGTAGGCTGGCGCGGCAGAGGGAGGGTCATCATGGGACCGCACGTATTCGAAAATCGTATCCACGCACATTTCCAGTAGACACCTGGTTCACCTTGTGAGTATTGTTTCCCCCTTTTAGGTGGGTTTGAGTAGGGGAGCATCGTGTTCTCAATCAAATATTAAATAGTATGGTTGGTTCGCATACATTGACCTGTCCTTAGGCTGAATCTTATGGGAACCCGAAACCGCGGAAAACAAAACAGGATTCCGCTTCATCATGTAGAAACCCCAGGGCAGTGCCGTCGGCAGACATGAGCCATTTCCGATCACTGCCCAGACATAAATACCTGTACTTTAAACACACAACTCCTACCACCTCCGTACATAAAGCCCGTGCTTTCAAAACACAACACCTACCACCGCCGATGATTGATCGCATCACAGCGCACAAGATGACGTCAAAAAGCCGTATGATCCACACCTCTGAGAGTGCTCGCTACCATGTTTGAGGGTCGTTGACGCTGTGTGTCCATAGTTCTCTCTCGCTCGAAATATCGAAGCCTGACCCGTTTCTGGCTCCGATGTCTCGAGTGATAACTGCGGCCACACAGTATCAATGACCCTCAAACTTGGTAGCGAGCACTCTCAGAGCTGTGGAGCATACGACCTAGAAGGTCTGACATCATTTCGTGCCCTGGGAGGCGAGGAATCATCGGCGGTGGTAGGTGTTGCGTGTGGAAAGCGCAGTTTTCCCTGCTGCGGCATACCAAAATATCTTCCATCGGCTATGGGGGTTTGAACACCATAAAGGGGAAGTCCTGTTCTGTTTTCCGGTTTCGGCTTCGATAAGAGTCAGCCTTAGTTCGTATGTAGAACATGCAGGTCTTCATCGCATGATGTATCGGATCGAAACAAATGAACGGGGTGTACACGCTCTCTTATTGCAACCACACTGATGGCAGTTGGCGTGTCGACCAGACTCGGGCCTGCCGTTTGGATCTCCCGGTTAACCTCTTGGATGTTGTTTATAGCGTAGAGGATACATGTAGATTTTATGCAGCAGCCTCGTACATAGATAAACACGAAATGTAAAAGACGCGCTAATAGGAACAGAGCTCCAATCATTAAAACGGTGGAGCACGCTCAACATACAACACAATAAGGTTGACGAGACGTGAAGGAATACAGCAGGGACATGGTACGCAGGTTGTGGGATGTCACCGAACCGGACTTGGTTGGATTGGAACATGTACAAAAACCGTCCTTGGTTCCAACTTGCTTACATTTCTGCTATCAATGCGTACGCGAAGTGCTCTACAAGAAGCAAGTCTATCACAATACTATTACCGTAAGAGCAGCCCTGTTCAAGAAGCTGGTGCTGCACATTTCGTGCGAGAGGGTTCAGCAGGATACCAAGTGGTGTAGGCTGGTGCAACGGCAGGGGGGAGATGGCGCCATTATTTCCAATACAGCGTTTTGGTCACTCGGACGAGGGGCTCTGCGCTTCGCTATGTATTCAAACTTCTCAACCATATTATTAGCAAAGCGTAAAGAAGGGAAAAAGAAAAAAACGACACGCCACACCCCCAGAGGTCGGAATCGTTGCTCCGTTGTGATCACACACATGAAATAAAAAAAAAAAAACCCTTTTTCATTTTTTTCACTTGGTTGTAGTAACCCCTCCCCTGTCTAGCGAAACTTTCTGCGACGGTTCACTTTTGTTTTTTCTGGGCACCCTTGTAATCACACGTAATTCATTCAACAAGCGGGACTGCGGTTCTACGTAAAACGATTGAGGCACGCAGGTTTCGCATGAGTTTTTAATTCGTTTTCCACGTTGTGTTTGGACCCCCCGCGCGCGCCTGCGTTTAAGTACGGTAAGCAACAATAAATTATCTTGCTTGGGTGTTTCATGTGTTTCGCATGTTGTGTTCAAAAACTTTTGGTCCTACCTGGTATATAGACATAAGTTGGGTTGTCGTCGGTTGGCGACGACGCTGTAAAACACGCTTCTCACTGCGTGAGCTGGACAGCCAGGGTACCGTTTTTTTTTTTTTTGTTTTTCTCTTTTTTTCTTCTTTTGTTTTGGCGGTTACCACGGCTGGCGGTCAAGTTGGATCAATTTTGTGCCGGAAGTACCTTTTACTCCGCACAAGGGGGATGATCGTAGTGCGTATATGGCGAGGCACCCATGGGGCAGTTATATAGTAAACTCGTTGTTGTCTCTGGAAGTGGCTACACCGCATATTTAATTGACTCGTTGAAGCTGTCATCCCTATGCAAGAAAACCCGTCTCTATATCGGTTCTGAGTAGAATGCAGCTCACGCTTCATGCGACTCGCCCAAAACGTCACGGCGCTTTGCGTTTGGTGCAAGCAATGTCTGTCTGGTCGGTGAAAACCTGACGTGTTCCGTCTCGGCATTGTAGGGATGCGAGGGTCGATGGTCATACGACTACGGCTATGCATGATATTGAGAACACCCCCCCCCCCCCCCCCCCCCCTGCCGCGAGGCAATATTCTGAACAATGGAAGTAGACATACTTTTTTTTTTGCTTGTTGGGGCTTATATTGTTCCGTTGTTGGTTGAACTAGTTCGACATAACAGGATTGTTTCGGAGTATTTCCCACCCCCCCCCGGATGCGTGGTCAATGGTCAAATGACTAAGGCAAGCAACAAATGAGTACGCCCCCCCCCCCCCCCCCCCGACTCCGTCATGCAGAATTGGGTCGATGCTGCCAATAAAATTACTGCATACAGTACGCTCACGTATGTAGGTAAAAGGTTTATAGTTTATTGCACACCTGCCTGTGCGCATAACTGTGCATTTTTCAATACTATTCTGAGCTTCCGTGGTCTGCGAAAATTATTTTTGTTGGTTAACTGTTGGGAAACCGGTGTCATGATGCTCAAACTGCAAGTGATACCATCTGTGGTTTGATAGTTGGCTTATAGGCAAGGCATATATTTGGTAAGATGTATTGCCCACTGATGGAAAGTCGAGAGGATCGCCTGGTATACTTCTGTCTTCGAGGAGTAGGATATGTTGGATTCGGGCTTGTGCAATTTGAAGGGTGCTGTACAAACAGCCGGGATGCGATTATGCGTGTGATCCTGGAAGAGGATATATAATTGCTGCGATAAACTTGTGTCGACGTATTTCACCGCGCTGATGGTCGTTTGATTATCGCGGACAGAATTCCCAAGTTATGGCCTGATGCGTGACAAGGAGATTGTTTAGAAATCTTACCAGATAAAGTTTAGAAATTTGGGTTTTATTTGCGTTTTGAGGTTTTGCGTGAGTTTGGTGTTTTCAAAGCAGGGAGGCAGCTGTCTTGTGCTACAAGGGGTTTCGTATTTTCTGTGTTTGGATTGATAGGGTTACTACTTGTTGTATAGTGACAAGAGGATATGCGTGTTGGATGATTGTGGACCTATTACAGCGTAGGCACTACCATCATGACAGTGTGCCGCGACTGGGGAGGCTGTAGGACGTAGCCGTTGCTCATAGCCGCGCAAAGTCTGATAATATTTGCTTGGCTGATTGGTGTGATTCATATCGCTGCAATTCACCTACGGAGATCGCGGAGATAGTTATGTTTGCTCGGATGGGATTGCTTTTTATGTGGGGTGCTTTTTAAGGGTATCAGAGTGACAGGGACAATACTCCCCCACTTGACTGACTTGACTTCTCCCTAACAACAATAATTGACACGTTTTTTATCTCCTTCTCCCATACCTCATCGCGAGGTGGAGCGACAGATCACCTAATCGCACCCGGTACACGAGCTGACCCATCGCTCTTACTGTCCCAAACTACTTCCAAGTAGCTTTTATTACTATATTTCGTTTGGATTAAATATTGTCGTCTGGTTGGGGTCTGTTGCTGTTGTTAATGGTGTATGGTGGGAATAGTACGTGCTGTTTCTGTCCCACACTAAGTCAAACAAGGTTTCTGAAATACAAGGCAGCCGTTCTCAAGGGGTTACCACAAGAATGATGGGAAAGAGTAGCCTAACGTATGCACCTAGCTGGTCAAGCTCAGCCCACACAACATTGATCGACAAAATAACCGATAAGGAAGTAGCTTATTGCAGTTTGGAATTTGACCTCTTTAAGGCATCTGTCACGCCCTTCATTCCCATCCATCTCTTAATAGGGTTGCGAGTCGACAGCATTTCACGACTGCTAAATAGTCGCGTTGGCGAAATCGACAAGTGACTTCAGCCCGTAAGTGGGCTGGCAAGGAGAGCCTACAAAATCCCTCTCCGGCCGAGGGGGCCCCGCTGCAGGCGCCCCCGGAGGGCTCGCCAAGGTGCCTTGGGAGGATACCGCAGAAGACGCCACCGGAGGCAAAACCTACGCCTTTTGACTTTTTTTGAACCAGAAACGCAAAAAATATTGCGAGCTACAGCAGAGTCATGGAAGGTTCAACACAACAAATGGATTCAGCTAACTCAAAAAGAAAAGTACGCAATCGAGAAATACAATGAAGTATGCTGTAGTTCTCTACCCTGGACTAGAAGATCGCGTCTGAAATTGATTGGTCCGGTATCAGCATTTCCGGGAATATGAGCGAAACACAGCCACCTAATAACAAAGTCACGTATAATATACCTTTCAGTCTGAGCGCAACACTTCAACGGCACGGTGAAAACAATATTCCCAAAAGGATTTGTTTTTTGCTGCATTTTTTTTCCATCCCATGTGTTCACTTGCTCCTGCTCCCTCTCAGTCGTAGCTCAGATCTGGAGTTACATAGTACGCCCTTCTCCCCCCTATCCACTACAGCACGTGCCTTGCGCGTTTACCGCGAAGAACGTTGAGCACTTTCTTTCCTCGTCGGCTAATTGTGCCTACCCAGGCTGTTATAAGGCGCTCTCGACAGTAGGTGTCATTTGATAAATATAGCTCCACTTCATACTGAGAACCTAACCCCTGACACCAACCCTAGTAGTATTCGAGGTTACCCAACGACTATTACTAGTTTCGAATACACCACCAGGACGTGGATCCCTATGAGATGTTATTCGTTTATGAAACTTCTTGGGATTCAGAGGGGAAACGTTGACGGTACGTGACGACTACAGAACTGTCACTGCGTGATCGGGAGATGGCAGAAATTGACGAGTAACAATGGTTGAATTCAAGCACTCGTACGGCACGGTCGCAAGATGATCTACCTCTACTACTCGGTGCATGCTGCTCGTAAATGGTTGATAGCACCAAACGCGTTCATTGTTTGGGGCGCTATCTTGGGACCCCAAAGGTCTCTCCCAACCTTGCGCGAAACGCACATATCGATGACGACAAGTCGAAAACCCTCTACTTCGTATTAAACAGTATCACACTTATGAAAGACAAAGCGTTACGCCGTCGGTATCGTCGAGAGAGATGGGCTGTCCCGCCATGTGTGCGTGTGTATGTGTGTGGATATCTTGCGGCGCGCTGCAGTGCCACCGGGCATGAGGGTATCCGCAGCCCGCAGTGACTCACGTGGAACAGCTGTATCCCGCATTAAAAACACGTCTAAGGAAACCCAATATGTCGGATAGTTGGCACCTCCGTTTTACAACTGACTGTTAGTCCCACTAATGAGTGGTCGGCGACTCAAGTCGTGCAGACTCGGAGCGCTATCTGTCATGGTATTGATAAAAGCGTTTCGGCTGCTAGTATTACCTATCGTGTCAACTCTAGTACCTTGTGTGCCGGAAGCTGGTTAGAGCCGAAATATCGAATTGGGTTGATCGAATTCGATTCTAGGCGATTGTTAAGATCTTTCACAGTAGGCACCAAAAAGCACGAATTGTTCATAGCACTCACACACAAGGACGCTGACCACACTTGTACTCTCCGCTGCTGTCATGGTGCCGTAGGGTGAGATTACCAGAGATCGCCTTCACGGCTCAACCATCACATGTGTTACCTGGTTGTAACAAGTGGTGCCATTTTGAGCTTGCATGAAGGAACCATTATTATATATACCAGCAAAAATTTCGTATGGCCGATAATTTGTTCCTGCCCCCCTCTTTCCCCGAATACAATGCGCCCTTCAATGCTTTTTCCAAGCCTCTTCATTTGATTTATTCCCAGCCTCCCACACTCGCTTCAGAACTGCTGTACTTCTGCCACTGTGGCCCTACCGCCGTGGGGGCTGGGGGGCCGCATATTCCTTAGTACGAGATACGGCACATATGTAAGGAGAATCCCTGAACGTCGGACAGGGCTTCATTTATTTTCCTCAACTCTAGAGATTAAGAGCTCGGAAAAACGTCTTGTTGGTCGTCGTTGCCCTCGTAGCTTTTGACGTTTTTCCTCCAGGTATTGAACTTCTTACGATTCGCTACGTGTTGGCCCTGCAACTCCGTTTTCCGGTAGGAAATGCTTCCATTCTATCGTCGATGCCCCTCGTATCTTTCGATATTTTCCTCCCTGGACATTGATTTTCGTACATACGTGCGTCGTGGTCTCACATTGCCATTTTTGGGTAAACTCATACGTTCGAGAAAACCTCTGGTTTATCGCTGTCGTTACCCTGCGTCTTTATCGTTGAAAGCATTTTCTTTACATACGAGTTTCACTACAGCAGTAGTACTACAGTACGACCTGCCGAGTGCTGAGACTAAAGTCCAGCGGATTTGCTGTCCTGTGAGTCTTTAAACATGGCTCGCTCTTGGAACGACGTATAGCATTACAGTATGCGCTGAGAATACTGCATGTTGTTTTCCGATGATGCATTCTTACTGCACAGGGGTTGTGAATGGGACGGAGACACAAATTGTATGGGAGGTTGCCTCTTTGACAGCCGCAAGGCCAGGAACATGCAATTATTGTTGACAGTGATTGATGGATTCCGTGGCTGGTAGATGTAATTCGAATCTGTGCAAACAACTTAAGAGGCAGCTGGAAAAGAGATCAAGATACGGCCAGCGGCCAGGTGCTACGGCAACGACGGTCACAAGAAATACACTGGGTAGAGACTTTACTTGCTGCTGTTGCTGGCGCTGCTTGCAACTGTAACTAAGACGTCAAGAGAGCTTCCCCCGCAAATGAACAGACTTCGAACGAAATAGTCTGCAAATGGCGAAAGTGCTTGGACCTCTGTGTAGTGGAAAGACGTGCGGATACGGAGCTCGACGGCGTATTTACCCCACTAAAAATATAGCTATGTGCGCGGTGTAGAGTTGTACTTTTTATCATCACTTTTAGTCTCCAGCTTAACTCGTAGGAGGTTTCTATGCGCGCGTGATCGCTGCTGACCGGAGGGCTTTTCTTGATGATCCAGGGTGTTTATCATGAAGTTCGCTGGTGCCTGTGTATCTTTTTCTCGTGATCCCAGGTGTCTAGAGCGTGTGGCTGAGGAAAGGTTTGGCACTATCCACATACGGGCGCCAGAGTAGCATGCTGATCTTTTAGGCAAGTTGTTTCAAGCAGAAGCGTTTCGGTTTCATCGTACCTTAGTGGTGAACTCGTGGTGATTTCATTTTGTCTGTTTATTTGACATTATGTGTGCATTCGTGAAGAGTATTTCGCAGGGGGCTGCTATGGTTCGAGTATATTAGTTCAAGTACGAAGCTTGCAGTTGGCCTGTTTTTGTAGACTATACAAAAGGGTCGCCGATGTTTTTGGGCTGTATGGTGTCTACGTGAAGATGGTGCTTCTTATTTCGTATGAAGCTTTTACCAGTATAATCCAGTGTGTAGGATTTTCCCCTTCCAGGTAGTTGGTGTCACGGTTTGTTTTGGACGTCTTGTACTGAAGTTGGTATTGAGACATTTAGTACCGGGATTTTCGTTTCACTTTAACAATCGTTAACAATGAAATTTGGGATGTGCCATTTTGTCTGCCAGTACATATATTGTAGGTTGGTCGGGACCTGCCGTATCTTTCACCAAGGAGGGAGGACGGTTTTCGACACTGCGATAGGTGATATTGGTGTCCGAAGGTTTGGTGTTCGACATTGTTTGAGGAGGGATTATTGACATGCCAGGATGATCCCTGTATTTCCTGTACCTGCCCTTCAGGGGAATCCGAAAGATGGAATGGCACGGCCCGTGTACATGGTTTGAGAGCATATTACGTGGCAAGGGCCTGCCACAATGTACAAGGCTCCGCTCGTATGTTTTATGACGTCTGTGGTAACCAAGATACAAGATGTGTGTGGTTGGCGGTGGTATGTTGTGTTTGTGCCCGTCTCCTCCACACCGAAGGTTTAAGTAAGCCTGGGGTGCAACTAGCGACGCGTCTGCAGCGGCGACTCCTCAACCAACGTTACGAGCTTCATGAACAGGGAGCCATGGATGAAGGTACAGGAACAATGTCGTTACGAGCTTCATGAACAGGGAGCCATGGATGAAGGCACAGGAACCATATCAAGCGTTACGTGGAAGATATGATATACAATACTGGCGGGAGGGTAACTTTCAAACGGGACATCGTTGAAGGCGCAGGAACAATGTCGAGGGTTACATGGAAGGAATGATCTGCGAAACTAGCGGAAGGATCCGGCATACGCTTTCCTCAGAAACGGGTTGTTTATACCGCTTTTGGTGGTTTTGTCTAGGTTTGGGCGCTCTCTGTCGCTCTCATCACTTCCCCAATTTCTCGCCTTCGAGACCGCCGATATTCACGACACGTGTACTTGGAGCACTCTTGATTTCACCAGGTCTGCGGAGCCGATGCTCATTCTACCCGTCGAGCGACATAGGCGGCGTGCTTGCCCCTTCTACCGATTCTCTGGCGTGACTCTACACTTGAATAGCGAGCCGCATGCGAGTGTCCCGGCGATGGTCAACGTAGGAGGATTCACCTCTAACCCAAACAGCATACATACATACATACAGTGTTGCTGTTGCGCAGGAAGATATCGCCTGGACATGTATCACAACGTACAATTTTCAGCGCCTTTATCTTTTTTTTCCTGGCCGGTGGCGACGTTTGTAAGTCTGATCGGATCACAACCTCATCCCTCGAAACATGATGAAACGCAGTGGTTTCCGTTCGCGGGACGGCGAGGGGGTAGATAAATATGTGCCTGTTGAGTTGATTATGTCTGCGGACACGTAATGCGGTGCAAGTGGTGAAACATCCCCATGTTTGGAGCAACCTGCAAATCATACATAAATGTTAAAACGGCACTCTACACAATTCTGGGGACACCAAGCATATATCCGTCATGACCTTCCTTTCCCCCTGCACCTTTATTCCTCGGCAGAGTTGTCGGAAAAAATGGTTGAACCCTCCATGTAGACCGATGACGAAGCCACGCTTAAGCAACCTGGGGGTATGCATAGGTAAACGTAAGGCAACAATGAATGGTGATTCTGAGCTCTCTGCCAACGATTCTACACGCCGGCTGGAGAACGTTTTCATCACAGGAGTCGACATGGGTGCTGTATAACAACGTGCTGCATATGGTGCGCATGCCATAGATGCTACAGTATCTCTACACAGGTTATTATCATTTGAAACGAACGAGTTCTTCGGACACGAAACAACATGTTGACAGCGCGGGTGACTGGTGTCTTTTCATGACGATCATCAGGTATGTACCTGACCCGCTGGTAGGTTCGACAGTCTTATGTATTCTCAAACCCCATCTTCAACTTACCGTCAAGACCTGGTATACTCTTCTTCGCACAAAGCCGTGATTTCTATTAGTAACGGAAAGGCTCTTCTTAGTTGGGCGGAGTGGACTGCTCCTCAAAGATGCATTTGACCGGATGTAATTGAGAGGGAGGCAGCGCCCCACGCAGGAAGACCGATATGTGAGGCGGCCCACTGTGTTATTCCCTGCGTATAGGTATTGCTCCAACAACAAATAATATTGAATCTTTCATGCTCGCGAATTACAATATATGCCGTCAGCCAGCTAAAATTGCTCGTATGGTACTCACTCAGAATACACTGGCGATGCCTTGGTCTCTATTCCAAACGGGTCAAGAAATACAGAAAAATAGAAGAGAGGTCTAATTTAGGCATTAGAACACTTATAGCTCCCATAACACAAGTCCAACAGCCGGCAAGAGATGGCCTATGTTGAAGGAAACGTGAGGGTAGGTTTATACGAATACGCAGCCAAGCACGGACCTGTTGCGGCAAGAACTATTACGGAGAACCATACCAGGTAATAAATAGGACCAAATATTGTTAGTAAAAATAGATAAATATATAGGTTTTTATGTATAGGCCCTACTAACTATGGTCGCCCGTAATAATACCTTCATTTGACATCGTCCTCTTCGAAGGAGCATCGAAAGGAGCAACTGCTGTACACCTCATTATATAGTCGGCGTTTGTTTATCAATGATCAGTGACAAGGTTGTCGAGCACTTTTGCGGCAAAGAGTAGTGCTCATGGCGTCATCAATACCTTCGATTTTTATTGGGCGGTGATGGAATCAGCAGGGATGATTTACGGACACGAGGAGATCAGCATGAGCAGGCCCTACTACTGTAGGCAGTAGCCTAGCTGCTGGCCAGCGTTGCTTGCTGCAGCCTCCACCACTTTCAATTGATACCACCTAAGCTTTGCATAGCTTGACTCCTTCCTTATCTCCGGTCAATGCGGTGTTGTTGGTTAGGTTTGCAATGCCATCCAGGTAGACGACTGAGTAGGAAACCTGCACGGCGCCTGTTGTAAACGAGAATAAATCAAGATGGTATGCTCTCAGCTCTCATGGCGCAGTATCAACTATCTCCCAACGAAGCAACATAACTCCTCGAGCACTTCTCCAATCACACTTGCCCAACTAAGTTTGCCGTTAATGATGTGGAAGCTCGGACGAGTACTATTAGTGACGTCTGACATATTACCGATATGGCTGGGTACCACGAGTGTCTATAAAGGTTTTACATCACGGTATTTCGAAGACGATGGTCCAGGGGTCGGACAAAAACACTGAAACACAGAGAGCAATGGATTTGTCGGCAGGTAATATTGCGAGGTATGATGGAAGTGAGGCGAAACTCTTATCATTAAGATACAATACGAAGCACCAAGCCTGTTCTATCATTTTTCAAACAATGGCGGCCCTTCTACGCAAAGACCGAGCTAGCGAAGTTGAGGTGTGGCAGCGAGCGAGCTGGAAACAACGATTTTTCACACGACCGAGAGGGTCGAACATGCGGGCAGAATGGTGTCCGCGAAGCATTGCATAGGGAGACTGGGCGAGTGCAAAATTAAACCTTACGCACTTGGCGCAAACGCCAGAACACTACCTTCGTGCGCGATCCGCCAAACCATCGATGACAGATAAGTACCGTACCACCTTTCCGAAGTGTACGTACATCCCAGCCAGAGACGGTGCATCCGCGGCTACATATATATGATAGTCGGGATGCTGCGTTGTCACGACGGCCAAACCATCTGGACGGTGTTATTCCGGCTTAGGAGCAACTATGGGAAACCAGCGAAGCAGCCAGACTGGTGAAATTCGTTTGCCGAGCGAGAAATCAAAGATCGTTGCTTTGTGTGCGATCTTCCGGCATTGGCGGCGAAACGAATTAACATTCGGACCATTTCGGACCCACTAGAGATTTTCTTGAAAAACTAAGCTCCGCCAAACGCGACAGGTGGGATTTCTGAACCTAGTCGATGGTGTCGAGTGCCCGATAGCTCCCCTGCTTCCTGTCGCGAATACGTGTTAACAGGCCGGTGACGAAAAATAATAACATTTGCTTAGGGAAACGCCTCACCGTATGTCTTGAAAACCATGGCGGCGGACGTATCAACTAACAATATCCTCGAAAGTAGTTGCTATTTATTCGGCGCCCTCCAAAGTTGAAATTCGCATTTGTTCGAAGTACAGAAGGGAAACACTGCGCAACAGCTACTACCCAGTCGTTTGTTGTCGTGTGTTTGCACTCCTCCGTTCAGTGCAGAATACATAGCGGTCCCTTCACGGCTCTCGCGAACGTTATTCTAAGAAGGGCAAACCTTCGCGGCCAGTCCATTCGTCGTCAATGTCACCCATCTAGACGAAGTTAGCGTCTAGGCTCCTGTACGCACACACGTTCTCAAACGGGAACCGGCCGAACTGCGCTTGTAGATTCCTACTTGTGTTCGTCTGCGCTTATGGTTCGTTTTCCTTTCCTGATCTGTGCGGCGATACACCTATTCCGAAACCTCGATCTAAATACTCAGTTGGGAGCTCGGCAGCAGAAACACACATCGGGCAACAGAAGCAAGACACACGAAGGCCACCGCTGACACCGCCGCCGCGCCGCCGACGCCACCGCTGCTGGTAAGGCTTCTGCCCCTGCTTCTGTGCTACTGGATGTTATTTTCTATGTTGCAATCCAGCAACAAAAGCGCAGTACCCATTCTTCCACATCTGATTAGTCCACCCCCTGTGATCCAAAGAAAACATCGACGAGACAACAGTATCGACGACCATCATCCAGAGCTGTAAAATAACCTGGTGCGGGAGCCCTAGCCATACCTGTATTATCTTACCCTCCGTATATGCTCCGTATATGCTCCGTGCTTACGCAGCTCGACGCTGTGCTGCTACACATAATAACGGTAACATCTAGCGCTTCAAAGTCTGCAACCAAACATGACCCTTAATCATGTTCACCTCCGTAAGCCTCCGCCTAGTTGTTAAGAAAGTCGGTGCTGCCGCCGATGTAGACCACGGAATTCTCAACCCACAGGGCACCTGCGGGTGTGTAGGGGACGCCATGACGATTATGACAAATAGTTCACATCAGCACAAACAACACTACAGCCCCAGCATTGTCCAGTGTTCCGTATTGTGCACATGGACGACGAATTATGCCGAGGCACAACTGCCATATGATTCATACGAGGCTGGCGTTAGAAACGTATATAGGTCTACCACAAACATCGGACGTAATGAGAAGCTGCCAACTGAAGTCATTTTGCCACTATCAGTGCAAAGTAGAGGCAGCAACATACTTTTTCATAGCCAACCTGCAACTTTTTTTTGCGTGCATAGTATAGCAGCGGTGCAGTCGGTGCCTGCCCACAACAGAAAATCTCGTTCCCGTGGACACCTTCTTTTTCAGAAGTCCCACGCTTTCCGCATGTTAATAACTAGTTTGAGATAAGAACGATCGACTATCGTAGGTACGTATTTTTACACCCCTACGAGTAGAGTATTGAAGTGATGTAGTCTAGATGTCGAGGCGCCGAAGTTCAGCACTCACCTCACTCACTCTGTGTTTTCTCCTCCACTTTTTTGTTGTTGCTGTCTCAACGAGTACAACGACGGGCGTTTTCAAGCCGAATTTTCCCTCACGCGTTTGTAGCCCACCAGAGGCATGTCCAACGCAAAGGAAACACATTGCACTTTCCCAACACGGCACACGAGCCCTTTCCAGCGCAAGCCTGTGCTGCCATGTTCAGCGCGAATGCCCAAACTGCATCTGAATAGGTTATGCGCCACGGCAAACACGGTGCGCACACTAAGGTCGCCAGCAAAAAGTTCCAGGGATATCCGAAGCTTGCTGGGGCTCATCGACAGACGAGACTGCAAGGGGACTATACATATAACCTTCTTTAACACTACTAGTAGAGAAATCTGTATACTGAAAAGACCGACCGCGTATTGCGCGACGACATTTAGTGTATGTATCTACATCAGCCTGTCAATCCATCACCGCTTCCAGGCCCGAGCACTTGGATACGTATTCTTACTGGTTGGAGGTTTGCAAAATTGGGACTTCCCGGTGCTATACTTCGAAGCATACGGGGCGATGTTCCTGGCAAAACATCGCCACGTTGCTGAAGCTCACGCCAAGTGCAAGAAGCAGAAACCGTGCTGGTCAAGAATATATCAACATATTGCAAATTGTGTCTGGAAGTCTGCACCACGTGCGGCAAGTACACACAACCAATGCGCGGTACACCAAGCGCACTTATCTGTGGCTGGAGCTGCACCAAATTCAGCAAGAGCATTCCGTAAAGTTGCCTTACGCTCGGACCAAGTGTGTGGAAAACACAATCCGCGAGCCACGCGACGGGACAAAAACAAACCGTGCCCCTTTCTCAGGGATATCGCCCATGTTTACCCTGCTAATACATATCGCGGTAGGCTTTCAACAGGTTCGGGATAAATGATTTGCTACGTATAGCAAGGGAGTCCATAGTGATTTGGTAGGCGGTCCTCGTGCCTGCTTGAATGAATTACGCGTGTTAAATTATCACCGAGAACACATACTCGTAGGTACGTTTAGATGCGAAGAAACGATTCACGGAAAACGCGAGAGCATGAGTCAACAACGTTCGATGGAAATGGACGAGCAGCGACAATGCTTAACCTTACCATCGATACAAATTGAAGGAATGTACCGGGGGGGGCGGAATGGACGATACCTGCGACAATGACTTACCTGGAGGCTGGAAAATGAAAGTGACAAAATATAACAAAACAAAAGTTTGCCATGAATTTAACTGCTGCTGCGGTCGCTCTCTTGTTCTTTCAACTTCTCCCCAAGGTTTTACCATTCACTGTAGTTCGACAACTCGCTCATTTTACGCAACTGAGTGCATACGCCTACAAGTTCGTGCTTTCGTGTAAACCATGCACCTATCATAAACGCCTTTTCGTCATCGCCACTTTTACTTTCTCGCCTAACTCGGAGGACGTTTTCACTCCCAGCGATTATCTGGACAAGCCGTGGTCACAGGTGGCGTCCCTATCCCCCCCCCGGCACGTGCCTCTGTGTCATTCGCGCATAGGGTTTAGCATTCCCACTGCTCGTCGATTTTCCTCAAATGTTGCTAACTCGCCCTCTCGCGCTTGCCGGGAATCATTTTTTATGCAAGAAAAGTACTTACGAGCATGCACTCGGTGAAACTCAAACCCACGAACGTGATCTTAATAGGCACGCGGATCACCTATTAAGCCATCGAAGACGCCATACTGTATAACATATATGCGAGTGCTGTACATCCACTGCAGGGCGTACAACATTTATATAAAAGCTGGGACCAAATGAAAAGCATACGCTCGCTGGAATTCGGCTTCTCAAGACCGCACTCCCGGTGGGGACCCTGGGCCCTCGGCGACCTGATCCCGCCGGGATCTGAGCCTACTAAACTGAACCCGGCTATGTCGAAATAAATTAGCAGCCGTCGACAAGTGCTACCTTTATGTTTTTTGTTTTTTTTCAATTCCACATATTCTATTCGCTCTTCGTTTCTCTCTTCCTCTAATTGTAGCCGCAACTCAGATCCGGGGTCACACAGCAGGGCCTTCTCTCCCCTCTCCACTACGGCACGTGCCCTGTAATCTTGTCGCGGCACTTGCCTTGTAATCTTGTCGCGAGAAGTGTTTAGCAATTTGTTCCCTCTTCGACTCGCGTCGAGTTGTGTCTACCCACGCTTTAACAGGTGTTTTCCATCGTTTGTGCCACTCGAGAATATAAAGCTCGATACCTAGGTTGGAACCCACGACACCACAGCGAGTACAATTCGAGCTTCATCACTGCACCACCCGGGCAATCGGTGATATATATGCGTCCTTCAGACTCGGCTACAGTGTGTAGTTGGTCAATTGATCGCGTCATGGCTCGTGGGGTGTGGTTTGACTCATTATTTTCACTCAATTCCGGGCCCTATCCGGTTTTGATTCCAGACAAAGGGATAATAACGTTTTGGGGTATCGCTCCGCAAGAAACGTATCGAAACTGCACCTTTTCAGAATAATACCCGTTTTTGACTCCTAATAGAGAGATTGTAACCGCCTTTGGATATTGCTCCAGAATAAACTTACCGTAGCTGCACCGTTTCACGAGAGCGTGAGCCTGTGAAAAAGCGCTAAGCATCTTCCATCATCTGCATGTATACGGCACGAAACTCCTAATTCGTGAACAAACACCCAACGCCTTCGAGGCAACACATGCTAGGGTTTGGGTTATCGAAGAAATGGTGTTGACTTTGTTCCGCTGGAACATACCCGGTGTGCGCCTGCTGGCCAAACGACGCTCACGCATGGCCGCCCCTACACGCATTCCTCGTGTAACGAGCGGCAGGGCACTACTCGTGGTGAGAAGGTTAGTGCCGACACAATAAGAAAACGCGGCAGGACGCTTTTACAACCCCTAAACCGATGGACATTTGTGACAAGTGACAATGTTCAGCGGACAGTACCCTCTCCAAACGCGAAATTCCTCCATTGTCCGGTGCTGAAACATTGAGAAATGTGGTTCAAAGAAAACGTGATCACCCAAGACGCTTCTACAATACCAAAGCCGCTGGGCGCTTGTGACAAGTGACAAATTTCAGCGAACGGCACCCTCTCAAAACGCGACGTTCGCCTATTGTCCGGACGACATGTTGGGAGGGCATCGCCGCATTGCAAACCGCAACATGTCAGTTCGCTGAAGCCAAAAGTGGCGACTAGTGAGGCATCATGAAGAGCCCATTCCAATTATGCTTGGTATCCTTTAGGTATTTTTTATTGAACAGGTATCGCTGGTAGCCTGACCTCCAGGCGATGCGCGCTGTGTGAAGGATAAGAAGAATGGTGTTTCAAAGACACCTGCGAGACGGCAAACGCGCAGTGAAGCGCTAGATAAGCAACTTATGTAACAACCACAAGAAACACGTTCAGAGTTCTTGGGTCTTCTCAAATATTTGGCGGGGGTGATGTAAGGTCTCCAGATGGATCTGGCGAATGATCTTCATGTAGTCTATTGCATGTTGACTATTTTCGAAACCTACATGAGCGGCATATAGAAAAACAATATCCAGCGAACGAGAGTCGGGATCAACACAGTAAGAGTACAAACAAACATGGTTCATACCAGAAACAAGGCGGGGGGCATCAGGTCGTGACATTGGTGGAAGAGCTCACCAAAACAAGGTTGGTGCAGATGATCAATGGTGCGATCGGAACTCAGGGGCTGTACTTTGACAGGCACGACTGGTTTGTTGGGAGTAATTGTCGGCGACTTGTGGGGTATGCTTTAACCGAACAACCTTTGCCACCTGGTGCAGGAATGTATATACCTGTCGGAGGAAATTCATGCGTCAAAAGCAGTACTCGTGGTGCCAGTTAAACAGTAGGACTGCGCATTTCTCTATTTATGACACCCCCTGAAAATTGTTCGCTCTCACATCATGACTTGTCACTTACCGGTGGCTATACAATGTGGCTTGTAAAAGTTTTGATTGGCATCGAGCAACCCGAATGTATACCAATGTGCCACGTTTGGATGGCTGACTGATCAATACTGTGGGGGTTTGTTTCGGTCTCCGAACTTCGCATGCGCGATGCTATCTTTGCTGGTGGTACCCTGAAGTCGCTCGTCGCCTAGAAATTGTCGTAAAGACGCTGCGACTGGTGGTGCATAGTGTACGCATGCGTAGTCGACGTCATGTGACCACGCGCCAGGCCCGACGAATCGGTCATACGTTTTGTCGATTGCGATTGTCGACGTCGTGGCTGCAAACGTGGTGCGTTGTGGGGGTTATCTCACCTTCGACTGAGTTGTGATCGAACGAAGTATTGCCGCCAATATTGATCGTCGATTGATCAGCGTATATGGCACCTGCGAGTAGGAAGCGCTTCTGAGACCCCTTACACAGACTCTAGGACGGTGTTGCCTCTCGTACCGTGCGTTTCATATGAGGTGCTGCGTGAACTTTATACGTGGCAGTTGTTATCATCGTGAAATCTCCATAGCATGCACCGAGGGTGCAAACTAGCGCGGCAGGGGTTTGAGCTAATTGAAGAGTAAACTATATCAATCACTCAATGTATGGTTGACATCGCTGTCGAATGATGTTCGCGACGGGAGATAGGTGGGAAGACCTAGAGATTGTCTTGTGTTGCTGCGAAGGTGTTTATATAATGGTCCTGAGGCGAAAAAGACAATGTCAAAAGAAAAATGATATTTCCAAAGGATGGATACTTGTGAACGAGGTTTAAACAAACAACACGCAATGTTACAACAGGAGTTGTTTCGGTGGTGGTATGGCTTTTCTCGGATATATATATAGAACATGAGGTGTTGACGGCGCACTTGAGAACCAGCACGCCTGAAGCCGAACAACGAGCATTGCCTGGGGTTGTGGTTTTGGACTTTGTATCCCGGTCAAACGTACATACTTATGTAGTATAGCAGCCGCCTGTACCGCCGTTGTCCCACCTCCGATGCCAGCTATATTATTCGCAAACGCGGTGCTGCCGCTGACATGGATCGTGGATAGGGAGGTAAATATTGCACCTGGTTGTGACAAACGTCAGTGGATCTTAACTGATAGAGGTACACGATTCAAAGGAAGACGAGTCACACCGGCTATTGGCGAAACAAGTGGTATGCTATGAAGTTCGAACCAAGCTCAAGGACGCCGGACATCGAGCGGAGCCTGTATAGTAAACTTCTGGGAGTCGATGTCAGTACGAGCCCTAGTACAGCGTGATAGAAAACGAAATAATCGCCACATAATTTACCCAGATGGCCTGGATACGTTATTTAATAAAACCAACAAATCAACGTATTGTTTACATCGGACGTTCGAAGGCAGTGATATAATGCACAAATGCTGAGGGCACACGCAAACGAAACCTCGAATCGGCCCTTGTCTCAACCTTTGGCTGAGACACAGACGATATTTGACGAGGCGTACCCACTTCCCGACGCCCCCAAGAGAATATATATAGCACACCCTCACGCGTTTGTCTGCATTGTCATCAGTAAATGGTATGACAGCCTACATCTTCTAGGCACGCGTGAATAACGCGATCAAGAAGGATGCACGCTGTGCCCAGCGTTTGCGGTGTCCGCCAACAATGCGCACCAGCACGGATGGCGCCGGGATAGTGCGAGCACCACAATATATGTATTTTCGCTAGCGCATACTTCCAAGTGTATGAATGTGCCTGGTGGAATCAACAGCCAAGAACAGCGGCTGTCTCGGCGGGAGATTTGTAGGACGCAAATACGCCTCAGTCATGCAATGGGTTGTGCGTAAGCTGCATCATAAAATCAAAATGATTCAGAACTACAGTACGGCGTAGTGCTGGCCTGTAGTCCGCAGAAAAACAAGACTCAGGGCAGTCCCTTCTTTGTGAGTGTATTGGTACGTATGTCCTGGAAGAGTGATCGTGTAGAACCAAGATCGGGCCTGCTCGTGCAAAAACGAGCATAAAACGTTGCAAGCCGTAGTTCGAGTATGCCGCGTTGATCACATCTACCACACAACCAGGCTGCTGAGGACGACTCTGCCTTAACGGGTGCCCATTTTTTCTTTGGCCCGTGAGGTTTTTCAACAAGCCTTAACAGTTCCATTGATGAGCTTGCACTACGTGGCCATCGGGGGGGGGGGGGGGGTGGGAAATAGTATTTTGGGTACTGTACTGTGCTCCATACGGACGCGAGTAAGCATAGGCATCTAGACAACACCAGAGACCTAATGGAAGCACACATACCTGTGCTTCGTAGGCATCATGCCAACCCCCATTACAACGCGCGATAAGCCAGACCGTATCTTCGCGCACACGTTTACATGGTACATGGATCCTCTACGCCACACCATATATATTTGATTGACTCACCTCCCAAGGAAGCGGAGTTGTTACCAAACCCGACGGTGCCGTCCAGGTAGATCGCCGACGAATTTGAAGCAGACAGGGCGCCTGTGAAGATCCGAACGAGTATGTAAAACTATATTTATGTCAAGCGCGCAAATGTCACGAGAGTGCGAAAACAGCCCCCCTACTATACTCAGACGCGCTGGAGAGGTCGAACCGTCCATTTACACAGCGTAATATCGTCGGCGAATATATGCCAGGAAAAAGGAATAACGAAGTACTCTCCCGTGGAACACGTTTTCTCCCTTTGCAGGCTTGTACGAGGCACCATACCTCGATAAAAAACTTTCGTGCCGGATACCGGATAAGCTTCCTTTCACCGACTGTGGAAAACTACTAGATCGAAACAATGCTTCCGGTACCTTATGTCCGTCTCCGGTATATTAAGTGGCCGGACAGAGGAACACAACTTATTATTCGGTGCCACATCAATCCTGTGCAAACGGTTGATGTGAACCACAATGAGTGTGCTTGGAACCGCCGGTGTCTTCTGCGCTGCTTACACACAACACTGCGTACAGTGCTCCCCGGTGTCCCTGTGCAGCAGGTATCAGCCGTACTACAGTAGGGCACACGTTCCAGGGGAGAACACCGCCGCTTGAAATAACGCAGACCTATACCGTGGTTGCTGTCTGCTAATAGGCATGTCCAACACCAAGTAGATCCCTTGTTGTTGCAGTAACTCGCTAATTACAGAGTTGATCCTGATCGAGAAAAATAACCTGTTGGCCAATAGCTTAGCAAAAAAGCGAAGGGTGTGTCGCTATGTCGACGTAGACCAACAGTAGACAAGCGACACCAAGGGGCACTCTACACTCGTAGGTGTGCCATCAATAACTTCTGGATTGCCGACCGACTGAAGCCAGCCAAGTCCACGTAGGGCCTTTGCGGAGGAAAAAAAAAAAGGTGGAAAAGGTAAAAGCTAGTTTGCCGCAGATGGGTGTAGGATATCAAGCCAAATGTTAGTCATGTTATTACCTCCGAAAGAACCGTTGTTGTTCGCGAAGCCGCAGTCGTACACATGCAAAGAGCTGGAACCAGCCACGGCGACGGCACCACCGTTTTCTGGGAATACTCTCTATCGAGAACCAACTGCTTTAGGACAAGCCTCGACTCGTTGTGCACGGAGAATATGCCGGTGGTACTTCTCAAGTCAAGGGCAGTGCCCGTACCGTGTTCGTCGATCAGTCCGGTCCGAATCGTGGGGAAGCCGATTCCAGTTACCGTCACATTCTTCCGATGGGAAACGCCAATCCTCTGCTCGATGTCCAGGCCGTTGTACCAGGTGACAGCGAAAACACCTTGACCAGTGCAGTGCATCACGTAAGTAAGTTTGTGTACATCAGCTGACGATATGACGTCAACCGCAATAGTCCCCGATGCCCCGATGGACAGGGGGCAGGCCCTGCCCCGGCAACGAAGGAGGTTGCAAGCGCAGCCATCAGCATTGCCGGGGCATCGACTATCATGCTGTCGCAGAACGTTGAGAGAACACGTCCCAAAGAGTTGGGTTGTTGTCAATGTTTAGTTCACGGAATCGTGGTCTGGTGCCCACATGGGCTCGAACACCCATACATGAAGTCCATCTCTAGCGAATCATATGGATATCCGATCTCTCATGAGTGGCGTACGCCGTGTATATATATGAAGAGCATATTGCCCTCAGAATGCAATCCGCGTCACCTCCATCGCAGAACTCCTCTTGCTTAGCTCTCTCCCAGTCAGTCAGATCTCCATGAGTGTAACGTTGCGGAACTCCAACATCTTGCTTGCCGCTATTACACAGCGTGTACTGACGATGATATTTATCATAAACTTGGAATTACATGCAAAACGTGAAGGTGAACCATGCCCTTGCGCGTGGATTCCAAGCATACCTCGGGCCGCGGCGACATAACTACGCTGATAAATCTATTGACATCGTGTTTTTCCTCGTCACAACTATGTTGTCAATCCAGCCGCGTTCTGAGACACCAAGAGCATGGTGTGCAAGGTTCGACAATCCTACTGTCCATCGCCAAGTACGCTGATTTGCCTAGCCTCGGAGGACAGGTTTACAATGCGCTAAAAAAGCGGAGGTAGTGCAGGGTACGATACGAGACGTAGGGACACATCACGACGACCACAAACTGAGGCTTGAATCAAAACGAGTGCTGTCTATCTTCGGCTGTGGGGGTGGAACATTAGTACAACACAGTTGTCCTTGGCGTTTAACGAGCCGCCTATTATGTGGTGGTCGTCTGCTCTTCACGCTAAACTCAGCCCACGACGCATGTCTTTTCCAGTGAATAACATTAGAAAGTCGAGCGGAGTCACAGACTTCCTTGGCATGCTAGGAATGTGAACGTTTGTACAATGATCGAATCGCGGTATATATATATATGGGTGGTAGATGCGAGAAGAGCTAACCGGAGCGCGGCACGAAGATTCGTATCCTAAACAGGAATGATTCAAAGTCAACCGAATTACGCATGCCGCAATAAGGGTACAGTAGGTAGCACTTACATTTGATGTAGACTCAAGCCTAAGGACCTATATTCCTCGCCCGACAGCCGAAGTTGAGGCGTTTAGCAATGCCATAAGCTAAGTCCAATGCACAATACCATTGGCTAAGTATCGGACGAATGCGTATTCTTGTAATTTGCACATCGGATCCAGTGTTATTAGGTAGCTCCTTAGCCGCCTGCTCACAACCGCTAAAACATGCAACTCCTACCCTAGCAGTATGACCCAAATGACTCCTCACTACTCCGTTCGTATGTGTGATGGCCGCTTACGCAATGCAGCGTACACCGACTGGATCGACCAACATCGTGTGGTGGATGCTTGCTAACGAGTGCCCGCTCCCAGCCGGAGAGGTATAACGGCATATTTTTTTACCTGTATTTGTGTGTTCTAACCGTATTCTTAGTTGGACGGCTTCCTGTTGGTTGGTTGGTTGGTTGGTACTGCTGTTGATGGTCGTAACAAACGGAACTGAGAGAATGATTCGCCCGTCGTTTGTTTCCAACGATGCCCCAAGTAAAACATAAAATTCGCTTCGCCGTGCTTTTTTTTTGCCCTTGTGGTACAACCCGACCATACGAATTTCAGTGAAAGTTTCCCAATACTCGTAGCCATCTCCAAAGATAAAATCATCCCATACCCTCAAAAACCACATTCGAGGCACGATAATATAAAATGAACGCCGAGGAATTGTACTGTCAGGGTACACGATCACCAACCAAGTTATTAGGCTAAAACGTGTCTATTTGTTGTAGCGCTGATGCCTTTTGGACCTTTTTTTAACCTTTTCCTTACATACATGCAACAACAACAACCGCAATAACGACTACGAGGCATGCTCACTACTACTCTCATCGCATAGTCACAGTGGAGAGAAATGGAGTGCCGCAAAGCTTTTGACGTGGTCTCCCGGGGTGACGTAGATTTTTGGTGTTGTTCCTCTGGCAACCGCTATTCATTTTGAGCACATAGTTGTCGCCTGGGATGCCGAAGGGCTACAAGGGGCATCCTAAACAAAAAGGGAGGCACGGTCACCCATTGATAGAGAATGTTTACGAACGGTTTGAGGTTGACACCGATAGCCGACCCTTCTACCCGAGCCTTAGCCCTTCACTCGAACTCAACCCAGTGATCTAGGGTGTGCTGTGCAAATGGTAAGATCTTGGTTAGGTTGATTGAATCGCTTATAATATACCCTTTGGCCAAACAGCAAAGTGCTACCTTAAGAAGATTCGCTGTCAGCAGGTGACCATTGCTGCAAAAAAGACGAAGCTTACTCTCGGGAGGCTGCACAACGCTTCCACCAGATTTGCGGTCATTTGGGTGGGGGGGGGGGGGGGCAACAACAGAGAGGGTTTTGTGGCAGTACAGTACTCTACCACATAGTAGTCAATTCCACTAATATTATGAGCAAATATTTTTTTCCTGACGCCAAATTGTTCCGGATTCCTAGAACTGCCGAATGTGGCTCGCGGGGTATCCGAAACACGGACGATACGTGTACTGTTCTTGTGTGCGCCGTTGTGGTTTGTAGTACTAAGACAAACATTAACCTGCGGTAGCTCTCCGTCGCCGTAAGCCAAAGAGCAACATGTTCAATTACATGTAAAGTCTGGGTCTGAATGGGACCACGCCTACTCACACTGCACATCTTTTACTTGCTGTTGTTGACAGCCTCTGGGGTGTCTTGGCCTCTCTTCGCAATGCACACGAATATTGTACTGTACCTTCGCGCGACGTTCCTAAGTAAGTCCCTCCGCCCATCTTGTGCCCGCATAGAAGTAGGTTGGAATACAAATGCGTAGTCGAGATACTGCTGCTCCAAGTATTTGCGGCAGCTCGTCCGACAGGTCGTTACGTGTGGAGTTGGCGTGCCGGTTGGTTCGATGTACGACTTGCCCATTCTGGGCACTCATCGCTGTCCGCGGTCGCTCCCCCATCAGCGCGCCCATAAATCGGCCTCAACCACCCTCTTTGTTCCAGAGGCTGAAGTACTGCAATATGACTGGAAGATCTATACTTCGAGTATTATCCAAGCTCATAAACCCGTTAGAGCCAGCAAAACAAACAACACAAATATGAAGACCACCGAGCCAACTCTCACAAACAGTTGCTATTCAGTTTTTCCTCTCCACTGCAGTACCCCTGTCCCTTTTCCCGCTGTCCCTTTTTGTCTCATTGAAGGTGCTTTGCTTGTGTGGCAAGGTATGTATTGCTCTTCAGCACGCACGCTGTTTATTTTCGATCCATTCGCTTGGTTTCCAATTTGATTTTTGCTGACGGTCAGTTTTCGGGTGAGGTATGGAGCTCCTCACGTGAGGAGCCTCAGAGAATTTCAGGTGAACATCTATCGTAGAACGCCTCTTGAGTGAGGGGGCACAGCCGTACCAGAGGCCGTAGAGTCGTACCCTCCACTCCACAGTAAAAAATGATAGAATGCAGCAGTATCGAGAGAGATCTGTGAGTGAGGTGGCACACCCGCACCAGAGGCCGTAGCGTCATACCCTCCACTCCACAGTCAAAAATGTGAGAATACAGCAGTATCAAGAGAGAGCTGTGAATGAGGGGGCACAGCCGTGCCAGAGGCCGTAGCGCCCTACCCTCCCCTCTCCAGTATGAAAAGACAGAATACAGCAGTGTCGGGAGAGAGCTGTGAGACGCGTTCTACGATAGGGGTAGCACATTCCCGCTCATATATGTTTTCTGAATGACGGGTCTCCTTAACCCCAAATCGTAGGAATGTCAGTTTTGTTTTGAAAAGTGACGTTTTTGCGTGCTTGGGCCATGGGATTATTCATCGGTTTGCAATTTCACTTTTGCTGATGTCAGTATTCGGGTGAGGTATGGAGCTCTTCATGTGAGGAGCCTCAGAAACTATCAGGTGAACATCTATCGTAAAACGCCTCTGGAGTGAGGGGGCACAGCCGTACCAGAGGCCGTAGAGACATACCCTCCATTCCACAGTTAAAACTGAGAGAATACAGCAGTATCGAGAGAGAGCTGCGCGTTAGGGGGCACAGCCGTACAAGAGGCCGTAGAGTCATACCTACCATTCCTCAGTCAAAACTGAGAGAATACAGCGGTATCCAGAGAGAGCTGTGCGTGAGGGGGCACAGCCGTACCAGCGGCCGCAGCATCATACCCGCCCCTCCCCAGTCAAAAATGAGATCATACAGCAGTATCGATAGAGAGCTGTGAGTGAGGGGGCACAGCCGTACCAGAGGCCGTAGCGTCGTACCCTGCACTCCACAGTTAAATGCGGGAAAGCAGCAGTATCAAGAGGGAGCAGCGAGTGAGGGGACACAGCTGTACGAGACCCTGTAGCATCATACTCCACACGCAGTAAACTCCACCGTCAACACGCGATAATACAGCACCCCACTCCACAATCAAAGCGAGAGAGAATACAGCAGTGTCGAGAGAGAGAGTGAGTGAGAGGGCCCAGACGCACCAGGCAGCGTAGCATCATTCTCACTACTAGGCAGTCAAAAGCGAGAGATAAGACAGCATTATCGAGAGAGCAGCATCGAGCAACTCGTCAGATTGTCGTGACCGAGAGGGGGCAGTCGTACCAGACCGTATCCCTACACCCTCCACTCGACAGTCACAACGAGAGGGAGAATGCAGCAGCATCGAGAGAGAGCAGTGAGTGAAGGAGCACAGCCCCACCAGACTCCGTAGCGTCCTATACCCCCACTCCACCCTCGAAACGAGAGAGAGTACAGCAGTATCGAGAGTGGGCACTGAGTGAGAGGGCACAGTCGTACCCGACGCCATATCGTCATACACTCTCCTTCAGTCAAAAGCGAGAGGGAAGAGAGCAGTGAGTGAGAGGGCAGAGCGGTGCCAGACCGCGGCCTCGTACACAGAACGAGAATGAGAATATAGCAGGATTGAGAGAGAGCCGTGAATGAGAGGGCACAGCCGGACCAGGCATCCTATATCAGACACTCGACGACTCTACAGTCAACAGCGAGATAACATACCGCCGCATCGAGCAACTCGAGTACCCTCCGCGCATGCACATCAACTCGCAGCGAGTGAGAGGACACAGCAGCACCAAACAAACTTTTAGCATAATACACTGAACCTAACACAAAAACAAACTCATCAGTATCGACGGAGCAGCGAGTGAGAGGGCACCACAGTGCCAGATCCAACGGTATCAGACACACGCGACTCATCCGCCATAAGCGAGAAATAGTATACAGCAGTGTCGACACTACTACCACTCTGTTGCGACCTGTCTGTGCCCAGTAATATCTCGCAGCGATAGCGGGTGACTGCCCTTGTAACACCACCTCGTGGTGCAAACACATCGGCCGCCCGAACGAACTATCTCCGATATCAATCTGTGTCACAATGTACCCCCCATTGTTTTTGTTTCATTTGTTGTCAGCTCTACGGCCAGCGGGCACAGCGGCGCTAGACAACCCAACCTCGTATACGCGAGTAAGCGGCAAACGCGCGAGGAAGAAAGGGCTACAGCTGCATCTTTTTCTAACTCAAAACACACTCGTATCTCTGGGGGTTGCGTCTTTGTGATGAGCCCGATCAGCTCCTGGTCGTCCTTGCTCCGAGTTTCGCTGCTCGGCGGAGCGCTTCCGTAATCAGCGGTTGCTGCTGCTCGGCTCGACCCGCACTAGCTCCGCCAGCCCCACCAGAGCTCGCTCAAACTGAGGCACTCTCACCAGCGTTGGCCCCACCGGCGATCTCCACCGTCTAGATTTGTGCCGCCCGTCCTTACGTTCCGGCAGCACCTGTCCCGTCGCCTAGCTGACGCGCAACGCCTCCCAAGCCCCCCGCCTCGGATGTTCCGAGGAGAAGAAGAACACAGTGCCCCGACTCCAGGAGGATGGCATGGAACCGGAGGTCTAGAATGTACCAGACCAAAAGTCGCGTTGCTTCATGCTCGGGCCGGGGTCGACGTGATAGCGGCAGTCGCGTCTGCTGGAAGGGCTGGTGTCGACCGGGTGGTTCTCGGCATACTGTCAAGAATTTCGCGACCAAATCGTAAAGCTCACGAGGTTTCGGGAGCGAAAAGAAGAAGTGACATCATCGCGATACAAGTTCCCAGACATTTCGATATCATCGATGGTTCCACTGCTTGTGCCAAATTTTAGGCCCATCGATTGGATCGCCATTTTACAACAAGAAAAAATCGAAATTCGGGTAAATACTGAAAAAATGAAAAACACTCCTCGTTAAGATCGACCATAAGGCTCCCTCTCTAGCAGCCGCCTCCCGCATTAAACCGCCGAGAAACGTCCCACCAACCTCCGCGCCGACATTCTTTACCTCTTCTTCTATGGTGCTCGTCTTGGTCCCTTCTTCTACGGCTGCTAAAGGAGGAATAGCCGTCGTCCATACAGCTATCGGCGCCTGCATCGCTGCCTGTACCACTGCCTGCACCTCTCCCTGCACCGCTGTCTACACGTCTCCCTGTACTGCTGTTAGCACCCATGTCATTCATGGTATCTGTTGTGTACACGGTCTAGCACGTGTGTAGTGCCCCCTGGGTTCCGTGCTGCTGTTGTGCAGAGTGGGCGGTGCACTCGTGCACTTAGGTCTCGTCGTGTGCAAGAAGCTGCTCGTGATATATTCCTTTTGGTTGCGCCGCAAACACGTTTTTGACAGTTACGACCAAAACTGCCTCTTTTCCGTCGGAAATTGATGAACTAAGGGCCCATCTTAACGGGGACTTTCGGCTCTTTCAATTTGACTTGATTTTTTTTCTAATTTAATTTAAAGGCCCATATTATCGAGGACCGTCGGTTCTTTCAATTTGACTAGATTTTTTTATTCTAGTTTAATTTACATCTGATTGAACAAAATTTAGTGTTTCCCGTTAAGAAGGTCCCTAATCATGACACGGTCCAACTTGCGGCACACGCCTCCCCGAATGAACGGCACACGAAACACGGACGGGGAGCCAAAGAGTGACACCTGCTTCGCTGAAACAGACGTACGCACTGCTATAGCACACGGTCCAACTTGTGGCACACGCTTCCCCGGATTCCCGAATGAACGGCACACGAAACACGGACGGGGAGCCAAAGAGTGACACCTGCTTCGCTGAAACAGACGTACGCACTGCTATAGCACACGGTCCAACTTGTGGCACACGCTTCCCCGGATTCCCGGATGAACAGCACACGAAACACGGACGGGGTGCCAAAGAGTGACACCTGCTTCGCTGAAACAGACGTATGCACTGCAATAGCACACGGTCCAACTTGTGGCACACGCTTCCCCGGATGAACGACAAACGCACACGAAACATGGGCGCGTAGCGCTGGAGCAAATGCACATGCTGCATCATCACACTGTCCAACTTGTGACACATGCTTCCCCAGATGAACGGCACACGAAACATGGACGGGGAGCCAAAGAGTGACACCTGCTTCGCTGAAACAGACGTACGCACTGCAATAGCACCACGAAACATGGACAAGGAAATAAATAAGATACGACACCTGCTTCGCTGAAGCAGGCGCACACACTGCGACAGCACACCGTCCCCCTGTCGACTGGTGATATGCACGACACCTGTAGTGCTGAAGCAGACGCACATGCTGCAACAGCACACAGTCCAACTTGTGGCACATGCTTCCCCGGATGAACGGCACACGAGACACGGACACTGGAGTCAAGGAGTTGCGACACCTGCTTCGCTGAAACAGACGCGCGCACTACAATAGCACATGGTCCAACTTGTGGCACACGCTCCCCCGAATGAACCGCACACGAAACATGGACGAGGAAGTCAACAAGATGCGACCTGTTTCGCTGAAGCAGGCGCACACCCTGCGACAGCACCCCCGACCCCCCTGTGGACGGGTGCTACGCAGACGAAGAAACGAGAACCGACGAAATCCGCTTCGGCGGCGATACGCGGTGTACCCACGGAGGTCACGAACCCGCTCGTGGAACTTCTCCCGGATTAACGGCTAACGTAATATGCACGAGGAAGCCGACGCGACCCCCCCGATTCGCGACCAGCAACTTGTACCACCATAGGTGGTTAAGCTACAGTGGAGCAACCGGTACCAGTTAGACCCCAATCCACGTATTATTGTAGCGAAGGACAATAAAATACCAGTTACCACCGCTACCAGCTACACAGCCTGTATGCTCTGATAATCTCATACCACCAAGAAACAATCAGAGCACCAATAGCTCAGAGTACGCTCTACCAGAATACTACACAGGCCCTAGTTTCGGGAAACCGCTATCCCATACATTGGTAGTATACCCCGGTACGAGCATTTGACACATCGTACATGCAACCACTGCTGCACGAACACTGCTGTATACGCATGGCTGTACCAGTTATACTCACATAACCTTTTCTCGAGTTTGGTACCACCGATAAAAGTCTCGCATGAGATACGATATTTCGCATTAATATTACTAGTAATTGGTGGTAATGAGGCGCGACCTCAGCAATACCTGCAGTAGTCATATCTGCGATGCATCATGCACAACATTTATTTGATTTGTGCTGAACCAACACGAACGAACATCTACTGCTGCTGCTGTACCTACTACCTATACGCCGTCGTTGGTGAATCTCATAACCGTAAATATTCTTGGCATCATATCCTGCTCTTGAAAAACACAGACAGCACAGCAGTACGGACACACCTGTAACAAATACCAGGTACTGGATTTTGTCGTGTGTATCCTGGTATTTCCACCTCGAAATCCGGCATAATAACTTGAAGACGAAAATATGTACTACTGCTGTGTGACCACGGAACTGGATGTCGACGGGTGGAAAGAACAAGAGACGACAAATAGACACACACCTTATATATATATTTTCTTTTTCTGTTCTTCCAACAGCAAGTGTTTTCTGGTTGAAATTCGGCATAATTAATTTGAACACGAAAAATCTGCATCTGAAAATATTTGTCCAACACAAGACGCTTCTTTCTCGTAGCAGGTGCCACCACTACTTGCTTGTACTGATGTACGACATCTGCATACAGCAGCTGTGTTTCTCCAGCAACAAAAACAACAGCAGCAGCAGTAGCAGTGGGACTCACGAGGCCAGGGTCAGCGTCAATGTACGCTCGGCGGCTCGGCTTGTCAATCTAACCCTTGAACCCTTTGTACACATCTACAGCAGCAGCAGTGTTTCTCCAGCAACAAAACAGCAGCAGCAGTTGCAGTAGGACACACGACGCCAGGGTCAGCGTCGCTGTACGCTCGGCTTGTCAATCTCACCCCTTGAACCCTTTGTACACGTAGTCGATTTTGTGTTGTGTTGGTTTTGAACTCGAAATTCGGCATAATAATTTCAAGACGAAAAATCTGCACTCGACGTGCTCTGTCCAAGAGAGAACTTCTCGTAGCAGGTAGCAGGTGCCACCGCTACTACTGATGATGTACGACATCTACAGCAGAGCTTCTCCAGCAGCAAAACAGCAGCAGCAGTAGGACACACGAGGCCAGGTCAGCGTCGCTGTACGCTCGGCTTGTGTGTGAACCCTTATTTGTACATGTGTTTCCTGGTCCCGAACTCATAATTTGAAGACGAAAAATCTACAATCTGACGTGTGTCCAGCAGAGCGCATAATAATTTCAAGACGAAAAATCTGCACTCGACGTGCTCTGTCCAAGAGAGAACTTCTCGTAGCAGGTAGCAGGTGCCACCGCTACTACAGATGATGTGCGACATCTACAGCAGAGCTTCTCCAGCAGCAAAACAGCAGCAGCAGTAGGACACACGAGGCCAGGTCAGCGTCGCTGTACGCTCGGCTTGTGTGTGAACCCTTCGTACATGTGTTTCCTGGTCCCGAACTCATAATTTGAAGACGAAAAATCTACAATCTGACGTGTGTCCAGCAGAGCTTCTTCTAGCAGTGCCACCACTACTACTACTGCTGTACAACAACTATTATACAGCAGATACTCTCCTGCTTCTCAGGCCCCTCATCAGCAGGAGGGTGGGCCTGCAACATGTCTCGGGGACATGGCCCGAACGCTCGTTGCTGTGGACAGGCACAGTCTGCCTACCTACGAGTACTCGTATAGCTAGCTGGGTTTCAAAATATAATGTGTTGTTGGTTCTGTGTTTTTTCAACATGGCCCAGCACCAACATGTGCCTACACACGTTGCCACACCTAGCTCGAGCTGCTGTGAACGACTTACCACCGCACCAGCACCAGGAGGTCCCTTTTGCGTGTGCGCGTCCACAGAGCCCGCCGGGACTGGAATTGGTGCGGTGTGCGTCGAGGGCGGTGGTCAAACGTTGCCCAAAAAAATGTTGAATCACACACACACACACCCCACAAACACACACACACACACACACATACAGAAAAACTCAAAACAAGGCACCCCACGCTCGTATCCGAGCCGCTATGAAGAGGCTTTTTTTTCTTGGAAAATTCCAAGAAAAAAAAGGCTCGCCCGCTTTTAGCGCGCTTCGCGCGCCTCATTATTAATAAAAATACGAGCACTTGAAAGAACGTACGACCACTGCTGTACAAACCCTGCTGCTGTATCCGCACTTCTGCTGAACCCGTCATATTTACTATCAATAATCGTGCCTTTCCTCGAGTTTGGTACCAAGCAAAAGTACGAGGGGATGCGTCTGGTATAATATTCCCGCAAGCACACACTACCGGCCCATCGCTGCTGTACGCATGCGTTTGCAATTTGCGAACACAATGATACCACCGAGGGCGCAAACATCCCGGGCAACGTCACACTGCTGTGCTACAGCAGTACACATCCCCTGTAACGTCTCACTACTGTGCTACGACATACCAGAGGTACCGATCTTGCCGATTCGTTCCTGTGCTGGCTTGTCCGGCCACGCTTGCCATGCCCTCCGACATAGTCCCCAAGGTCTTCCGTCCACACTCCCAGCTAGCACCTCTTGTACACTCACAAGACACCACGAACGAGTCTCTCCAAGGAAGGTCCCTCGATCAAGAAAATAAAATAAAAAAAGTGTCTGGCTGGCGAAAACCCTGCCTGCTCAGTGTTCAAACAGATCAGATCGAACGCTCAACTCAAACTAGTCTCACACCTTGGACCTGTAGCTCTACCTCCGCATCACTGCGCTGATACGTGTAGGTTGCGGCTACGTACCAGACAAGGTGTGTTTACCAAGGGCTACGATTCATGCTACCATGAATCACCGCAGTCATCTGATTGGCTTGAACTTCTTACGTACGTACAAAACTCACATTCTCTCATTCTTCCGAGAATGTTCTGCCTAATCATGAGTTTATAAAATTATGAAATATCAGGTACGTCAGCTGTGAGTTCGACTGATCAAGTAGTTGGTACTCAACACCATGATTGTGATGATTCACCAACTAGTCATCATTTGTTGATAAATAATTCGTTAATCAACAACACTTAACCACATCAGTGATTAAAATTAATAAAAAAATATTTGTCGTAATCAACACGTGATTATGAGTTGATGTACATCCTTATATCTGGTAGCAAGTTCATGCGTCAAGAAAACGAAATGTCAGCGTACCGAGCACGAGAACACAACAAGACCAGAAAATAATACCTAAACGACGACAAAACAAAAAACATTCTAAAATGAAACGATTTAACGAGTATAACCGATCGATGGTGTCCGGCGTCGCGAAAACATCACTGCACTCACTCGTACTTTGTACTCAAGATCACCTCATACCGTTGTAGTGTTTGAGTCGTACACCTTCCACGGGGAATGGCCCCCGCAAGGAACGTGGAATATTTGCTGGGCTGCACACCGTATCAGACAGTCAGGGAAGACATGGCGACCGTTGATATTTTTTTGTGGTTTTTGGTTCGATTGCTCGTTTTTCACTGCATGTCCGCGAGTTGTCGCCTTGCCAGCACCCCGGGCAGCAGGGGTGTTCTTCTCTGTGTCCACTACTACCGTGGGTTTCGTACGGTGCAGGCAGCATGTTAGACAGCAACCGCTGTAGTCAGTAGTCACGAGTTGGTTAGTTGTGGGAACACGAGGAACTCTATGCTGTAGTAGGTGAGTGGATACCCGCGGCCGTGATTTTTTGGTAGCTATGTCGTACCACCGTCGCGGAAAACGTGGAACTCGTAGCGAACGGAGCAGAGAGGTTAGGACTCACGTGAGTAAACACCTCATTCGGCATCATCTACGAGATGATGGGCGTCGAGGCGCGTTGGGATTGCTGCCCCCAGCACGTCGGAACCTCGGCATGAACCGAGCCGGGCAAAAAAGCACAGAACGGAAGAAACCCACCGCCTGAGAAAAGCGGAGGGTTGAGCAGAAAAACTGCTAAGCACAGACGAAGCGGAGGCAAGGTCGAAAACGTCCCAGAGAAGCTCGGAAGCTATGCTAGGATGCTAGGGCTAGGTTCAGAGCTAGGAAACTCGCCGTGCGTACGTTTAATGTTCGTACACTCGCCTTCAACGGCGACTTAAGAGTACCCTGCAGGTGCATACTAAACAGTATTGTCACAAAATGGACCAGGAGGTACGGTTTCCAATTTGTGTTCAGGGTGCCACCGCATATACCATACCTGGTAGGTACGTTTCGCTACAGCGGGGCGCTTTGCTGACCTTTGTTAGTGCGGCATTGACGCGACCCGATGCTGCGCGAATGCCTTATTTTCACCCGGGGTTGGTGATGTACCCCCCCCTCCTGCCCTATGGCCATCGTTCAAGGGCGCGGGGGGGTGTTATCCGCTTCAAAACGTCTGACTTAGTAAGGAATTCCTCATAGTAAGCAGTGCTGCTCTTCAGGGGTGTAGCAATGGGGCCGATCTTGTCCATATTCAGTTTCCTCGGAATGGCACGTGGGGATCAATTTCATCACGAGTTACAGATACAGGAATTTCAGTCCTTCCGATATTGATGGCCATCACAAGCTCCGCCTCCACTGTTGCCTATGCAGTCAGTGCCTTCATCTTGACCCCGTTGCTGATGCTCATTTTATCCAGGACGAGTAGGGAAGCCTGAGGTCGCCTTGCGGGTAGATTGATCACGAAAGCTATGAAAGTCAATGATGGTTCTTTGTCAACGTATGCGACGTCCAGAGGTCCTGCCACAGCCCCTCCCCCCCGGTGGTGCGTTTTGTACATGTAGTATGCGCGTGCGAGCCTCTTCCAGCTGACAGTCGGTTTCTGTGCTGGACCTGGCTCCAGTGGAGGCTTAGGTCAGGCTCAGCTCACGAGCACCTGTTGCCCCTCTGAGTGAAGCGGGGTGCTGCCAATGCGTCGACGCCAGGAAATGACCACCCCAACCTCCAGGTGCTGATGTTCGCGTGCTTATAGATGATAATTATTACGGTTCGACAATCCCAGATGGTGATGATGCGGTGACCTCAGGGGATGACATTGCTCTGATGATCCAACATGATGAAAATTCAGTATTTCTTGCGAGGAGCTGACTCTCTGACGATCTCGGACGCTGATTATGCCATGATCTCCGAAGCCGCGAATCACTAATGGTCGCAAATACTGACACTGCGTCAGTCGCAGAAGGTATCGGGTGGCATGCTGTCTCCCGTCTGCGACGAGCTTGACCGGTCCCCGGGTCAATCTATTAATAGTTGAACGTTCTCATCAGTAGAGTGTATCGAACGTTGCGGTAACCTGTTTGTTTCATTGGTCTACACGCTAGCTAGCTGCCGCTTGCTGTGTTGCTGCTTGCGGTCGTGAGATGGCAGTGGTGCCATCGCGGTCAACTCTGCCGCCGACACCGATGCTGGGCTGCCGTTGCTACGCGCACGCTGTTTTTGATTTTTCGATTTTTTTTTGTTTCTCGCGTTGCCTCACATCCCCACTTTCCTCCCGAAATGCGGAGGCGTCGCCTGCAGGATTTGGTTTATCTTGTCCGCAAACACACCAAAATGGCGATGGGAAGGAATTTTCTTTTATTTGGCGGAAGCTATATATTTTTGTTTTTCAGCTCTGTCGCAAACATTCTAGTGTCCATTGGTAATTTCTACAAGAAACCCACGGCATCAGATCGATATTTAACATCTCCTTATCACATCTGATGGAAAAAACTTCGATCGGCTCGCGTCTTCCGTAATAACCCTACCCGAGACCACCGCTTCAGGGGTCCATCAAGGCGACATCTTCGCGACCTCATCACCTCCGGGACAATACTACTATAGACTTCATATTGGTGACCAGTAAACGAAGTTTGAAATGCCTCTTTCAGGAGCGCAATTCAAGAAAAAACCCTCCGCATCTCGGCAGACAACGACTCCAGAGCAGGGCTCGCAGCAGGCCACGCAGCACGACGCTAACGGGTACGGAATCCGCGGTGAACCCGGCGGTAGCATGTCTCCCGAAGCAGAGGGGGACGAAGAAGATCAAGAGGATGAGCGGGAGCAGCAAAGAACTGACGAGGTTCGATGGCCTCAAGAGGAGCGGTAACAACACGCGTTAGGGGGGCACTGTCGCTGTGGCGAGACGCCAACCGGAGCAGATCCAGGATAGCACGCCTGAGGAGGATACTGTTGCAGAGATGAGGCGCCAACGAGTGCAAATCCTAGATAGACCGCAACAGTACGCAAGCAACCTTCTGGAAAAGACAAGGCATTGGCAACAGCCGGAGCGTCATTCAGAGACTAACGATTCCTCGTCAGGGACCAGAAAGCCATCATCAGAGCCTGGAACACTACCGTGAGAAGCTGGGGTGTCGTCATCATCATCAGGAGCTACATCTTCTACTTCACCCGAAGAGAAATCTGCTGCTTCGCCCGGTGTGGAATCTTCCATTTCGACTGGAGTCAAACCGAATGCACCGCATCACGAGACCACCAGTACGTCACCCAATCCAAGCGTCAAGGAGACCATTGACATCACGCACGCCAGGAGGGCATCGGGGTCAGACCCCCCGGCCGCGTGTTTGGATTTCGCCCTGACTGGTAGAGACTCCTTTTGAATCTCGCAGGAGGAAAACTGGGTGATGAAAAATCCCCAATATCGCACTAAGATATCATGCACTCCCTGAGGCAGCATCACCCGGGATCTTCGGATCATCAACATCTGGGGTCATTTGAGCACCAGGGTCTGGGATAATCGGAGCATCGACATCTTGGGTCATCGAAACATCAGCATCTGGGATAATCAGATAATCAGAATCTGGGATCATCGAATCATCAACATCTGGGATCATGGAAGCAAGCGTGGACAAACCCCGGGACAGAACTTGCTGAATCCATCCATCCATCCATCCATCCATCCATACATCCATCCATACATACATACATACATACCAGGTACATACATTACATACATCGTACCAGTACATATACATACAAACTTCTACTTTCGACGACTCACAAATCACCCTCGCCCCGGCGTAGGGTGTGTCCGCTAGAAAAATGTAGCCACCGAACGGAAATTCGGGGGATCGACCCCCTGACCTTCTCTATTAATAGTGTGGGAACAAAGACTCCGCGTGCGCCGAGTCGTCGATGTTTCAAGCTTCCCGGAATTTCCATGGGATGTAATGTCGAAAATATCAACTTTCGTGTCAGCACTCCCGCACCCGCGACCCATGCTACAGTAGATGTATGTGCAACATTTTCTGTTGAGGCTCCCCGCGTAGGAAGATGCTATACTACTTGGTATGTATTACGAAGTCAAACAAAAACGGATTTAGGAAAGATCAAAGTGCAACCGTCGAAAAATCCAAAGGCTTGGGTGTACAAAAACCGTCATTTGGCAAACAAGAATGGTATTCCGACGATTTTGGGTTAGATAGCCCCCCGTCAATCAGAAAACATTTTACTCAAGATTATGTTACCTCTATCTTAGCATAAGTCATGCGCAAATATTTGAACCACGTGGAACTCCGCATCGAAAGGTGAACAGCCTTCTCGGGGAAAAGCTACTGCTGCATGCTGTGTCTTATCGGGAGGCGGAGAGCTGGGAAAATGACGAGCACAGAAAAGGCCGAAGGAGCTACGAGTTGGATAGGTTCCAGCAAGCACAATATTTAACCTTCGGGCTGCAACAACCGAATACATGTTTTGTTTGCCCAACTAAACATATCCACAGCCCAAATGTTCTCGACATTTTCTCGCTAGATGCAAGAACATGTACGTACGTAGCTTGTTCCAAGACACTCTTGACAAAGCTGAGGCTACTGCACAACCTCTGGTGTGTACCTGTGTGTAGTTTACGTACTTTCCTGTCTTACGAGTACGAGATATGATGTACTACGTTTCTCTCTGCCTACGATGAGTGCTGTAGCTTTGCTATGTTATCGGCAAGTACTCTTTATGTGAGCGAGTGTACTCAAGAGTACAAGGCCTGTTGTTGCGTACTGGTACTGTATCACATGAAAACCGTGACACCTAACAGGTCACTCTTCCTAGATGGGTACTGCCTACGTAATGTAGTATGAGCTACGTTGTACCAGGTAACCCTGTGTTGTTAAGTAACGGCTACTGTAGATGATACTGACTACTGCTGCTGTAATGGGTGTCATATCTCGACCCCTCGATGCGTTAAAACATCGAATTGCACCGAATGTCAAAATTTAACTCTGTAACAATGTACGTGATAGTCCTGCGTTACATGCTATACTCCAGAAATGCACACAACAACGAGTATAGGTGTTGCCCGAAAATACCCAACATACAGTATTGAGAGCTAACTCATTCTGCTACGAACGTACGATACCCCGGAGGTTACACAAAACAGGCGTACGTAAAATATTCTGCTCTGCCACAGTACGCGTTTATGCATGTCGTACGCAAATTTTAGCCATCAGTCGACGATGCTAGAATCATTAGGCGTGAACTGCATTCCAGTCAGTTGACCGACCAAGGGATACAAATATTAGATGTTGTCTGTAATGGTCTACACCAGTGACTTCGTCCATAATTCCGCAACATGAATAGGAGTGAACACACTATCAACGTTCCGGCCGCCGACATAATAAACACATTATAGATACTGCCAGCTTTAAGCTGTAACAAAATATACTGTTTTGAGAGATACATCACCCCTCGTATCTGCTAATCTCCCGTTTCGGATTCATCCAGGTGGCGGGGTCTCCTGCCATACGTCCTGAATCTCTGGAGTTGACGCAGACAAACTTGCTACTCGACTATCAAATCGAAAACACTAATTCCGCTTGGTTACAATGTACTTTTACTTGGTACTGACTGCGGTATACCACACTCTTACACAACACCGGCCATTGCTGCAATGTAGGGAAGACGGACGGGACACGTTACCTATGAACGGCCATTGCTGCAATGTAAGGAAGATGGACGGGATACGATACCTATCAACGTAATAACAAAAATCCAGTTTTTCAGTTCGATGACCAAGGAATTGAATGTCTATATCCGTCCCGTACAAATCGAACGTGTGACACTCTACAGCGTCGGCAAGGAAGATAAATGACCTTGTTGGTGTAGACGCCTGTGGTTGTTCGTTGTGCTTGGTCCGTTCTCTGTTGCTTAGGACTAGAGGCTCAACTCCTGTTGAAATTGGAGAAATAGGTAACATTCTTTAACTCCAAACTAGTTGTCGTCTCAGCTCCGTCTCCACCATTTATCAATCAGTGAGTGCCTGATTCTTGTTCCCGATGTCGATCGGCTCTCCTTCCAGGAAGAAGAAGAAGAAGAAGAGGAAAATGTATGTATGTATGTATGTATGTATGTATGTATGTATGTATGTATGTATGTACGTATGTATGTATGTATGTATGTATGTATGTATGTATGTATGTATGTATGTATGTATGTATGTATGTATGTATGTATGTATGTATGTATGTATGTATGTATGTATGTATGTATGTATGTATGTATGTATGTATGTATGTTGTGGCTGTGGTGAGGTATCCCTTGTGAAAACGTTGCCTGCTGCCGTGGCATAGAAGTGGAGAGTGTTTGGTCAAACCGTATCTTTGAAACACGGGCTGCAGACATACATGGGCTGTATCATTGTATCACAGACTTCTCCCGCTCACACACCTGACGCTGCATCTGAGGACACATCGCCCGAAAACATCCCTTTGTCATAGTAACACACCATAAACCCCAGTTCTGCGTAGACGAGCATTCACCACTGAGCATAACATACAGCCCCCCTACTCGGTACAAGATGCGACAATTACCGAACGTTTTGTCATATATTGCCAAGTAAAACGACCATTCCCAAACTCCTTCATAAATGACTGCCAGAGTAAAACGGCAAAACTGGTGTTGAGCAAACTCTCAAGCATAACATCCAACATTTATCTTATAAAATTTAGCCAGACATAAAACTACGGGAAGAGAAAACTCCAAAAAAATAGACATGCTAAAAAAAACGTTGAAGCACAACGACCGATGTACCACAGTCATATTTCTTATATATAGTGCACTACCCAATACCGTCGCTCGTACTGTATGCCAGCACTCTATAGTCTCAACATTGACTATCTCAATATCAATTTCAATGTATACCTCTCAAGTTTGGGAAGAGACATCAGACTACGGGGAGGGATAACTCCATCAAAATAAACATGCTAGGAAAACCAAACAAAATCAGCAGTCCCGTTATCGTGTATACCGAGTCCACGGCCCAATACCATCGCCCCTGTTGTATACCAACACTCGATACGAACCGAACATTCGCACGTCTTTGACAAATTTAACAAAAACTCAACTCGATGCACAGCAACCCGCCTGCTAGCTACCAGGTATCGTGGCTGTGCTAAATCCCAAAACCGTATTGTGCGTCCGAATTTAAGAAGTACTTTCAACAGTAGTGATGTGTTGTTTCTTGAAAGCCTCAAGCTCCGGGTCAACTACCATAGGAATACTCTTGCCGCGAGGAACATCCAACTTCATCATGGCACGTTGAGTACAAGCCTCCTTTGATAGCGTCAATATCGCTGCATCCCAGTCTCGAGGAAATCGGAAAACTTCGGACCACCGCAACGACCGCAGGATATTGATAGGAAGAAGAGTGAATGGACCCCGTGACGGGTCGATTTATACTCTGGAGCGCTTGGTCAACCATCATCGAGGACAACGGTCTATCCTAGTAAGCTCGTCCGCCTTCTTGCTCTGGTCACCCCTGCGCTTCGCCGCCCCCTTACATTCCGTCGCCCCTGTGGCATTCGCCACCCCACTCACTGTACCCCTCTGCCCTCGTCACGCAATATCCGCCCAAACCATATGTGACCCAACACGGACTGTACAGTATCAAACACAGGGCTTCCCTCAAACAATGCCCAACTCCATTAATAGCATCCCCTCGGGCGACCTCTCGCGGTACATTTCATGTCGACCACGGGGAATGCCCCACTTCGTGGTAATGCCAAGATACCTATTCTGCCCCTGACGTTAAAGATATTGATGACAAATGTTCATTCTCCAACCATCCCTATGTTTAGGTACTGAGTGGTACACGACAACGAGAGGAAACTCCTTATCGATTTGTCCATGCCATAGGGCCATGGTACGTGCCATCATTCTTCTGAGCCCCCTGGCATAAGGAGTTCCATATACCCCACAAAACAATGGGTTTGATAAATATAGTACTCTTAACCCAATCGACAATCCTGTGGAAAAACTACGTAGAAATAGATTAATGTACCATTATATAAACGAGCTAAGTAAAGTTACTCTTACAAATATAGGGCTGTTCGCCGGTGAAGAGCCCGTGCCATAATCAGAACATGTTTCCCCGCCCAAACGTACCAGGCCTACGGTAGCGTCGTCATTTCTACTCCAACACTCCGGCTTACAAAGAAATCTTCTCAGTGACCTAATTTCGTTATCCATTCGGTTTGTGACAAATTGCCTCGCCTCCGAGTATAGGCTTCCTGCAAATGCCGGCACACACACGAGACCTTGTATATACTTCTCGTGTGCAGCGACGACGTACTGCGTTCTTAGAGTCGAGTTCCCTCTGGCGGTGAGCACCTACCACCCGCAAACAATCAACTTCACCGGTATGTAGGCCTACGGTAACGCAAACGGAAATCCTCGCGCAGGATACCTCGGTTGCAGCTTGATGATGTATCGGCTAGTCTCCTTTGTGAGCGCGAAAAGGCAAACATAGTTTTTTCCATGTGCATGGCCGAAGTCGATCGACAATAGTTCGAGGGGCCCGTTGTGTGGCACCAGTATATTTAACCCGGTGGGGTCGCGAAGCGCATTTGTAGATTACCTACTCGTGGTACTGACTCTGGGAAAAAGTGATCCCCAGGGGGCCTTCGACGCGATCTGTAATAGAACACGGAGGGACATCGATGTCGCGGGCGGGAAGGATCATTATTGTATTAAAACAAAATTTGAATGAGAGTATGTGGTGTGTGGCATTGGAAGTTGCAGACTCAAGTGAATCGGCAGGATATATAGCTTGCATGAGATAGCATGTGGAATTAGGAGGAACAAGACCGAATATCCTGTTGTCCTTCGGTCCTTCCGAAGAGGTCATGATATAACAGGGAAACCAATGGCAAAAACATCGTCTCCCAAAATTCCACTACTGTAAGTCATTCATTAATTCCTCAGATGACCTCTTTTTTCAAGGCTAAATCATACAGGAGTAACTGACTGCAGGTTAGAGCATGCTTCCGGGTGTAGTGTGATTACATACAATAGCACAAACAAGTATATGTGCGATAGGAAGTTCATCATGTGTTTCGTTTAGGCAACGTTGTGATCTACATTTCACGACCTGCTGCATAAGTTCGATGAGGCGAATAGCGTAGTGGAGCAGGACAAGAAAATCCCACCTCGTCAACGCATGTCCAAACACAAAATCATCTGCGGTGATATAAACAATGATGAACAACGTGGAGGGCATCACAGGGAAATTCCTACCCGCTTATCTACCAACGACCGTTTGCAGTGAAGAGTGTGAAGCACCCTCATCTCATCGACATGAGGGGACACGTGAGAGCGTTAACCATATGACCGAAGGTGTTCAGTCTTGCAACTGTTTCCGCACAAACCACCACGAAATGGAACAACACAATATTCCGCGTATTGTTAGATCAAACCAATTGTATACCTATACGTATGTATTTCGTAGAGAGTTATAACCCCGATAAATGTTACCCACACAGTTTCATTCATTCGCCGCGTGTTGTCGGGTGCGAGCCGTGCGATTTGCATGATCTAGCATATGTGTCGTTGCTTGACTAGATTGGAGCAATTGTTCATGGTTCATTCGCCGTACTCACAATCTTCCTGCTGGCCTCGAATGGCGTCCATTCCCTGCATGATAGAGGCACCGTTGTCGTCGATAGTAGGCACCAACGTCTCACCAAGGATGCCCGTGGCGTCAAGGCGAATGTTGGAGCGGTCGATGGCCATGTTCATTTGCCAGCTCAGGTGGTCCGGGAGGTCGAACTGGTCAGTGGGATCGCGCATGGGAAGCTGGTGCAACCTTCCATGGCTCAAACGAATTGTGGCCGCGGGTGTCATAATTTGGAACGAGGCATGCTCGGCCTGTTTGGCAAACAGGCCGACCCCACCAACAGCCGTAGCGCTAGCTACGTACTCCTCACATTCCGCTATATTGGTCGCCGTGGGGTCCGAGATGATCCAGTCAGACATGTCCTGCATAGTCGTAGTCGAGATTAGCCTTCGATCGGGGTGAACAAGACGCTCAAGCTTCTTACGCTCCCAGTACTTCTCGAACCCAAAGCTGCGGCACGACCCAGGAAGGTTGACAGCGGCGATAGCAACACCTGGCGCCACCGTAACCTCGCCAGGCGAAATCATAACTTCTTCCCCGTCAACGACCACGTTCAGAGCCCCTTCGGCCAGACAGGGAGACGTTTCAGCTGAGCAAGGGCTCTCCAGATTGTGCGGGTCGACAACAGAGATGACGATCGTGTGGTCGAGGCCGTTAGTGTCCATGGCGACGATGGAGATCCCGGTGATGTACGTGATCTCGGGAACCGATGGGACAGGAGAAGTTACGCGCATGTTGAGGTGCATATACGGGAGGTCCGAGACAACGGCGTACCACCCACCGTCTTTGCCCGTAAAGTCGAATTTCTGGCCACGGAAACCGGCCATGTGCGGGTCACCTAGGAGGAAGGGAATTATGGGGAGAGGGCAAGTCGGGAATCGGGTTATGTAGGGACCAAACATGTAGAACCCGCCATACGATGTTCGGACCGGTCGCATGAGCACCCACATGCTGCCCATGGGCTCATATCTCCACACCAGTCATGGGCCCTGTCATGGTGCTCTCCGTTCGCCTCTGATATTATATGTTTGAGGGGAAGTTTACGTATAAGTCCCCATCCTCACCAACTATAGCATATGTCCCAACGCTACCGTACGCATGTGTCCAGCGTCGTGCCCACAAACAAATCGTGACCTAAACAACTGTGGAGGGTATACAGTACATCTTACAGGCAATGATAAAACCGCCTGCGGGCTAAGCTTATGTGAAGGTGTTTTGGTGTTCTCACCGCAAGCACCGACATTAACATCGTTGGGATTTTCGCAGGCGTTTGTGAACGGGCAGCATACTTCTCCATAGCCCATGTCGCAGTCGCTGCTGTCTTGGTCAGTGCAACCTGTGCGGATTCAACAAGCGATATCGGAAGCAACATCCGGCAATACCACAGCCGGGACGGTAGCCGGAAGGGCCGGGTGTATTGGATGGGGAGAGGTATCAGTATTCGCCGCAGCTGTCCAGTAATGCTTCTTGCTTTAACGCCTACATCATCAAGCAGTCTGGACCTACTGCAGTGTGAAAGCGGGCGAGGGCCTAGAAAATCAGACAGGCGGTGAGCAATGTAGAGCATATTCTCCTATAGTCTAATGGCTATCACAAAGCCTGGCGCGCCGTTAAGTGGAAACGTACGATGTACACACGTTCGCCGTGTATAAGGCTACTGCGCCTTGCATAACCTCTACATTGGGAAAGCTGCCGACAACCCTGTTGAGACAAAAAAAGACTAACAGTGAACTGACATCATCAACGACGCCCCAAAGACTATAGGCGACGTGTTCGTGGATGTCAGCTGGCCCAGAGCCTGGAAAGAGGGTCGTACGAAACGGAAACAGGCGGGCGCTTAAGCCTATAGTTCACTATCTTGCGACCCTTCGATCAACTTCATGTCTGCCAAGAAACGGCGCCCAATAAGCACTATCGATTGTGCCAGAAACGACATCAAGTGGCAACAGTGTTCCACCGCATCACTACATGGCCTGTACTTGGCACCACGGGTGCCTCCCTTGCTGCGGCGATCGCTGGACTAGGCGGTAACGCCAACGATTCAGGTGTTGCGGGCATACTGTGGTTGGCAGGGATAGCGGGGCAAGGAGTAGCAGGGGACAGCCTCAACAAGATCTGTCGCAATTAGACTGTGTGTGGAGTGTGTTCTCGGTGTATCAGACGGTTGTGTAATTGTCTGGGAATACATGGAGACAACGGGCATATTTCTCCCTGGGACGTGTCATACTTCTCGGGGGGGTGCCTCCATTCACAAGGATGTACAGCGTGCGCTCCATGTCTACGCAGTGATATCTACCTCCTTTGTGGCTTCCCACCGTGAGAGCCTGTCCTTGATTCCATCCTTGACCTCATCCCAACCCAGCTCAGCACACGAGTTGAGTGCGGAACGTAGATTCCCTGAGTATTTCCTATAGCAGACGCTACATGGTTTTGGTAGTGAACATGTTATGAGTGTTCTCGGTGTATCAGACAGTTGTGTAACCGTTTGGAAATACATGGAGACAGCGGGTATATTTCTCCCTGAGACGCTTCATATATCGCGGGAGGGTGCCAGCCTAACATGGGAGAAAAAAACTGTTGTATGACGAGCTGAGGGAGTTCGAATCGCATCCCCTAAAACCCCTCAAACTCAAGGAGCATTCGCCACACGTAAGTACGTAATATACCTGGTGCCCAAGCTTGTGAAGCATGAAGAAACTCGGTATTCGCATGGCGCGTCTGCTGTAGGTTGGCCTCTAACCGAACGTTTCACACAATCTTCAAGTATAAAATATCCTTCCTTGCTTGCGTAACGTATATGTTTGGCGACGTGCGGTGCGTGGAGGCATGTACCACATGTTTTTCAATTGTCTGGGCACACCGGACTACGACAGGTTCGACTCTTCCTGCACTGTACAGGTGTTGTATAGGTCGGCGGCACTAGCGAGGTGTTCCTTTAATTTTTCATAAATGTTTTTCTTACCGGCGACAGCACCGCAGGTGTAGCCAGCCGCCCCAGCAGCACAATATGTGTCCACTTCGCACGAAACCGCGGCGGCTGGGGTGCATCCTGTTCGGCAGTACGCACGTTCGGCCGGGACCATAGGGTAACAGGGTTGTACACACGAAGTATAACTTGGAACATATCTGGGCGTGAATATCCCTGTCAATAGACCTTCGCGTTGGGCGACGTCGCAGATAATCAAACCGTGCGTGGAATGGATCAAACCCTTCGGTGTCACGTGATCTTCCACCTACCGGATTCGTCGACTGAATACCCATGAACCGAAAGACATGCCGTCGACCTCCTATCGCAAACGCTTCTCGAGACAAACATTCATGTAGATGAGATGACGTCGACACACCCCTCTGAAACACCGCAGCTACTCACCGCACATCATGCCAGCGGCAGAAGGCAGCACCACACTCCCGGCAGAGCTGTTGCATGTACCGGTGCGCATGAGCGGGGAAGAGGGGAAGGGGAGATTATTGGGTATACGCCGGATCGTCGGAATCCTAGTCCTTGTGTCTCCCACCCCCGGGCCCTGATCTGCATGGCCGGCGGCATTGCTCGACGCAACATCTAGTTCTAGCCGCACCTGGGTGCGAACAATTCGATACACAAAGCATACAATAATAGAGACCCGATCATAAGGGGGAGACGCCCCCAATTCACCACAGGGATGATTGACCCCTCCTCCGGCATACTCCTAAAAAATGAAAACTTATAAAACTTTGTTGGCAAACCGCAGCACACAAATCAATGGCGGTGCGTATCGCCAGCTAGACACCGGCCTGTAGGACTAGTTTCCGGCCTCGGCCGAACGCTGGGCCGCAAGGGAATAATCCGCGCATGCCTAGTGAGTGTCACAGGAACGTCCCCCATCCAGACTACTTACTTCGTCGGAACGCATTGTAGGCCCGAGTTGCCATCCAGACTCCTAATTTTGTAGAATACGGTTCACACACACGGCGAAGTGAGGGAAGGATTAACCGAACTGTGCGGAGGACAATCCGACCACTGACGTGATGGTGTGATTGGTACACGCATACAAAGTAAACTGCCGGTAACGTTCGCCAACGGCCAACTCGTCTGCTTACCCCATGATTAGCATCTTGGTGCACGTGGAAGAACCATATTAGACTTCGAAACATGTGTTTGTAGCGGGCCCTCCGCTGTAGGACAGGTACACATGCGGTCCTACTAAGAGCGATGCAAAAGTACGAAGTTTCTTCTCGCCTACCAACGTTTGAGTGCAGTCGTAATGAGTGTGAATGAAGGATCTGATGCACTCACAGTGTACCCGGTTCTGAAGCCGAACCCAAGCCCTCGAAAATTCCAGCGGGAAGCGTCGTCAGAGCGTTGTCGTCAAGGTCTCTAATACGACGCGAAGCGGGAAGGAGGCACCACACGGCAGTTAGGGCCCAGTTGGACGATAACTTCAATGTATTTCCTAGACTCAGTGCGATATTTGGTGTGCACGCAAGCTGCGATTATCAAGGACCATTCCATACAGTGTACGCTACCATCAACTACTGCCACACAGCCTTCAAAGTGCCGTTCTGTATATATGGGGACTTTCAAACACCATTTGCCGCGGTAATATTGTCCGTGCTCTGAGAGGATTTCGTTCATCGTCTGGACGTCGATCGCTGCTGATTTCTATCTTGCCTTTTCCTATATTGTGCTCCACTTTGTTTTTTTTAAACCAATTTTCACAGTTTCATGAAGAACGGAGGCTCAGTTTACTCGAACCATGTTCCTCAGGCGGGGGACTGGATGTTCACATCGCTGCAACAGCTATTTATGCGCCGCGTCTAGCCTACCGTTTGCACGTTTGATGTTTAGTAGTTGAGACACCAGCCAGATAATTCGACAGCCTCCCTACCCGAGAGGCGCTCCCGGGGGACGAGTTTATACAAATATTTTCGACGCCCGCAGGGATGCACCTCTAAAACGTATTCCGCACTGAACGCGGGCATCTGACAACACCCTATCCCCCAAATGTTCAGTAGTACCAGGCACATATTTTGTCGGCTGCGTGTGGCCGGCACCCCAAGGCCCTTGTTCTACAATATATCATCGCCCCTGCCCTTTCCCTTAACAATTGTACCCCTAGAGTTTTCCCACTCCAACCACGGTCGGGCGCGATAGTACAACTAAAGTAGTTTTGCGATGTTGAAACATTCTTATCTTCTGCCCACAGTGAGGGCCCGTCATCTACTCCAGGCGCTTCTTACAAAAGGCAGTGCGGATTTTTATACCCGTTGGTGTCACGGTTCTGCAATATGTTTTTTTTTTTTTTAATTGTTTCTCTATTTCCCCATCTCCTTCCCGTTCGAAGCTCAGATTTGGGGAAACATGGCGCGGACTTCTCCGCCCTCCCCAACTTCATGTTCATGGAGAGAAGACTCCGTCATTTTCTCCTCGCGTCGACTCTGGCGTTCAAATGTGCATACGTTCGGTATTTGAGGCTCTTTTGGCTGGTCAAAATCCTCTCAATAAAATAATCGTGCTTATCAGTATTCCAACCCACGAACTCGACTATAGTAGATGTGAGTTTGGACTACTCCAACTACCGGGGGCGCCAGAGGTTATATGGAGTTATCGCACTTACTGGCGCTATAGTACAATATGTATCTGTATTGTAAATGGATACATCAATGCCAAACATGAAGCCTCTGTTGGCGGGACGGCGGACAACTAACACAGGCAGCGCACCGGAACGTTCAGACACCCCCCCCTGTCGGTCCCGGCATGGTCAATGAAAGGGGATGACGTCCAAGGTACTCACAACGTTTTCACGACTGTCAAACCCGAGAAGACATCCACAGGTAACTTGTTCAATACATTGCCTTTGAGGCTCCTAACCGAGCACACAACCGGTGGAGGAAATCGAGAGGGAGAGTTCGGAAAAGGGCGTCACGGATGTCAGCGCACAATACATGCTACCAATAATTGCATGTTGGTAAACATTTGCTAGGTATCGGTAAATCAATATAACCTCGGAAAGGTTATGAATGAAATGAGTCATGCTCCCTTCACGAAGGTTTGAGGGGATGAATATGAGTCGTCGATTCTACCCAAGGGTCTCTCGAAATATAGAATGGGCTTTTCTCCTATTGAGTTTGTTCGGTGGGTACCCATATTCAGTCTCTGCAGGGTTCATCCAGCAAAATCTCCCTCTCAGCGCAGTGGACAATGCCAGCCATGCACTCCGGCAGGGCGAAGTGTGGCATAGCACCCGAACGGGGCCAATATGCTATCGGTTCCGATATATATAGCCAGGTATTGACGAGCGCGGGCTTTTCACTGTTCAGGCGTTAAACGGTGCACACCGTGCGACGTTTGCATGCGACCTGTTTAGGGCGTTAGTTGATGGGGCGAATCCGGGATCAGACTGATTGGACAATGCATGGAACCAATGTCTGGCAGACGACCTCAAGGTCTTTCCAGCTGCCGAGGGATCCACGGAAAGCGCCTATTCAATATTTGTAATAGTGCTGCGACAGACGGCGGCTATGAACAGTGGCAGGTAGTAACGGAGAGTCGCCGAAGCGGCGGACGGGTTCACGGCAGGGATAGGGCAAAGAAAAGCGGGTTACGCCAGGCCGCAGAGGACGCAAAGAGTGGCGACACCTCAAAGGGGAGAGACAGTCGTACTGGCACCCCTGTCCATGAAACAATAAGAATATGGTATTGCATATCGTGTGGCAAGACACCGGTTCGACCAATAAGTGGAACCTGTGTTACTGCGGCACCACATCCAGGAGATGGAAGATCATGTGGCAAGATCCCCGGGTTGGCTTTATAGCAGAGACGGGGACCTATGATACTATCGCCGCCTTGTGGTCGCCATCCATCTGTATTTTCCATGTCTCTTGTTTTTTATCGTCTTCTACATATTGCTTGGTCCACGCAGCATTAATCTGATTTCATCTGATCCTCTTCATCACGTATTGACGTGTTCTTCTTGTAACCGTTTTTATATCCTTGCGTCATGTACGTATTACATGTCTCATTGCAGGATAAGATGTTCGTGTTTTGGGTATAAACGTTTCTGAGTTGGTTGATTGTTGTGTTCTTGTCCGCGGAACGTCGGCATTAAATTTGTTTTCCTTGACGATTTTTGCGATGCTTTTGCCATTCTTTTTCTCACAGTCTGTGAGCAAATCATAAAGGATCTCTGTAGAACGAAGAACCAGGATGGGCACCGGGGTATACTGACGCCGCTGGGTACAATACACGGTGCACTCGTTTTATGACAACAACGACAACAACATCTGCTCAGAGCTCATCTCATCGTCTGATCACGCAATTTTCCAAGAGGTAGGCTGTTGACATATTGCACGATATGTCGGCCTAGAAGGTACTTGCAGGGGGGATAAAGGTACGGGAGTATACCCACCCCACTTCTCAACCCTGGTCTCAATACTAAGCCAAACGGGCTAAACCTGCCCGGAAACGAGGTTGTGCCTCCTTAGCATCGACAGGCACATGTTCTGAACGGCCGACCGCGATTCTTATCTGCGGACCGCGCCTACGAACATCTCTTATTAACATACAAAAATTCTTCTAGACCTCCGCGCGGTTAGATCGCAGAACCGCCTACTGTCTATTGTGTGCGCTGCACATGGTGGGTAGTATACGCGGTGAAACCTGTTCATTCAAGAATCGCGTGAAACGACGGTCACTGCCAGTCAGTGACGATGCAACCACGCACCCACGGATTGCCATTGACAGCAGCTTACTAAATCTCTTTGGAGCCAGGTTAAAAGCGGCATAGTTGTACACATTGCAGTATCAGATACGAAACCTGGAAAATACCTTGAAGTGTGTTCGCAGCTCGGATTGTCGGCACGGTGGAATTTTTCCCCACGGTTGGTTTCCTAAAGGACTTATAACCCGAGACGCCCGAGGATTTCATCACTCGACGTACAGCTTCATTGGCTGCTTTCTGTGGACACAGCTGACCGACTAATCGAGGCGCGATGGCATCAACTTATAAATCAAGTCACACTTACAGTTTATCCAGAGTCAATCCAGCGAAGAGATTTCCTGGGATGGTCTCTAACAGGTTGTCGTCGAGAATCCTGACCAAGTACGACGGAAAACGCGATGGCGCGAGGATAAGCGACGGGTTGAATAAACACACGGCACAAACTCTATTCGTGGAAGTGTAGAGATTTCAACTCTGGTCTCACCGATTCGCCGGAGGAAAAATACAACGAAATAAGCCGTGTACAGGGGGGAAAAGGAAAATCGTACTAACTTTCCAGGGGCGACTCCGGCGATGGCTACGGTAAGGGGGAGTGTACCCATTGTCATGCGTGGCCGTAGCCGCATGACCATAGACCCTTGTATCCCTGCAGTGTCGGGGAGGAGCACGTCCGGTTTTCACCGGCCATGCAGACATTGCTTACACCAAGCGCGAAGCGCCGTGAAGTGTTGGGCTAGTCGCATGAAGGGTGAGCTGCATCCTACTCAGAACTGCTGCTTTAGAGGCGGATTTTCTTGTATATGGATGACAGCGTCAGTGAATTGATTTAACTTCTGGTGTGGCCACTTCCAGAGACAACAATGGGTTTGCTACGTACCTGCCTCGTTGATGCCTCAACATAAACACACTAAGTAGTACGATCACCCCCTTGTGCGGAGTGAAGGTTCTCCCCGCACAACGATTATCTAACTCGACCGCCAGCGGTGGTAACCTTGCAAAAAAAGTATAAACGGTACCCTTGCGGTATAGCTCACGCAGTGAGAGACGTGTTTTACAGCGTCGTCGCCAACCGACGCCAATCCAACCTATATGTATATATATATATACCAGGTATGTAATATAGGGGGGGGGGGGGGTACTCATTTATTGCTTGCCTTAGTCCTTTTACCACTGACAACGGTTGGGGGGGGGGGGGTGGACGTGATGCCACTATTTCAAGTACCGAGTTCAGGCCATTCGCACGGTTTCCTCCGAATCTCACTCAAGTAATGAACATGAACATGGTTTGGTTGAAGCATCTTACTAAATGGATTCATGGCGGTGCATATCTCGAAACAAAGAAGCACATCAAAACAAAGGGACTGCTGATAAACAGGGTGGCCACTCGTACAAGTGGCTTGGAGGCGCTGAGAGAAGTAGCGGTAAACTTGACCCCCCCTACGGCACAGTAGCCTTTGTAAGCGATACATGAGCAATTACGACGACAACCAGACACGATAGCGCGCAACGATTAAGGATGTCCAGGGGCCATATGCTTTGATCATCTCCCGGGTGGGGTGCCCTCGGCGATTGCGTAAGCAAATTGGTCGGCTGCACGTAGCAATGTTGCGTTTCCACATTTCCTTTGGGGGCGATCATCTCTACGTGCCGGCTGAGGCGGATGCGACCATCAATAACGTGACAACATAGTGCTACTGTGTTCTGACGCAAGGTGGGGAGGGGCGTGACTCTTTGGGACGACCTCGGAAAAACTCCTTCATGCATATCATGCCGACGTCTGTTTCAGCTCGACATGTTTGAAATAAGTCCACGCGTTTGCCGCGAAGATTCAATGCTGGTATACCAACCTCTAATCGCTTGGCTTTTCCCGATGTTGAATTACTGGGTCTTTTCCCTGCTCTATGGTAGTGCACAGCAAACGGAGCAGTGCCTCAGAAGAGACGCACGATCGATCAAACAAAGAAATATACTCTGTTGTAGATATGGTGCGGGCAGCGTTTGGTGGGTACCCGGAGCTCCATGGTTCCACCTCGATTGGACAGCAATGTACATGGGAGTGGCGACTACCGTGTTATGGCGTAAGTTACACAACTGGCCCCCGAAGATTTTGCACTCCTCTTGCATCAGATATATTTACAGGGGGGCACCTGTACGGTACGGAGTGGGGAGCATTTGTGCAATATTGCATGTAAACACCCGGTCGATGACGTGTTTGCGGTTGTTAAGAAGTCCCCTGCCGTGGACCTCTCTCGATGCAACCTTGAGTCTTGGCTTAGGTGCATCAAACGTTGGCAGGGACTGGTGTTTACATGTGCATCCTTGCTGCTGTTGGGTCTCCTTTAGTCGCTTGTGTTCGCGATTTCCAACGTCTATACCAATAGGCTGTCGGGCCGGCGCCTCCGTCCCAATGGTGGACGGGCCATGCACAGGAAAAGGGACCGGGGCTTTAATGAGGGAATTAAATACAGGGGAAGGGTTATGTTTCGGGCACGCTCGCCTTTCCTAACTTGGGGGAAGCTCCGCGAGTACAGCGTACGTGCTACGAAAAATACATTGGTCAGGATGGCTCGCTACGCTTTGTCGATCATGCACCTTGGCTAACAGAAGGCGGATGTATTCAGAGCCGCTCAGCAGCAAGCACTAAACAGTCTGAAGGCACGAAGTACAATACTGGAGGATGAGTACGATGGAGTGAGACCAGCGGAACGGGTTCAGGCAGGGTACAAGAGCTGTAAAGGCAATGCACGTTATGGGTGTGGGCAGTACCGTAAGCAGCAACATTTTACTGCCAAAAAAATAGATAAACCCCATATCGAGTGTATCAGCTGCAAAACACATACTTTCTCACTAAACAATACTGCAAGAGACGGCAAATTTGTGAAAGCCCCAGTCTTGATGGTCGCGATGTTGTTTTCCTCCATAAACCTGCTCAAGTGACGCAATCAGCGCCATAAAATGATATAATGTAATCATGTGATCAATCTATTCGCCTGAGGGCTAGACGTTACGCAATTGCAGGTTAGCAGCATGTCCCGACGACAGCGTGTAAAAGGCGAATTGTCCCCGAAATACCTCACTTGGGCAAACCTCTCACAGACATGATGTTACGAGGAATTAACAGCACCTCAAAAGTCAACTGCCGACGATCTTCCACGTACACGAAGTCACTAGTGCAAGAGAGACAAAGAAAACACGGACTCCACTCACAAGTGGTTCAGTGACGGCACATTGACGAAAAGTCCGGCTGGTACAGTGGTAAGCACGTTTTCGCTAATACTCCTGAACATCCATGTATGCGTCGTGACAGAGATTAGCGGGCATATCACGTCAGATGAGAGCATGAGGGTGACCCCAAATAACGTTTGTATATACCTGGTAGTCTGGAGTTGGACGTTGTGTACGCATGGTCTCGCGCGTGTTCGCGCAAGGACTCTTAGCAGGCCTCCCAGATGAGCCAAGTTAATAATTGATATTTTGTTGTTTACTGCCAATCATACGCGCGAAAATTGAATACCTACAACAATACATGCATGTGCTGAAGTATGTGTCGTTTCTCCGTGGCACCGATATCCGATGGTTCGCCAATAAATTTCAATACACACATATATGTTCACATTCGTAGTGGGGGCGGTGGTTGAAACTCTCCCCTGACTCCTGCCCTCGTCTGGAGAGGATTTCAATCTCGGTGACGTGAAGATACGCGGGGGCGAGTCTTATGGGCCAGAGCTATCGCTGGTCAGCAGTCAAGTGTTCGTATTGAGTAGCACCAGCAACATGTGATACGAAAGCATACATCCATGTCGGTTACATCGAATAGAGAGGAACATCTTCCGCAATCTCTCACTCACATGTATTCAAGAAACGGCAAATCTGTGAACGCGCCAGTTTCGATGGTCGCGATGTTGTTACTGTCCAAGTACCTGCTCAGGTGACGCAGTATCGCCAGCGGAGGGGCGCACGCAGCAAATGTGGTCATGCGAGGGAATATCTCGCGAGAGGAAGACTTTACGCTATTGCGTGTAAGTAGAATGTCCCGGTTACAGCGTGAAGCGTGTGAATTGACCCTATATCCGAAATGATGCACTTGGCTATACCATTCACAAACATGCCGTCGCCAAGAGACAGCAGCACCTCAAAAGCTAAGCATCCACCTGTAGTTACGTACAAGAAGTAGTGAGTACAATAGAGAAAAACGCATAGACTGCTCCACTCACAAACTTTCCAGAGACGGCAGAGTGACGAATACGCCAGCCGATACCGAGGTAATCATGTTGAAGGAAATATCCCTAAAGTTGTTCATGCAGGACATTCACGGGCATGTCACGTTAGCGGAGTTAATGCAGATGACCCCAAGGAACGCTAGTATATATTTTGGAAGAAGACCCTGTGTACGCGTGGTCTTGCGCATGTTTGCGTAAGGCCTCCTCAAACAATAGAGTATTAAATGCTATCTTCGATTTGAGGTGCAAAATCTCGCGTGGTAGTTCTGCGATATAATTGCGTGAGTACAGGTTTGTATAGATTCGGCGGACTTCCTCCGTGCCGGAATACATCGCATGTATCGTTTTTCCGTGCTGCCGAAAACCGACAATATACCAACACGTTTCGATACCTGTTTTGACATTCGTGGAGGTGGTTGCAAAACTCTCCCTTGGCTCCTTACGCATCCGGAGAGGACTTGGATGCCGATAACGTGAACACGCACTGACGCGTATCGTATGAACACTAGATATCAATCGTCAGCGGCCAAGTGTTTCATATGGCAAAACCGGCAAAGTGTGATACCGTGGCATCCATGTCGGTTGGCTCCGATCGAGAGGAACATCATCCGTACTCTTTCACTCACACATCTGCAAGGGACGGCAAATCTGCGAACGCGCCAGCTGCGAGGGTCGCGATGTCGTTTCGATCTAAAGACCTGCTCAAGTGACGCCAAAGTGCCAACGGAGCCACATACAGAGCGAATATGATCATGTGAGTAAATAGTGCGGCGCTGTGGTATTGCGGGCAAGGATCATGTCCCGACGAAATCGTAGCACAGTTGAACTTGCCCTGGACCGAAACATTTCACTAGGGCAAACCTCTTATTGTGTATTCAAGATTCACCAGCACCTCGAAAGCCAAACACCGACCACTGTCTGGGCAGAAGAAGTCATGGCTACAACAGAGAAGCCCACTCGGAGCCACATACAGAGCGAATATGGTCATGTGAGGAAACAGTTCAGCGTTGCGCTATTGCGGGCAAGCAGCATGTCCCGACCAAATCGTGACACAATTGAACTGGCCCTGGACCGAAACATTTCACTAGGGGCAAATGTCTTAGTGCGTAGTCACGATTCACCAGCACCTGGAAAGCCAAACACCCACCACCGTCTGGGCACAAGAACTCGTGGCTACAACAGAGAAACCCACATACACTCCGCTCACAAGTATTTCAGAGACGGCAGATCGACGAAGACGTCGGCCGGTACCGTGGTAAGTTTGTTGTAGCCAATATCCCTGAAGGAGTCATGCAGGACATTAACGGGCATGTCACATTAGCTGAGTGTATGACGATGACCCCAAGGAAATTTAGTATACATTTAGTATGGGGGTGGATGTTGTGTACGCGCGGCCTCGCCCGCGTTTGCGCGAGGCGTCCAGTTATAATCAAATTCACAATCCGGTTTTCGATGTTGGACGCAAAATCCCAACGGATGGTTACACGCGAATATGAACTACCTACAGGTTTCAATATATCGGCGGACTTTCTCCTTGCCGCAATGCATCGAATGTGTCGTTTCTCCCGATAGTATGCAAATATATGTTCGACATCTATTAAGGTTAATGTTGTCATTCGTGGCGATGGTGGCAACCTCTCTCCCGTTTTCTGCACGCAGGGGGAGAGGTGGTCAATCTCGTTGGAGTGAAGACGCGCTTTTGCTTATCGAGCGATCGCGAGGCATCACTCGCCAGCGGCCAAGGACTGTTTCTAGCGGCACCAGCAACACGTGGTACCGTGGCATCCGTGCAGGTTGCCTCGGACCGAGAGGAACATCATTAGTACCCTGTCACTCACAAATATATAAGAGACGGCAAATCTGCGAACGCCCCAGTTTCGATGGTTTCCGCGCCGTTTTCTTGCATAGACCTGGTCAAGGGAAGTAATGACGCCAATGGAGACATAAACAGAACAAATAAATGTGATCATATGAGCAAACAATTCACCTGGGGGCAGACGTTTCGCTGTGGCGGGCAAGCAGCATGTCCCGTCGACGGCCTGTAAAAAGTGAAATAACCCTCGGCCGAAGTACCCCCCTTGGGCAAACCTCTCACCAACATGGTGTCACTAAGAGTCAGCAGCACCTCAAAATCCTGAAAACCACCGATATATACGTAGAACAAGCCATGAGCACAAAAAAGAAAAATAAATAGACTCCACTCACAATTTTTCCAGAAGCGGCAGATTGAGGAAGGGGCCGGCTGGCACTGTGGTAAGCTTATTGTAGTCAATATCCCTGAAGGAAGTCATGTATACAGCGTAGCGGAGGTTTACGGGCATGTCACGTAAACTGAGTGTACGAAGATGAACTCAAGGAACTTTAGTACATAGTCTCTAGCAGAATGTTGTACACTCATGGTCTCGCGGGTGTTTGCGTAAGGCCTCCTAGAATATATGAGTTGAAAAGGTTGTGGTGTAGATGCAAAATGAGGCGTAGTAGCTTCACGCGAAAATTGAACAGCGACAGCTTTTAATACTGCAGGGTGGCTTCCCGACTGCGGCAAATACATTGCATGCGTGGTTTCTCCGTGGTGCCGATAGCCGGTAGTTTACTCCTATTTTTCGAATTACATTTCATCTTCACGGGTTTGGTAGCAGGGGCGATGGTCGCAAACTCTCCCGTGGCTCCTCTGCGCCTTGAGAGAGGGCTTGAATTGCTGTACGTGAATACGCGAGGTTGCTAATCTTTCTGAGCACGAGTCGTCACCCATCAGCGTCCACGCGTTGTATATATTAGCACCAGAAACTGCGATACAATGGGATCCATGTCGGATACCTTGGACCAAGAGGAATATCGTTTGTTCTCACTCACAAGTCTGTGAGAGACGGCAAATCTGTGAACGCGCCGGCTTCCATGGTCGCGATGCTGTTCGAGTTCAGATACCTGTTTTATTGAGACCAAAACGTCAACAGAGCCATATACAGAGCAAGTGTGGTCATAGTGAGGACATATGTTTCCTGAGAGGGAGACGTTAGGCTATTGCGGGCAAGCAACGTCCGGCGACAGCGTGAAGCAATTGAATTGACCCTGGACTGAAATGCTTCACTTGGGCAAACTTATCGCAAACATGGTGTCACTAAGAGTCAGAAGCACCTCAAAATACAAACTCTCATACCAGTATCTCCGTACACGAGGTCATGAGCGCCAAAACAAACTCAAACATAGACTGCACTCACAAGTTTGTCAGAGACGGCAGATTGGTGAAGCGGCCGGCTGGTATCGCGGTAATCTTATTGTGAGCAAGATGCCTAAAAACGTTCAAGCAGGCATCGTAACGAAGATTAGAGATCATGTAACGTGACTTGAGCGTATGAAAATGACTCCAAGGAACGTTAGTATGTAGGCTGGTGGTTGATAGCGTATTGGTGTGGTATCTCCCGTGTTCGAGTACGGCTTCCTAGGATAACTGTGTCTAAAATGCGGTTTTTGAGATGCAAAATCTAGCGCGGTAGTTACAAACGAAAGTTGAATACCTAGGGATTTGAATAGTTTCAGCTGATGTTTTTATTGTCAAGTTTAGCCGTACATATCCTTTCTCCGCGGTACCGAAAATCGACGGTACACAATCATATTTCAGCGTCTATCTCATGGGAACTGTGGGCATCCATAGTGGGGGCGGTTGTTGCAAACTCTCCCATTGGGCCTGGACGCGTCGGGTTCGGACTTCAGTTTCAGTGAAGACGCGCAGTAGCTAATCGCATGAACACGAATCGTCAAACGTCAAAGACCAAGCTTTCTCTATAGCAGTACCAGTAACTTGTAACCCCTAGCACCCATGTCCGTTGCCTTGGATCGAGAGGAACAGTTATATGCACTCTCTCACTCACAGTACGCGGTAGTTACATGTGAAAGTTGAAAACCTACAGGTTTGAATAGTATAGCCTGACTTCTCCATTTCGAAATTACATCGCACTTGTTGTTTCTTCGCGGTACCCGACAACCGATAGCTTGCCAATATATTCGGACATCAATTTCATCCAAATGTTGACGCCGTGTTTGCTACCGCTCTCCTTGCTTCTGTACGCGTTGTGAGAGAAATTCAACTGCGGTTACGTGAAAACATGGTTACCACTCGCCAGCGGTCAAGTGTTTTATATGTTGGCACCACGAACGTGTGCTACCGTGACATCCATGTTGGTTACCTTGGATCGAGAAGAATGTCATCTGTACTCTCTCACTCACAGATTCTGAAGAGACGGCAAATCTGTGAACGCGCCAGCTTCGATAGTCACGATGGTGTTCGAGCCCACAGTTCTGTTAAAGCAACGCCATAGTTCCAACGGAGGGGCGTATAGAACAAACTGTAGTCATGTGATAACATAGGTCGCCCGAGAGGGAGACATTAGGCTATTGAAGGCAAGCAGCATGTCCCGACGCCAGCCCGTATACGATGAATTGGCCAGGGACCGAAGGACTTCACTTGGGCAAGCCCTTCGCAGACATGTTGTCACCAAGATTCAGCAGTTGGCTCTAAGGGCAACGACCAACCAGTATCTACGTACAAGAAGTCATGCGCACCTTAAGAATAAAAACATGGACTCCACTCACAAGGTTGCCAGAGACGGCAGATTGACGAAGAGGCCCGCTGGTACCGTGGTAAGGAAGTTCATCTCAACATTCCTAAAGGAGTTCATGCATGCGTCGTAGCGGAGGTTGACAGGCATATCGCGTTAAATGAGTGTATAAAGATGACATCAAGAAACTTCAGTATTATAGTCTGGAGGTGCATGTTGTGTACGCCTTGTGTCGCGCGTTTTCGCGCAGGACCTTGTAGAGTAGTCGAGCTACATACAATTATTTTAATGCTGGATATAGATGATCACGTGGAAGTTGCAAGTTTCGGCTGGTTTCCTCGTTGCGGCGGTACGTCGTGTGTATGATTTCTCGGTAGCACCGATACTCGTCATTTTAACAAAAGGGTTCTACATTTTGTTCATGCTAATGCTGATATTCTTGATGGTGGCGATGGTTGCTAGATTCACCCTGGCTCCTGGATGCATCGGGAGAGTGATATTATGACGATGCCACTCGTCTGAAGCAAAGGCCTACTCACAGGTTGGAAATCATGTCGCGTCCGATTGAATCGAGGCAGGTCTTGAGGAGGGGTATGTCACCGTCCATTAAACCGCAGCCTTCCAAACTCCTGTATGTGTTAGAGAAAACGTAGAGGAGAGCCGCATTAATCTAATATGATGCCGTTGTGCGATGCGTGGTGCTTTCGGTCATGTGAGCATGGCCATTCGCATTACTGGACCCCATACGCCAGCATATCTAACTACAGGTAGGTTGGATCAGGCGGATAGCGTGACGTTTAGCATGGCCACGTTCGAGTAAACCTCTCCAACTTCACCTATACATCGTTCAAGGTACGTAGTGTACTTCTACCTTAACCTGCAAGGGGCAATATACATACGCCACTGGATCCTGAACGTTAGCCATCCCCAGAGATGCGATCAGCGCGTATTTTCGCTTGCCGCATGCGTCCAGTTTGCAGGGACATAATGCAGAAAACGACATGCGAATGACGCATGCTACGATAGAGGTAGCACATTTTAGCTAAAATATTTTGTGAAGGACGGAGCTCCTTATCCCAAATCGTCGGAATTCCGTCCTTGTTTTGCAGCACTTTACTTTAGTATGCCTAAGCTATAGGATTATTCATCTAACATTACACCTTCATTGATGTTCGAGTCAGCTTTTGGGTGACTTACTAATGTAATAGTTTAACAGCTCTTCAAGCGGGGAGCTTCAGGGACAAAATGGTGCACCTCGACTATATATAACATGCGTCCGACACAGCGGTTCAAGGGTCTTCTGACACGTTAACACCATCTCTTCCTCCACGAATGAGTGACCGATGACCGATGTACGTTAAACATGCGAAAATATCTCACTCACACTACCGCAAGTCCTGGGCTGCAGCGCGAAGTCGAACCAGTAAGACACGCGTTTTGGCCTGGATTGAGATCAGACAGGCAGGCATCCACGCGGATGTGTGGGGAGAGGCTCTGAGTCGGTTAGTTAATCCTTGCTCTCAGCGCTTTGGCAATCTCAGTTATGTCTCATCGGCCGGAGGGGTGTGTGGATCAGGCCACACCTCGACACGGTAACACCAACCAGCGCAGTGTGAAATGTTTTGTTCCGGGTATTTTTCTCCTCCAAACGCCTGACGTCCGCTGATTGACGCGCTCGTCGTGAACATGGTCGCCAAAAATAAAAGATCCTGATGCAGGGGGGCACTACCAACCTCCCCATGCCATGAACATTTGGTATATAAATTTGCAACTCTTGTGGTCGATAGGCAAGCGTTTGTACTTTTTCACTCACCCTGCACTCCTGTGGCACTGAGTGACGTCGCCAATACCGCAGAAAGCAGTTTGATAGAGCGTATCATCTTGAGTCCAGCCTTGGACTCTGAGTTTTGTGATAATACAGGGACATCACACGGGACGTCACGAGAATCGATGGTCAAACGCTATCTATGCACATAAAACGGGGCCAAAATTAAAGTTCCGTGACGCACGGGAATTATCAACCGCATCCGATCCTCCAACCTTGAGTATATCCTCATGAAAGAAACCGCAATACCAATAATATGCGCCGGTAGAGCTCTATTCGGTAGACCAGTTGATGCATACTACCCTGAACGAAGAAGACGCCGGGTTTGCTACCAGTCCATCCTAGGCGAAGATGGCATGCTGCTACGAGACAACATACGCACTCGTGAACAGTGGGCCGGGTTTTTTAACACCCGCCTGGACAAGTATAGATACTATCACGGGGGACCATATTAAATAGGACCTTCGATACATACAAACAAATATATATTTCACTAAATTTACTAAAACTATTTGGTCCTATCTACTATGGTCCCGGCGGACGGTTGTTTTCGTGCTTCTTTTATTAGACAATCGGCTGTACCTACAACAAAACCAGGTATTTCTCAAATGAAGACCCTTGTATTCGGCCTGGAGCCTTGCTACTCTGTCTACCGTCTCCTTCGTACTTCCGCCCCCCCGCTGTTTCCCTTCTACTCCTCCTGTTCCCCCCTGGCCGCATTCTCTTGGTCGCGATTTCTTCCACACCTCTTGCCGTCCCCCATCCCCCCATTCCCTTAGCCACCACACACGGCGGATGCCCGGTGCCGCCATCTCTCAGCTTTGCCTCATCCTTGTGCAACTTTACCGTGAACCATTCGGCCGCTTTGAACACCCGTTTATGTTCAACGATGCTCCGAGTAAAAACTAAAACCGCGTTCTTGTCAATGTTTTATTCTTGTTTTTCTTCCTTCGTGGACGAGTTTCGCTAAACAATGAAAATACTATTTTTCACTCAGAAAAACAAATTCTAGGCACGATATCATATTTTTGCGTCCCCGACGATTGTAGGGATGAGCTACTGTAGAGGCCCATACGTATACTGTTTTTTCTCCGCGTATGCGGTTTCCTGTCCTTTGGTTGTAATTCCTACTGTGGATCTAAACTATCTACGTACGTATCTAGATACATGCAGCGGGCGCCCCCCAGATAACAAAGAGTATATATGTTGAAACAAATAATAAGCTCAGATAGGCACGAACAATAAGAAAGTTGGTTTAAGACACACAGCTCAACAGTGAAAACAACTCTAATTCCTATATAATAGAGTTAGATCGAGGTAAAAAAAAAGGCATTGGGCCGGACATTATATTGACGGTTCTTAACAAGGTACGCTGATTTCACTTTTTTATTCTTTGGGGTGTACCATGTTCTTCATTCTGAATTCAGTTGTTTTGATGTTGTACTCTCTTGTTGTACAGCATCGTGGATACAGACGACAGCTCCTCTGCCCCACCCCGCCGAGGTGATCTCAGGTCTGGAGGGCCAAATAATCCCGTGCCGAGCAGGCGGTTCCGCAAGGATGATCGAGAGGCTCCAAGGCTGGCACGGGGGCGAGGCGCCAACATAAATACTCTTGGCGCGCCCGCCGTGGCGAAACAAACGAGGCCTGGTGACGCTCTGCAGGACGAAGTGGGGCTCGTGGTACCCGTATACCTTTAAAGAAAAACAACTATCTCAGACTTTGGAGGCCACACGCTTAATGCACAGGCACAACAATAAAAAACATGTTCGTGAGTAATCACGGCTACAGCCACCGTTCTGTGTGTGCGTTTTACTTCGTTTCAGCACGTATCTGTTTTTGGCTCAAGTGCAACAGATGTGCAATAAACAGTACCGGGGTTTGGGCAAAAAAACATTTTTCATCGCTTTTTTGTGTCCAACAGTTTCATCACCAGTGGAACTGGGTTGGTTCGGGGGGTTAATCACACGTGAAGCTCACCAGAGTTCTATAGCGGGTGTGAGGACAACTCCCGCGTCATGCTCCATGCTGATGAAAGCACGGACAACTTTAAGAATTCGTTGGAGTCGTACAACACGGACGAGAGCGCCGCCGTTGGGGCGTGGGTACAGCCAGAGGGAGGAAAACGGATCGGTGTGAGGAGGTCGGGACGAGCGCTGACTCTCAAAGTCCGCAACGCGGAGTTTTCGTCGAAGCGGGGGTGCGAGTTGGTCCGAGTATTGTTAGTGTGCACTTGGTATACGTAGACTGTATGGCAGGCTAGATTGATATTCGAGGTTCGTCGTCAATCTTGTCTTGTTTTTCACCGCAGCTCATCAGGGTGGATACAGCAGGTTGTGGCCTCAGCCGTACCGATTGATATTCGAGGTTCGTCGTCAATCTTGTCTTGTTTTTCACCGCAGCTCATCAGGGTGGATACAGCAGGTTGTGGCCTCAGCCGTACCGGCAACGTTCATCGCATTGTTTTTTATTGGGGATGCTTGGTGAGCAGCATTTGTCGGTTGCCATTGACCTGCAAAATTCCAACGTGATATGTTGTTCTCGCGGTGCAAATAGATAAGAAAAGCCTATAGCCAAATCAGGTACCAGGTTACACTTGTTCCATTTGAGCCAAAAAACAGGTGCATACTGACACGAAGTAAAAAGCAAGCGCCACGAATGGTGATTTTGGCCATCAGAAACCACAAACACTTGTTTTAATTACGCCTGAGCACTGAGCGTGTGCCCCCCAAAATCTAACATTGTGTTGTGTGTGTGGTTTTTTAAGGTTTATAGGGCACGACGGGCCCGACTTGGACCTGCAGAGAGGGTCACCAGGCTTCGTTTGTTTCGTCACGGCGGGAGCGCCAAGAGTATTTATCTGCCTCCCCCCTCCCCCGTTGCCAGTTTTGAAGCCTCTCAAACATCCTTTGGGAACCACCTGTTCGGCACGGGATTATTTCGCCGTACCTAAACCTGAGACCACCTCGACGCGGGGTGGGGCAGACGAACTGTCGTTTGTGTCCACGGCGTGTGCGTGTTCTTCAAATTAAACCGTTCTTTCTACCCGTCGATATCCAGCACAACCAGTGTCCGTGCCGATTGTTCTATGCTAGAGATATATATAAAAAATATGTGGTCACAAAACGCCTCAGAGATACTGCATAGTTCCGCAGTAAGCAGAGTAGACAATACAATGCCATGTCCTCATAATGGATACGACAGGGACGACATACACATTCTATAAAAGAGAGAATACAAAAAACAAAAAAACAACGAACAGAAACCAATTCGAAAGAAAAAGGGGAAAATGGAGGATAAATCTGTCGTGCCCTCAGCAGGAGATGTGGCAGACACTTGAACAAAACGAGCGGAAGAAACTACACCACTACATATTCCTCTTAAACATAGTAAAACTGAGAAACAAGTAAAATGACAGGCAAACCAAAAGAATTAAAAAAACAAAACAAAAAACACCCTCCAGGTAGCCGCAGCACTTTGTGGTACGAGTAGCAAATCCAGGTTCTACCTGCTAGTCGCTCTGGTAACTCGCTATCCTGTCTGCCCTCTCCGTCCTGCGTTCGTCCACTAGACCCCACCCCTGGAGAGAATGCGTCAGACTTCACGAAAGAAGCAAAGCACGCTCGTTATCCACCCACGTCACAAGCCTCCTTCCATAAGGACCAGAAGAGAGAAATACGAGGATAACAGTAGGAATATCAAGGAGGATCAACGCGCAAAAATAATAAAAAAACAAAGGAAGACCACGTTCGAACGACATGCAGCAGCTGGCGGCACGAGTATCATAGACATGTTCCACTTCCTACTCCTCTTCTGCCCCCTCTTCCCACATTCCCTTGGTCGGGTTTTCTTCCAATGTTGCTGTTGCCCTACCTCCCCCCAGTCCCTCGGTCACCACCCACGGCGGCGGCGCTGCCTACTCAACTGTACTTCGTCGTCGTGTCACCTCACCAAGAACCATTCGGCTACTTCGAGGACGCCTTGGTAGCATCTCCCCGCCTGTTTCGCTGCAGTGGACCACTGCGCGGTCTCAACTCCAAACACCGAGGGGAAGTGCTCCGCTGATCCTACGGTGGCTCGGAATTCCTAAGGTCTGCATCTATTCACGTATGCCAAGTCTTGAAGTCCGCCATTTCTCCGGTTCTCTCCGCCAGCCATCGTTCCGAACATTACCCGACTCGAGAATTTCTCCTTGCTTTGCCGGGCCATGACCCCCGCCAAAACGAGCCGCCGTTTATGGATGGTTGTTTTGATGCGCTCTCGAAACGTGTCATTTCGAGAGCCTTCGCGTACGAGAGGGTGACGTAGTCAGCACAAAGTCGGTGTTGGAAGCCAATGACTCGCAAGAGGACTTGGTAGTGAGCCGTTCGGAGTTTGGCAAAGTGTTCCGCTCTGACGATCCTCGTCACACACCCGCATAGCACGGCCTCAATCACCTCGGCCTTGAGCATTTGGACGTTCAGGCTGAGCGGGGCGGCCGTTCTATCATACAACTCCGGGCCTAACCGTTTGAGGCATGCCCGTATTAGACGGATCCGTCGATCGATTTCGAGCGAGTGGTCCCCGTTTTCGAAGATAATGTCCCCTATGTATAATAACTGGGGCGTCTGTTTATACCTCTGGCCTGCTGCTTGGATGACAAGCGGTGGGGCGAGGGTTTTCTAGTTTGGCGTTCGTTGAAACATTGTATCTGATGTTTTTTCCGATACCGTGAAGCCTCCTGCTTCGAAGACAGTCACGGCGACTGTCGTTATCATTGTAGCGAGCCGTCCAGCCGACTTGTGAGACAATTCCTCCATCACCGGCGTACATCATGCCCCATACAGCCCTTCGCAGGCATATCAGTGGCTCTTGCTCCTCTGTTCCGATTACTCCAGCATGATTGAGTTGAACCAAATCCCGGCTGATGGCTTCGTCTTGGTTCAAGCGTACCAGTACGACGTGTAACGCAACAGCGAAGAAAACGTTCAACATTAACGGTGATAGCACGCAGCCTTGCCGCAGCCCATGCGTGACATCAAACCATTCTGAGTGCTCACCGTCATCCGTGCGCCCGCGAGCCCGCATGTCTTCCGAGAGAATTGCAGATAGTTGTAAGTATCTTGGTTGGTACGCCAGAGCGCGAGAATACCTCCCACAGCAGGTCTTGGTCGACAGGGGGGTGTCCCTCTGTCGTCCGAGCTCTTGCAACCGGTGCACGACGAACAACATATCAATCGATCGTTGATCGTGCCGGGCGGAAGCCGCACTGTTTCTCGGGGAGTATTCCCTAGGTCTCGCAGTAGTTGCTCAGGCGAACGCGACGATTTTCAACAACATTTTGACTGCGTGGGCATCAAGCTAATTCCCTCCGAAGTTGTTGCAATCAGTTTGGTCCTCTTTTTGTGACGGACCTTGAGGATCGCATCTTTCCGTTGCTGGAGACTTCTCCTGTTACTAAACAATGACAGGATGTTGTGAAAACTGGACTAATACAGGGTGGTCGATTTGTAGCCATCTGGCCCAACAGCTTTCTAGTTGGACAAGCCCTTAAGGACTTTCATTCTCTCGTTCGAAGACGGGTCATCTCCGAGCGAGTTGAAGCGGTTGCGGTGGCACGAGGTCGATGATCGTCGAGTCAAGCTTCAGCGACGTCCGTTTCAAGAGTCTTTGATACAACCCCGACCATATTTCACGAATCCGATCGTTATCCCGCAACATTGTGCGATCCTCGTCCCTAATGAACTGCACGCTCCTCGCTTTACTCCCTCCCAATCCCACCGACAGGTGCTTGTAAAATCTCCTCTGGCAGTTATTCGCTAGCAGTCGTTCGGCTTTGGCGAGGTACTCTTCAAAGTTCGCATGCAGTCCTGCTGCAATCACTTCCGGCAGGTTCGCACACACAGATGTAAGCGTCTTCGACACGGTTGTGTCCCGGGAGTGGGCACGCAAGAGTTGTCGCGCATCCTCCTTCGCTGTCCATGCAAACTAAACTGAATGCGGCCAAGGTTTCGGCAGACTCACGGTACCCATATCTGCGGTGGCGACATGGAGTGGTTGGTACCTCTTTTTCGACCCACTCAATAATAGCCATGCCAGACGTATGACGGGGCTGGATAAGTTGGTTGAGGGTGGAAACGACCCTCGCGACTACTCGTTGACGACACTTGCCATCGGACATAAATGCTGCTTGTCGAACTCTAGATATTTGGGGGGGTTTCGTGTTTCTCGTTTGGGTGCAAAGTGGCCACAGAGTCGGGTTTTGATATACTATATGTTGTGGTCTGAGTCGACCTCAGGTCTGCGCGGAGGCTGTGGGACGACTTCAATATCATGTACTCTAGGTCGATGGGCTTGACGGGTTAGCATGTAGTCGACTTGTTTACGGTCATTGCGGTTGGTGTGCGATATTCCACCCTTGCGCGTGCTGAACAACGTATTGGTGAGAGCTAACTTGCAATTGGTGGAGAACGACTGAAGTCGTTTGCTATTATAGTTACGAGCATCACGTCCGCATGCTCCAAGCGCTCTACTTAATCATCACCGCACCCTTCCATCCTCTGCCCAATTCGCGCGTTGGCATCCATCAGTACCAACAGACACTCTTCCGGCTGAATCCGTTCAAAGTCCTCCACTTTCTGCCAGAAAATACGTTTCAGTTCGGCGTCCTTGGTACAACCAGTTGGAGCATACGCAACGACGAAATTTACTGCCTCGCATTTACCAGCCAGCTCAAAGCGCATAGGCACGAGCCGTTCGTCAATGAACTGGGGAGTGTACACATACATAGTGCCTAACGATTCCTTGACAGCTAGATCTACTTCGAACAGCCCTAAGGCTTGTCTGGCAGCTCTTGTTTCCTGACCTGAGCAAATATAGAGATAAAAAAAAAACGGAAAACGAACGGAAATCTCGCCGCACTCAAAACACACCAGCAGCACCACGAATGCCACCAACTCGAGATGGCTTGCGACGAAACAAGTCCCACGCGTTAACTCAAGATCGCCCGCCTACGGAGATGTCTGTCAGTGTGTTATGGAAATCGGCAACGTTCAGCTCTCGAAATCAGAAATGCGAAAATATACACTATTACCGCCAGACACACTCGTAAAATTGGAAGTCTGTATGCACCACGGCGTTTTTTTTTTTTGTCGCTTCGCTCACCCGGCCTTGCCCCTTTTCTTCGGCGTTTCGCGCCGAATGATTTTATTTTCCCAAAAGAGGAAAAGCCATGGATGTGCGGACGGACGGGGCAGGCCGAAGGAGATATGTGTTAAGTGTAAGGCAGTATGGACCTAGGGACCGACTACTGCTAGCAGGTTGATGCCTTTGGCTCTGCTCTGGTCACTCACACGAGGTGCTCGACGATGTTTTAGGGTCTTGTATTGGTTGCTGTTTGCCTCGCCAGATGTCCTCTGAACGAAGGGGCGAGGCGCTCATCAGAAAGGCAGGCGATAACGCCTGCCAAGTATGATGAGGGGACAATTGCTACCAATCATAACGCCGCAACAGCGGAGAGGGGATACCATAACACTAGCCCACCCTGAAGGGCTGTGCATGCAGATTCATATAAAACTCAGGCACGAACAAAAAAATCCGGAGAATTCGGAGAATGGATCAAAGATGCGGCACTTCACAACCCACTCTCATACCTCTAACTTGCAAGGCTGTAACCGACTACACGTGGACACTGCGCTATAACGCCACAATAGGGGAGAGGGGCTACCATAACATATGACTCATGTGACCATAGAAAACTACAACAGAGTATAGAGCACACATCATAACAACTGAAGCACATCCTACGCCGCAAAGAAGAAAAAGTGAAATCAGTCGACGTACGTATGTACACCTAAATATGTTGCGTACGTACCATAAGTATGTACATACGTACAGATTTTATACTGAAGAAAGAATCGGAACCAAGGGACCGGAGACACAGCGAAAACGTTGTACGTGTGGCCTCTCTGATTGGCTGGAAATCAGGCAAAAAATGTTCAATAGCCGGGCAAAGTGGACAAATTCAGGTGTAACTGATCAGTTACAAGCCGAAAACAGGTACCATGTGAGGCTGGCCAATGGCAGGGCTCCTGGTGAGTATGTTGCACTTGTTTTTAGCGTGTAACTAATGTTGATCAATCATAGACCAGGTATATCTTATCTAAAACCCAATAAGGAACCAGAAACAAAATTAAAAGCTGGAAACGTTTCAATTTGAGCAGAGAAAAATGTGGAATCGCTGTTTCATAAATGTCGCAGTATGAATGTTGCTGGTGAGGGCACACGAAATAAGACTTTGGGCCTGGACGCCAAATTTGACTGACGTTTCAGCAAGCCCCCACTGCTGCTTCAGCCACATAACAGCACTAAAAAAATGGGGTATATTAGTTTTTTTCTCCCTTCCTTGTACTTTGGTGTATGGTACATATCCCCATCCACGGACGTCGCTCGTAGATGCATGCATGGTAATTCTAACAGAAAAGGATTCGTTGTCGTAGGCCCCTCAAAATGGTGGGGTATACAGCGCTACCTACAGCCAGCATTCACTTCGTACATACCATACTTCGTCTATTTCCACATCGGCGTCCCCGGTGGCTCGGTAGGTGGTATGCGTGCTTAAGTTCAATTTCGTGGGTTCGAGTCTCACCGAGTGCATACTCGTAGGGACTTTTTCTCACGTAAAAGTTTATGCGCGGAAAGCGCGAGAGCGCGAGTTAGCAACATTTAATGAAAATCGACGAGCAGTGGGAATGCTGAACCCTACTATGCGCGATAAAAAATGAAAGCGTGTACGCATATAGAGGGGAGGGGGGGGGTGTATTCGATAGGAGAGATGTACTCGATCTCATGCACGGCCGTAGTCGGATGACCATAGACCCTCGCATCCCTACAATGCCGGGACGGAGCATGTCGGGTTTTCACTGACCAGGCAGACATTGCTTGCACCAAGCGCGAAGCGCCGTGAGGTGTCCGGCGAGTCGCATGAAGGGTGAACTGCATCCTACTAAGAACCGCTTGTGAGGCAGACTTGCATATGAACGACAGCTTCAATTAGTTAGTTTAATTTCCGGTGTAGCCACTTCCAGAGACAGCAATGGGAGTACTATGTGACTGCCTCTTGGGTGCCTTACCGTAAACACTACGTGATACGATCAATTCCCTTGTGCAGAGTAAAGGTTTTTTTAACTTCGCACAAATGATCTAACTCGACGACCAGCTGTGGGCGACCGCCAAAAAAAAAAAAAACGGTTCCCTGGATGCCTAGCTCACGTAGTGAGCGGCATGTTTTACAGTGCCGTTGCCGACCGACGCCAACCCAACCCATAAATAATATATATATATATAAATAATATATATATATGTCGGTGGGGGCGGGGGAGGAAGGACACCCGTGACCACGGCTTGTCCAGAAGACTGCTGAGGGTGAACCCTCCTACGCGTAAAGCTGGAAAGTAAAAGTGACGATAAAAACATATGCCTGGTATAAAATATCCGGTAGTACAAACAGCAGTAGCGGTAGTAGTAGTAGTAGTAGTAGTAGTAGTAGTAGTAGTAGTAGTAGTAGTAGTAGTAGTAGTAGTAGTAGTAGTAGTAGTAGTAGTAGTAGTAGTAGTAGTAGTAGTAGTAGTAACAGTAGTAGTAGTAGTAGTAGCGTACTGCTGTAGTACTGCTGCACCCGCCTTCCCACAACAAACCGGGAATCTGGCGCAGCCTATACTCCATCCTATACTGTAATAACAGTAATATCAGTGCAACCGCACGCAAGTGCGCTGTTTCCCTGTTAATCGAAGGACGGAAGGGTTGTGGGGCACTTTCCTTTCTGATGAGAGAGCCCGTATCGTTGCGTACTAAAGCCATCAGACAGAACGAATAAGCCGAAGGTATTAACAATCTTGATCCACACAATCTTGATCCTGCGTAGGGTCAAGCTGAGCACGAGACCGCGGCAATGAAAGGATTCCATGCGGGTTACAAAGCCCTCCCCAGCGACAGAACGACACGCCTTTTTCACTCCAAGCTTTTTCGAAGTCTCTACGCGCCTGCTGAAAGAAAATTGGCTTTGTTTGTCTGCAGGCAAATAGCTTCTACCATATAAACAAGACGCACAAAGTGAAAAGAGGCTCACGAGGGATGCCTAGCCGAGTTGATGAAGGTGGCGTAAAAGAAATCAGTCCACAGCCGTTGGGGCCAAAGGTGAAGAGGGTGCTTTGTCCTCGGAACGAAGGGGTGTCTACTGACCTCACCTTCTTTCTGCTGAGGGAATTATCACGGTGTTGCCCACCTGTCGGGTAAGACGTCGTACTCTTCGTGTGTGAACAACGGGGGGGGGGCAGGCACTCAAATCCTTCTCCCTGTTCTCGGGTATGCTAACAAAATGATGTGCGTACTTGTACGTCACAAGTAAGAATAGTATTGTTCCACTTGCCTTCCGACAATGCGCAGGGCATATTATTCATTCAGAATGAAAAACCTGACGAAACACGTCAACTACCACCAATGCTATCCAATGAAATCTTCCCTGAGTATACTCCATAGAATACGCACGACCACACCACCATTTACCCAAATTATTGTACAAATCTCGGCCTATGTGCACGAAGAGCTTCTTGCACATAACGTATTATTGCAGGGTGCGGGTCCTATTGGTCGAGGCGGGTCTTTCGGCCGCCCGGCGTTCTTCGGAAAAACGCTACGTACGAAAACACGCGGCGGAGCCGTGAGACTGCCCCTGCCGAATTCGATCCCCCCAAAGGGTTAGGGTTCGGGTTAGGGTAAAAGGTTAGGGTTAGGGTTAGGGTCAGGGTCAGGCCTGGGGTTGGGTTGATCTGAGCCGACGTGCAAGGTTGAAATTGACGACACACGCCCTGCACAAACGTGCAGGACGCTCCTGCACATACCGGGAGCCGTACAGCAGGCGTGGTCCCGTTGTAAGGCATACTTTATCAAGGCGAGTACCTCCGGCGATAACGTGACCTAAAATAGCTTGACACGACGAGGAACTTACACAAAATGAGTCGCCTACGGCAGCAGTAGTATACGAGGTATCATGCCTATATTAAAGAGCTACTCGCCTACAGAGGTACGAGTATGATGAATAATAATAGTATCTTACAACTGACTCAGACCTCCCGCTCAATGAAGGGAGGCCAAGGCCTTGGTCTCGCCCGCCGCTGATAGTTGCTTCTGATTAATAGTATTGCTGCAAACGTTGGAAGGCGTGGACAGAAAATGCAGTAGTATTACTATAGGCATTGTAAGTCTGTAACTGTCAACTATCATAGAGATTATGGTTTCTCGCAAAGAGACCTTGACACAGGGCAGCAATACGCCAGTATAACACGATACTATTTCAAGGCCGAGACGCGATTCACAAGGAGAGAGTTAGCTAGCATTACTCTAGGATAAGTAATCAACAGATAGATTATAGTGGCTGCTAAAAATTGGGTTAGAAGGCGTGCACGGTTTAATGTGAACAAAAAACAACAACAACAACAACAACAACAACAACAACAACAACAACAACAACAACAACATATAAATGCCGTAATATTACGGGCGTTGCTTGTACTTTTAACAAGGGTATCTAACGGCGGAGCGACATTGACACATCACTGCATCACTTTACTAGTATATCGTTCAGCGGAGTATCTGGTTTCCTGCGTGCGTATGTGCGTAAACGGTGCTCGTCGTACCCAGTTGACGTTATGTGTCTCAAACTAACTCATCGCTGAAATACAGTTGGTTAAAACACAGGACAGGCTCCAATAACCCGGCAATGGAAAAAATTGTCTGGAGGAAAACTATATAACAACAGCAAATTACACATACATACTGTAGCTGAAACTATTAATAGTGGTACACCTCGACAAAAAATTACGAAGGAGATTTAGCACAATTGGGTTGGAAGGCGTGTACAGATGGATGCGGTGTTGTTGTGGGCGTTGCTTGTATTTTTCAAAAGGGTATCCAACCGCGGAGAGGCATTGACACATCACTGCATCACTTACTATTATGTCGTTCAATAGAGTATCTGGTTTGCTGTGTGCTTATGTGCGTATTATGGGCTCGTCGTACCCAGATGATGTTATTTGTGTCACACTATTAATATTAATATTAAATATAAATATCTAACCGCCGAAACGCAGTCGGTGGTCACACCCAGGACAGGCTCCAAGGAATGGAAAAATGCGTCAGGAGGAAAACTATAAAACAGCAAAATTACATGTAGTATAACTGAAACTATTTATGGTTGTATACCTCATACAACAATTACGCAGGAAATTTCGCACACGTACTACGTACCAGATAACATTTGATACGCTGTACGAGAATCAGTCCCAAGAGAAAAGAAACCGAGGAGAGACAACGTACCGTTCATAGTGCACGACAGGAAGACGGAATGCGTCGCATTCGAATTCGAAAGAGAGGGAAGAGAAGGTCAGTATCAATTCTCAGTTTGTAAAACTGAGTCTCAGCTGCGGTAATTGCAAACTTGTCTGTCTGTTTGTCTGTCCGTATGGCTTATATTTTCAAACACTTTCCAATGGTCGGTATACAGGGTCGTTACAGACGATATTCATACGACGTATTTGACCCTTACGGACCTTATATACTGAAACATACCATACCACCAGGCAAATTTGGCCATAAAATATATCCACGACATCGTACCATCGCACCATACCGCCAACGTACCATACCACATACTGTGTTTTTTCCCGCACCATACCGCCAACACATACCATACTATATACGGTGTTTTTTCTCCATATACCATACCACCAACATATACCATATCCCATACCGGGTTTTTCCCATATTCCCATATAGTATATCAAACCGTATCATACCAGGTACCAATATAATGCTTTGTACCAAATGGCCGTTTTTTTCCGGAATAGTTCACTTTTGTCATTTGGCCGCGGGTCCTTTCTCGTGCTTCCTGCTGCGGCGCTCGCAGGGGGGCGGCGTGGACAGTACGGTGCAAGCGTTGGCTCGGCTCGGGCTCCGTGGCACATGCTCTAGGTAGTCAAAGTCACGTAACCCAGCAAACAACTCAGGGGATGGGATCCCACTTCCGAAAAGCCATCTAGGGGCTTGGAAACCTACCTGATCTTCGAATTTAGCTGCAAAGATTTTGTTATTGCTTCTTGCTGCAGCTGCAACAGCACGCAGGAGTGCTGCTCGAGCTCGTGCTGCTCGAGCTGCAGCAGTAAAACAACAGCAAAAACAGACGTACGCGTGCTGCTGGAGTCGAATCTTGCTCGAGTGTCGCTGGGTGCTGGTGCTCGGTTGCTGAGTGCTCGTGTGCCCATGGCTGCTTGGCCACGTCGTGCTCGTGTTCGTCTCGTGCTCGTTGCGCTTGAGCAATCGAGTGATCGTGGTCCCGTGTCTTTTTTTCGCGGTGCAATCTAGGCTTGGAAACCTACTCTTGCTCGTGCACTTGAGCGCTGCTCGAGCAGTACGCAGCAGTACAAGAACAGCCACAACAGGCGTACGAGTGCTGCTTGAATCGAGTGTTGCTCGAGTGTTGCTGAGTGTTGCTGCTGCTGCTGCTGAGTGCTCGTGTGCTCGTGACCGCTTGGCCACAAGACGTGAGAAAAGGCTCAGCCACCACGTACATACCTGGTGATATTTTTTTGTATCTCGGCGCGATTCATCATTTATCGGATCTTCGCACTACGTATTGCGTTGCGTGTAACAGCCGAGTGTTCACTGCCCTTTGTACAACGTGCCCGTGCCACACGGTTTGCTTATTTTTCTGCTACTTCTCCTGTTGTTACTGCCGCTACTGCTACACACAATCACGGTATAGCTTCTATACTGTTGCTGGGACAGGTTGCTTTTCTTGCTGCTACCCTTATTATATTTTTGCCCGTGCCACGCGGCTACTTATCTTGCTGCTCCTGTTGTTGCTGCCGCTGCTTCTGCACACTGCTGCGCACAATCACGGTATAGCTGCTACCCAAAGTGTATCTTTGCCCTTGTCATACGGCGGCTTATCTTGGTGCTCGTGCTAAGGACGCTTCTGCTGCACACTGTCACGGTATAGTTACTGCTGTTGTTGCTGGCGCCGGTTGCTTTCCTTGCTGCTACTCTTCGGTTTTTTGTGTCCTTGCGACTGATGTTTTTATCACACTCTAGCTATTTCCTGCACCAGTATATTTTGTGCCGGGTGTTAATTGCGTTGCGCGTGTGTAGGGTTGTCCATAAACTCATTTTCGAGCTTGATTTGTCTTGATTAATTCTTTGATCTTCCCGACGAAACATGCGCAGTTCACGCAGATCATGTAGATCCCACCCGATGAAGATGTACAAATCGCACAGACCAAGATCCCACTCAGGTACACATCTGCCAAATATTACAGATCCTGCGGATCATACAGATCCTGCGGATCATACAGATCCTGCAGGTCATGCAAACCCACCGATAAATATGTGCAGATCATGCAGATCGTAGACACCATCCCGATCAAGATGAACATATCTTAGAGATCACATATATTCCACTCAGGTAGATCATACAGATCCTGCAGATCACACATATGTACAGATCACACAGATCAAGTTCCCACTCATGTACACACGTGTGAATATCTACCTCATACGGACCCCATCCCGGCTAAACATGATGTAAACAATTATGAAGTGTCCGGACATACAAATCCTGCAGATCATACAGAAATCCTGCAAGTTCCCACGCAGATACACACGTGTGAAATATCCACCTCATGATACAGATACCGCCCGGTGAATATGTACAGATCACACACATCAACATCCCCCTCGGGTACACACACACCTGCCCAATATTCCAGATCCTGCATATCATACAGTTCCTGCACATCATGCAAACCCACCGATAAAGATGTGCAGATCATGAAGATCATACAGACCCCATCCCGGTCAAGTTGAACACAGATTCCACCCAGGTAGATCATACAGATCCTTCATGTCACACATATGTACAGATCATACAGATCCTGCAGGTTACACATAGGTACAGACCACACAGATCAAGTTCCCACTCAGGTACAAACGCAATACCTACCTCATACAGACCCCATCTCGGCTAAACATGATGTAAACAAGTGTGAAGTATTCAGATTTTACAGATCCTTCAGATCATAAAAGAAATCCTACAAGTTCCCATTCAGGTACACACCTGTGAAATGTCTACCTCATACAGACCCCATCCCGGCTAAACATGCTGTAAACAAGTGTGCAGCATCCAGATTCTACAGATCCTCCAGATCATATAGAAATGCCGCAGATCATACAGATCCTGCAGATCATGTAGACCCACGCATAAAAATATGCATATCATGTGTATCGTACATACCCTATCCCGGTGTACAGATCATACAGATGACACAGATTCCACTCAGGTAGATCATACAGACCCTGCAGATCATACAGATCCTGCAGATCATGTAGACCTACGCATGAAAATGTGCATATCATGCATATCGTACTTACCCTATCCCGGTGTACAGAACATACAGATCACACAGATTCCACTCAGGTAGATCATACGCATCCTCCAGGTTATACACATCCTCCAGATCAATGACACCCACCGATGAACATGTCAAGATCATGCAGATCGTACAGACCCTATCTCGCTCAAGATGTACAGATCAGGCAGATCAGACAGATCCCATCTCGGTCGAAATGTATTGATTGTGCAGATCACACAGGTTCTACTCAGGTACACATCTACGAAAATTGTAACCACAGATCCCCTTCAGGCTAAACATGTGCATGCCATTGAGATCAACCAGATCCCACCTGGAACACAAGTGCAATGATACGGAACGTACATGTCTGCCCAGGCAAACTAGTTGGAGTGTGTAGATATATGATCCTTCAGATCATGCAGGTGTATCCTCCACGTCATGCATACATGGCATGCAGATCATCTCACTCGGCACGCAAGTGCAATCATAAAGACCAAGCAGATCTCACCGCCAAAAAAAGGTTGATGCATCTATATTATACAAATCTTGCAGATCTTACAGATCCTTCAGATTATGCAGATCCACCCACGCAAAGTTTTTCATAAGTTTATCACGGCGCATGTATGCTCGACGAATATGTGTAGTTCGTGCCGATCGTGTAGACGTCACCCGGTAGGGGTGTTCAGATCGTCAAGGATCACACAGGATCACACATACATGTACGTATCGATGATACAGATCCCACCCAGGCGATAAATACCGGGATGATACAAAAATCCCCTCCATTTCCTTCTGAAAGCTACGCTTTCCTCTAAGCTATGCAGTGGCCCATGCCTCCTATACGCTAAGACATGCGAGAGCATCGAAGACTAGGCTTCTACTCTTCGTTTTTAGCAACACAGTAACCCATGACTCATTTTTTACTCCGAGATCATTTTTACATGAACAAGAAGTGCAAGGGTTTTACCTGCGTCTCCCTTTTCGACTTGCGGCACCCCCCGGATTTCATACTTCCCACATCCCGAAGGGGAACCTTATACCAACACACGATATCGCATTAAGTACACAAGGAGAGCATACGTTGAAGGTGCAATGTGATGAGGTGATAAGTGAGGTGAAGGTGCAAGGTGATGAGGTGATGCATGAGGAGGTGAAGGTGCAAGGTGATGAGGTGATACATGAGGAGGTGAAGGTGCAAAGAGAGAGCGATGGCACCAGGGAACAGCAACAGCCGCAACTGCAACAGCAGCTCCAGCAAACACGCAGGACCACAAGAAGAGCGTATATGTATGTTAAAGGTGCAAGGTGATAAGTGAGGTGATGGGGTAGTATGTGAGGAGGTGCAGTGCAAAGGGAGAGCGATGCCACCAGGGAGCAGCAGCTGCCGCAAAGGCAACCGCAGGAGCCAGCAGCCACGTCTGCAACAGACACAGCAGGACCAAGTGGGCTCGCCAAGCGCTTGCGACGATCGCCCTGAAGAACAACAGCAGCAACAACAAGTGTACACGAGCATGTCGCTCGTTAGATGTCATACTGCTGTAGTACCAAAACGCTTGTGATGGATCTCTTAAATGACGAGCGATGGCAGAGCGTCAAGTGCACAAGAAGAGCATATTAAGCCTTCAGGGCGACAGAGCTGGAACGATACTGTCGCACCAACTCCATTAACCCCGCTGTTGAAAATACGTCAAGTGCACAAGAATATATATGCCTTCAGGGCGACAGAGTAGGAACGAGCATATATCATGCGTCAAGTGTACAAGAAGAGCATACATATGCCTTGAGGGCGACAGAGCAGGAACGAGGAGTATATATACCATACTGACTGCTGTTCCAACACGAGAAGAGCATTATTCCTCGAGGGATTCAGAACCCAATGCCAAAATAAAAACGTTGACGGCTGGAAATCGAAAATCAAATAGAAAACACGAACAGCAACAATTCAGCGCGTCCTACTACTCGTCAGCGCAGCCACGTCAAAATAACATGTATGTGGCGACTTGCACAGCGTACCGCATGTACCTGATACGTACGTGCGCGGACCTCACTATTTATTTTTGAACAGTGGCCAAAGTCGGGTATACTCTATGCCTTTGTGGTCTAAATCGGGTACCCTTCTATTTCAGTGACCGCGAAGGCCCCAGGACGTCATCTCACTGGTCAACGCCGGCCACCACCCGATGCTGGCAACTTTGGCGCCGGGTAGACCCGATTTTGGCTACTCACCCCCAAGGGGTACCCGATTATTGTACCCACCCACCCGACAATGGCCAGACTACTCGACCACAACGACCAACCACCACCTCGGGGCTCATGCCTCTCGTCCAGACGAAGACGGGGAAGAACCATCTGCGTGATGTCCATGATTAGGTTCGTTCTAGACTACTACTGTACTTCATTCGCGTTCTCTCTGCCTTAGTGCCGAACCAACCACACACAAACCACCGCTCTCCCTCCCTCACCTCTCCTATCCCAGATCAAATTAGCACAGCCCTCTCTCTCCCCTTTCCCGATCCGTCACTACTACTATTAATAATGCTGTGCTTAGGTGGCTTTTGGTTCGGTTGAAGGGGGAGAGAGAGAGCTGTGCTAAATTTTGTTTGGGATAGGAGAGGAGGGAGAGGGAGAGCGGTGGTTTGCGTGTGGTTGGTTCCGCACTACAGCAGAGAGAAAGCGAATAAACTACAGCAGTCTAGAATCAACCTAATCATGGACATCACGCAGATGGTTCTCGCCCGTCTTCGTCTGGACGAGAGGCATGAGCCCCGAGGTGGTGGTTGGTCGTTGTGGTTGAATAGTCTGGCCATTCTCGGGTAGGTGGGTACAATAATCGGGTACCTCTTGGGGGGTGAGTAGCCGAAATCGGGTCTACCCGGCCCAAAAGTGGCCATCATCAGGTGGTGGCCGGCGTTGGCCAATGAGATGGCGTCCTGGGGCCTGCGCGGTCATTGAAATAGAAAGGTACCCGATTTTGGCCACAAAGGCATCGGGTTTACCCGATGTTGGCCACTGCTCTGTTATTTTCTGTCTGAGGTGTGTTAATGGTACTGCGACGCCCTCCTTGTTTTTATATTTACCGAGGTATTCTTCCACTCCAGAGTTATTGGGCCTGTTCTGCGACCACGCACTGCATTGTGTTGTGGCGATGAGTTAATGTGAGAACAACAACAATCACACAAGGACCGCCGTACACAGCATCCACCCCACAGCTAGCACGGCAACACAGCCGCACGGACCCCCCCGTAAACTGCCAGCAGGTGAACCACAACACCGGCACCGACGTTTCTCGGCGTTCGAGCCAAAGCGGATAGATGTAGTTTGAGGAAAACACAGGATGATGCCCTCCAGAACGAGGTCGGAAGTTCGTTTGAACGCGAAAAATCTGCACCTGACATATTCAGTCCAACAGAATTTTTGAAAGCGCTTCTCGCAACCTACAGTAGTAGCATATATAACGCACACCCGATATAGACTGCCAACCTGTACTTAAAACATACCATACCTTAACTTTCAAACAGTCTCCACATTATTATCTGAGTGCTAACAATCCATTCTATATGCCTTAACTCCCATACCATCCCCACTCCTAAACCCCGCATTCATATTTTTTCTTACTCCGCCCCCTCCCCACTTTGTCCCCTGTCCTTGCTGAATCCCTCCAGCCACTGCAGCATTAGAAGTCAGAACTCTTTAAACCCTATCCTTCTCCTCTGTCGTCGCGAAGTACATCATAAATGCATCGCTCTTCCACCTCCCCTGACGTTGGACTTCCATTGTCGACACCCCTCTTGCAGCAGTGCTCGTTGCTCCCCCGATCCTTCCCGAATGCAATGCACACTCTCCCGGTGCCAACCTTGCCTTCCCACTAAGTATTTTAGTGACACAGCAGTGGCCTGGTTACGAGTCCACACTCTCCATCTATTTCCGTCTGCGTATGTAGCCAAAGGACTGCGTACGTCCAAACTTGGATACAGCATCATCAATTCGAGCATCAACTCAAGTCCGCCGGCCTCCTCCGTCAAAAATATAGTTGACGGTGGCATGCTATCCCAATTAAATCCACTCGCACCAACCACCGTTTTCTTGCGTGAAATTACTTCTCCATACCTCTTCTGATCTCCTTTCGATCCTCTGAACAAAAGTTCAGCCCGATCAGCACACCGCCACGATTCAGGCGCTTGCAACTGTACCATAGCACAAAAAATGGACACGTCTCGCCTCGTACCTCCAAAGTCTTCGTGGATTTTTCCGTCATCGTATTCAAACATCTCCAGCGCACGGCCGAAAAAAAAGAATGAAACCGCCAGCATCAGCCACATCACTTTGCCCCCTTCCCCCCACTCCGGACCAATTGACAATCCCTGTTTCAACATGACTCAACAAATTAGACTCCGAATCCGTTGAGATTCTCCCTTCAACGCACTCTCCCTCGCAATGCCTGCCTTCACGGAATTTATGAGAAAATGCTTCATCGGCTATTCTATTCCCACTCGGCGTTGAAAATGCTGCACAGCTACCGATGTCCATTCAACAGTGGTTTCCACGAGAAAAGTACGAATATGCCATAATCTTTGTGATCTCACCCGCCACCGCCTCCTCTCCCTACTCCATGTATGTCCAAATACACGCCTCTGTGCATAGCATCTAAACGCCACTGCGTCCACAAACGCCAGGCAGCTTTATAAGTGACGTTTGTCGAAGGAGCCACTCCGACCGTCGGCAATTAGCCTGCAAGATTTCCGAACACGTCGTTCCACCACTCTCCCCCAAACTCGCCTCCTGCCATAGCAATTTGCGGATAAAGGGAAGACAATCGCGAATTATTATTTTCGAGAGGCCACCTAGAGATGCCATCAGCCAAAACATTACTGAGTCCTGGAATATGCGTAGCTTCAAAGCACCAACCAGCTTGCACTCCATCCTGCCCAAATTTCGCATCAAAAACGCAGCTCTTGGATCACGTGTTCTTTTTTCAACTCGCCGACCTTCTAAAGGATATCAAACCACCACCTCTGCTCGTACACACCCACGAGCAGAGTATTACGTAAGGTAGATGCTCTTCTTCCTCACTGCTGTGTCAACCCTTCCCAGCCTGTCTTCCTAGTTCAACCAACAGCACCCGTCAACAATTCTATGAACCTCTTGCCCATCCCCTCTGTCCAAGCATGCCAAAGATTCAATACCTCTCCACAAACCCCAGATTTCTTCCGTTCAATCTTCTACATCCAAATACGTAGTATTGAACGGGGCATGGGCAATCAACGAATTTGGCAGCACCTTGGGACGCGTTCTACGATAGAGGTTCACCTTAATTTTTCTGAGGCTCCTCACTTACGGAGGTCCATATCTCACCCGAAAACTGACTTCAGCAAAAATAAAATTGCATACCGATGAATAATCCCATGTCCCAAGTATACAAAAACGTCATTCTTCGAAATTAGATTGGCATTCCGGCGATTTTGAGTTAAGAAACCCCGTCATTCAGAATACAGTTTAGCGGAAAAGTGCTACCGCTATCGTAGAACGCGTCTTGGCTGGCGAAGCTCGTACGGCAAAAATAATTTCTTGCCGAACAGACGGTTCAGCGAGGATGGTCGAGAAACTTAAAAGCTGGCAACGGGGGGGGGGGGCGCCAGAATAAATACTCTTCCAGGTTGTCCCGCCGTGGCGAGACAAACGAGGCCTGGTGACTGGTGATCCCCTGCAGGTCCAAGTGGAGCAGGTGGTACCTACCCTAAATAAAACGAAATATTTCAGATTTTGGAGGCCACACGCTCAATCTTCAGGCGTATGAAAAAAAAATGTGTGTGGTTTCTCATGGCCAAAACACCCCTCGTGGCGTGTGCTTTTTCACTGTTTGGGCTCAAATGGAACAGGTAACCCTGATTTCGGACAGACCATAATAATAGTACTATTTCAACACAGCCTTTTGACAATGATATCTTATATCTAGCAGAAGAACAAGCAAAGACACTGTTGCTTCAGTACAGCATCAGTACTGATTTCAGATGATTGATGATGACGTACTCGTACTTCGTTTGGTTGTACCGTGGTTTGGAGCGAATGAGCAAATGGAACAACCGGGCACCCGGTCAACTGAATCTAAAGGCGTGTACCGCAGGCTATATACGAAACAGATACCAATATTTCCCACTGCAACTTATTTATTATTAGGCTTGCCATCCGACAACGTGCAGCATGAGCTTCACCGTTGATCAATCAAAACATTCCTGAAAGAAATACCCGGATACAAAGGAAACCTACTGTATGCACAAGGTCCACATATCTTCTAATGTCTACTCCCTTTTATGTGTGTGTGTGTTCTTCACATTAAACCGTTCTTCTACTCGTCGACATCCATATTATGTACGATGATACTGCAACTTTTATCTCGTTCGATGTTTCTTGTTTGCTGCATCGATCGTTCGTTGTGCTTGTGGTATCCAGCACGATCGCAGTACGATACCGCATTGTATTGTCAAGTATGCTTACGGCATCACTTTACGAGGTACCTGCGATATCGTAGTTCGTGATCACCGAGATGTTACCAAGATCTATTTTGCTCATATCAATATTAATAGCATGAAGAACAAACACTCTGCACTGGGCTCGTACTTGGTACCCAGGATCACGTACGTATACCGTACATACGGCGGTAGTAATGAAGTTGTGGATGAAGTGCATCTTCTGATCAAGCGGGAAAACCTCGTACCCGTGACAGATGTGTTGTCTTCACCTTAAACCGTCCTCTCCACCCACTAGCAGCTTCATCAGTACACCCAGTGTCCGCCCTGATTGTTTTTCCGAGGGCTGTGGCCAAAATCACGCATCATATACCTGATCCGGTTGGGTCAAAATCAGGTAGATACTAAAACCACGATATATAGGCGATATAATACAATATAGTACCCTTCATAAAAAACGTTGAAGCACGTCCTACATCAAAGTTTTCAAGAGACATGTCGAGCAAGGCAGTACGTGCGCTGTCAAGCGCCGAGTGTTTCACCCTAAAATATATCTGTTACGGGGGTCCATAGTTAATAGGACCTATTGTATACATAAAAACCTATATATTTACCTAGTTTTACTAACAACATTTGGTACTGTTAACTATGGACCCCCGTAATAGTAGTTCGGTGTCAGCCGAGGCATGTCAGGCGAAGTTGCTCTCTGTCAAGAGCTAAAAATGCTGTCCCCTGGCATCTTTGTCGTACTGAAGAAAAGCACCGTAAGGTGAAATCACCGTATCAGGTACGTATGAAAGCACACGTACGTACGTACGTACGAACGTACGAGTACAAAGTTTATACACAAGAACTGCGTGTGTTCTTCACACACAATCAACCGTTCTTTCTACCCGTCGACAATCAGCACGAGCAGCGTCCGTCCGTGCCGATTCTTCGAAGTTACGTGGTCACAAACTACGCCACAGAGATAATACTGCACATTGTTACGTACGCAGTAAGCACAGCAGTAGTAGACAATGCAATGTCATGTTATCGTACCGGATACAACAGGCACGACATACATATTCTATGAAAGAGAGAAAACGAAAGGAAACAAACAAAACAACAACAAAGAAAAAAAGAAACTAATCGAAAGAGCAGGGCGAGAAATGAAAGAAGAAAAAAAAAAAAATGTCGTGCCTCCCAGCAGGGGATGTGGCAGACACTTGAAAAATGAAGAGCGCGCGCCATATAAAGAAAAAAAAACACTACTCTACTTATAAACAGAGTTAGACTAAGAACCAGGGGGAAATAACAGGCAAGCAAACAGAATCTCAAAGTTATCACAAGGCAGCGGCCGCAGTTTGTGGTATGAGTAGCATAGCCAGGTTCTCCCTACTAGTCCGCTTGGGACCTTGCTACCCTGTCTGCCATCTCCGTCCTGTGCTACTCAACTGCGCCCCTCGGCGTCAGACAATACAAAACAAGCAACGCAGACTCGTCATCCACCCACGTCACACGACTCCTTTCTCAAGGCTTATCTAAAGCAGAAAGGAAGAAAGGAAGAGAAACAAATAGAATAAAAATCACAGAGGATCAAGCGCAAAAACAAAAACAAAAAAAACAAAAAGAAGACGAAGGAAGACCACGTTCTTACCAACTGCGCCACCACTTGGCGGCACGAGTACAGCATTCCTGGGCATGTTCTACTTCCTAGCCGGCCTGGTGCCTGGTGCACCCAAGGACCGCAGACGCATACGCACAGGAAAAAAGTGTACGTGGTATGTACTATGGCATATATCTGTCATCAATATTGGTACAAATTGGCCCAGACCATTTGAACGCTAGACAGAGTAGACAAAGCCAAGTATACCCTGATATTGTATTTTAGTCTGAGGTGTATGTATATGTTCTAATAATAGGGTTATCATGTGTATTTTTCTTTGCTTGTTTTTTATTTCTACCGAGGTGTTCTTCCACTTCACGTCCAGAGTTATTGGAGTCTGTCCTGCGACCGACCACAGAATGCATTGCATTGCGAGAACAACAACAACAATACTACCCTGGCCCTTTCGAGCCAAAATCAGGTAGCACGTTGTCAGTCTCGCCAATAGATGGGAGGGCTCCTAGCGTGTGATCTATACTCGGTTTTACCATGAAACTGGTGTTGGCCGAAAAGTGGCCAGGTGTACCTGATTTTGGTTAAAACCTTCTAATCCACGTATAGAGACACTGATTATGTGGTGACAGATTGCTGTGACATAAGAGGTCACCGGACACCCTGGACAATAGACACACCATGCATGGTCCACCGCCAGCGACAAATGGACGAGGGAAAAACCCACCGATAGATATTGCCAGCGACGATAACAGGCGATAGTAAAATCTATCGATATATATTGCAAGTCACAATAAATAGAAGACGAGCGGGAAATCAATCGATATATATTGCCAGCAGCAGTAGGCGAGGGGAAAATCTATCGACGATATATACTGCCGGCGACAAAAGACGAGGGGGGGAAATATCGATACATTCTGGCAGTCACAGTAGACGAGGGGCAAAGTCTATCGATACATATTGCCAACGACAATAATAAGAGGTTGTGCAGCATGTTCATCGCTGACCATTGCCGTCCGCCTTTGATTGATAAGTCTGTCCATCGATGGTCATTGTCAGCTACAACAGATTGAGGACGGTAAAAAATAGATAGACATTGCCGACGGCCATATACACGTCCATTGGACCACATTCTATTCCTACTATTTGCTGCGGTGGCCATTGTCTGTTGTCCGGGATCGAACCCCACGTTAATATAAACGCTTGAGATCGTCGTATTAAACACCTGGTATTTATCAAAACATCCATGCTTACTGTTTCATTGGTTGGCTTATAGCCGAGAACACGTAGTCACGATATACCGTGCCATACATCCATTCATTGTCGTGTGTCAAGTGTTGTCAAGATAAACCATGCACTCATTATTTTTACTGCCGTCGTCGCAATAAAATATTCTGCTGCCGTCGCACAACAGATACCTTGCTGTGCTTAGCAGAGTACGTTGTACGTGTGTGTTTTGATCGATATACATTGCCGAGTAGTACAGTAGTAAGTGGTGAGCCGTGCCCACCGATGGACACTGTCGGTGACAATAGATTTGAGGACGGAAACAGTCGACAGACATTGCTTGCCGAAATAGATTGTTGGGAGTATCCATCGATGGCCATTGTCGGTGACAATAGATTGGGGATGCAATCTATCAATGGACATTGCTGCCACAAAAGATTGTTGGAGGTATCCATCGATGGCCATTGTCGGTGACAATAGAATGGGAATGTGATCTATCGCTAGACGTCGCCTGCCACAATAGATTGTGGAACACCCAGTGGATAGCTACTACCGGTGACAATTGATTGGGGATGTGATCCATCGATAGCTACTACCAACGACACTGAATGGGTAAGTAGGCCAACCGATAGCCACTACCGGCGACGATAGACTAAGGAAGTAGTAAATCGATAAGCACTACCGACGGCAATAGACACGTCCATTGCGCCATATTCTGTTGTTATTGCAGTGGCGATTGTCTATTGTCCAGGGTGTGCAAAGACAGAAGAAAAAATTAAATTAAATCTGGTAGCTTGTTCATGCGTCAAGCAAATGAAATCTCAGCGTACCGGGCACAAGAACACAACAACACAAGGAGGACCAGATCACAAGAACTAAACGACGACAAAAACAAAAATGCTTTCTCAAATGAAACGATTTTGTCGAGAATAACCCATGGTGTCCGGCGTCGCGAAAACATCACTGCACTCACTCGTACTTTGTACTCAGGATCATATCATACCTTTGTAATCTTCGAGTCGTATACCTTTCACGGGGAATGACTCCCCCCCAATTCTCAGGCACGTGGTGTATTAGCTGGACTGCACCCTTTTTCAGACAGTCCGGGAAGACATGGCCATCGTTGATATTTGTATGGTTGTTTTTGGTTCGATTGCTCTTTTTTCGCTGCATGTCCGCGAGTCGTCGCTCTTCTCTGTGTTCACGACTATGTTAAGTGTACCGCAGTATGTACCTAGAGACCGACTACTGCTAGCAGGTCGATGCATGTGGCCCTGCTCTGGTCACTCACGCGAGGTGCTTGACGATGTAATAAGCTCTTGTATTAGTTGTTGTTTGCCTCGCCAGATGTCTTCTGAACAAAGGGGCGAGGGGCTCATCAGAAAAGCAGGCGACATCGCCTGCCAGGTATGATGAGGGGACGATTGATAGAAACCATATCGTCGCCACAGGGGAGAGGGGATACCATAACACTAGCCCACCCTGAAGGGCCGTATATGCAGATTCATTGAAAACTCAGGCACGAACAAAAACAATCAGGAGAATTCGTAGAATGGATCGAAGATGCGGCACTTCACAACCCACTCCCACACTTCTAACTTGCAAGGCTGTGGCCGAATACACGTGGACACTGCAAATCAGACAACAACAAGTCAGAAAGTACGGATACGCGGAAGAAGGCTAAACGAGCTAGAACTACGCGGACGCTAAATTCGAGGACTTAAACTCGAGGAAGCGGTGTCGCTTGCGTAGGCAGGAGCGACATAGGCTAACCTGAGAGCGAGACACAAACAGAAATAACAAAAAATCAGCAGTTACACTACCCACTGCGAAGGCACGGGGGGCTTGGAGAATTCAAACGAACAGGGGGGTAACGCAAAAGATACATGTGCTGGCGCCACGGAGCTCACTCGAATAGTGAGAACAATCGGAAAACAGGAATAAGAGAACCCAAGACATTCAAGACCTGATCCCATAAAAGAGGGCACAAAGGACGCGTGGGAGATTATTCCGACACTAAGCGCGCTAGAATACAAAACATACAATAACCAGACATCGTTACGGCCTTTCAAGGTCTGAGTCCGTTGGGTTATCGGTAAAAGGTTAACCAATCGTCTACTACCCAATCGAAACCTGATAACACTCGGCAATATCGCGCGGGAGAGGGCAGAATGCAAAATGTCGCTTAAGAACGAAGTATATCACCTCGGCCTGCTTGGTTGTATTAGGAAGATGGAGGAGGAACGCATGAACGGCAAAATGTGGTCGACCTAAACCTAGGGCAACCTGTACGATGCGTATAAAAGGCTGACGAACATGGCCTCAGGAAAACCAAAGAAGGGTGAAGGAATACAAGAAAAACACGAAGAAAAAACTGGCACGACTGAAGGAATCAAAACGCAAACGCGCGTTTCCGCCGCTTTCGAAGAGGGTGAGAATACATTGGTACATACGGAACGTAAGAGGCACATGACTGAGTGGCAAGGAGGCAGATGCTAATCCAACCGTTGGACAAATCGGCGCAAGAACTCAGCAGCCGGCTACTGTGAAAGCAGGGAAACGACTGGAGAGTTCGTGACACGTCAAACAAACAGTACACCTACAGCACAACAAAACAAACGACTGGAGCGTTCGTGGCACGTCAAACAAACAGTACACCTACAGCACAACAAAACAAAGAATTCACACAAACACCAACCCCATCCCCGGCAACTACAGAAGACTCGCATACCCAAAACTAAAATAGCCTACGGGGACGTGTTCAAGTCGGCAGAGCCAACTAAGTCGGCTCCGAGGGACTCGTCAACGTTACGCACTATACCACGCATGAGAGAGCTTCCTTGGTGCACTTGCAGACAACACAAGTCGCGAACGGCTCGGTTAGCCGCAGTATTCCGAGCAGAAGATAGCGAGAGCTTGACCGGTCCGGGGTTGTCGAAGACGCGAACGACGTACTGTCCAGGAGTCGAAGCGTGGGCGGAAAATTTCTTGAGCCACCAAAGATGACCTGGATCCTTGTACCAAAAGCGAGCGCCGATAGGCAAGGTGGTGCCGCTGAACTGGCGACTCCACGTTTGCTGGTCGACGTATCTGTATCCAGGAGGAAGAAAATGGGCGCCCTTGTCGCGGACGAGCTCGCGTTGAGCGGCACCCACGCGCATACGGCGGTACGATCTGTTTTCCTGTCGAAGTGGCAGGGGCGCGCCGGTCCAGTAGGTGAGGATGTGTTGACGAGAGTGAAGGAGGTCCGATTCACGTTCCCAAGACGGCCGGAGGAGGCCTTCCCAGTGTGTTGCGTAGAGATCGGCAATTACTCCGATCCGGCCTCGTACTGACCAGTGGCTGGAATTTTGGTCGACCTCCAATCGTACAAGGGACACGGAAACGTCGTCGGCGGTGACGTGGAAGGGGGAAGATTTGGTGGTATGGTTGTTGTGGACGTATTGCGTTAGTCCAGCGGGGATGTATCGGAGAAGGGTCGGCTGTGTCATGTGGGTTGGTGCATGGCTTGCAGCGGGCTACCGACAGACAACAGTAAGCGTCAGCGCCCGGCATGTCGTTAGCAAGGTCGAAGTATAGCAATTTGGCGGCCATAGGGCGGCCATCCGGCGTCGAGTCGGGGGGCGCGGGGTCAACAGCTAATATCTTGGACGAACCCGTCCAGTTAAGCGATAGCTTCGCCTTGAGAACCTTAACGTCTGTGCCAGATTTCGCACCCTGGCAATTGGTGGCAGCAACGTTGTGGATCCATACCCAGTTACCGATGGTGTAGGTAGGGCGTTGAATAAATACGTCTGAGACCGCTGAGGTACGGCGCTCCACGCGAGAGACCGTGATAGTGTGTTGTTCACGCACTACGCATATGCGCGCTGTTGCTGGTCGGCGACGAGGTCGCAGTATTCCAGTTGGTCGCGGGCGAGGCTTAGATGGCCTCGGGCGCACTGTTGTTCGAACCTGGTGAGGGGAAGGCGAGGGAAGCGGTTCATGTGCACGTCGTTGGGGGCCAACCCGATGGCGGCGCTGCCGGAATAGTTGTAAGAAAATTCCACGTAAGGAAAATGGATGTCCCAGTCGTCTGGTCGTTCGTTGCAGACCATCGCTAGCATCTGAGCCATGGTGTGGTTGACGCGCTCGAAGTCGCCGTTGCCGTTGGGATGATAGGCACTTACGGCGATTTTTCGTATTCCCAGAAGTTTCTACACGGCATGTGACAGCTTGGAGCAGAAGCACAGTCCATTGTCGGAGAGGATGACCGGACACCCCGAAAGAGGTATGTACTCATTGACAAAGATGTCGGCGGTGCCTTCAGCCGTGAGTACCGCAGCCGAGACGGCGTACATGTCTGCGCGCCGGCTGAACCTATCCATGAAGAGAAGAATGCAGCAGTTGCTCCGAGGTGTGACGAGAAGGGGATCGAAGTAGTCGACGCTCACCGCGACACCAGAGCCGGATGGCAACGGAAGGGAGGGAATTGGCCAAGGGACCGTTTGTCTGGAAGACTTACGCGCCAGGCATTAGAGACAACGACGAAGTCACCACCGCGTGCGGATGCCCATACCAAATCTGCCAATAAACGCGTTCTAGCATCGAGAGCGAGCGTTCGACCGGTGCCGATATGACAGGAGGCGTTAGCATGGCAGGCTCGCATAATCCACGGACGCATAAGCAGCAGGGCGTAGATTCCGTGGGTTCGTCGTCCCAAAGGCGGGCGGCACGTCCTCCGGGCTTGTCGGGACAAGCCAGATCGGGGGGCGTCAACTTCCGCATGAGCAGGAGGACCCCGTCGTCGTCTCTGTAAAGTCGTCCTTTATCGGCTAAGGAGCGCACTTCGGACAACTGGGGGCGTTGTCAGACGCCAGGTGCATGAGGAAATTGTTGGAGAAGAAGGAGGGACTGCCAAGAAGAATGTACCGGATGGCAGCGTCACAAACCGGTTCAGTGCGTTGTTCGCGCGCCCAATCGGAATGCGTGTATCTCTCGACAGATTCGATGAACTCGATCTCTGCCAGTGGCGGTATCTCGGGGAGAGCGACTGTAGTGCTGGCACGCCAAGGAGGCTCCGGGGGGAGGGTACTAAGCAAGGGCGGAGCGGGTGTGACCGCATCGGTGGTGGGTCGAATCGACAATGTTGGAACAGAGTCGATCGAGGGCCGGGGAGAATCCTCTGAAGGAGAGGTAGTCCGAGGCGGGCGCGGTTTGCGTGCCGTGGGGGCTGGTCGTGGGACGGTGGGTGGGGTAGGATGCAAACGAGCGAACCCATAGTCCACCGCGGTCGCAGGCTTGCCAGCAGCGGCATCTTGGCGACGGCGGGTCCTAGACGAAAAGAGCCCCGACAGGAGAAGGAACGGCAGAGCCGTCTGTGAAGACGAAAGCAACAGAGGTGGAGCCGCGGGCACAACCGAGACTTAATCACGGTTGGTCCGGGCAACACGCGAAGCTGCATGCGACAAAGCAGAGGGCTCCTGAGGGCCTGTTTCCGGTGGGTGCTCGGCTGAGTCGTGGTGGACAGGAAGAGCAGGAGGGAGGGTTTCCGACGCTGCTTTGTCGAGGCCGACCGTGGAAAAGACGGGGACCGCTACCGAGCGAGAGTGCGGCGCGTCGCCGTTGGTGGGTGATGGGGAAGGCTCGGAAGAAGTGGCGCGGCGACCGGGGTCCGTGTCTTCGCTTGAATTGGGAAGAGGTGCAACAGGGACTGCGAAGACAGGAACGCCGAGATAATCGCTAGTACATGTGTTGGTAGGAAGGGCCCAGTTGGAATCTCGCGAAGTGGCGTAGAGGGGGGCACGGGCAACGAATTCTTCAGTTGGAACATCGAGGTCGTCAACCCTCATTCGGGGCTCGTGTTGGCGAAACTCGAGGAAATCGTGTGGGGAGAGCGGGAGCCCCCCCAAGCTTGAGGTCGTGTCGGAGAGCGCCAGCCCACTCAAACCGACACACACGGCGGAGGATCCAACTTGGAGTAGGCCTGAGAGCGGATGGGAAAGACGCGTTCTTCATCGGTCGGAGTTAGACTGCTGGGGCCGTCGCGGTCGCTCTTCGTTGCAGGTGAGGGCAGGCAGGACAAGAAGTCGGCGTTCCCGATGGCACTGCTTTTGCGATAATCCAGAGTGTAGTTATACGGAGTGAGGAATTCCAGCCATCGCTGTACTCGCGGGTTATGTTCTGCGATCATGTCGAGGTTTTCGAGCATATGATCCGACAAAATTCGGAATTTCGTACCCCAAAAGTAGCCGCGAAGGTGCCTGATGCTTCAGACGATGATGCCCGCTTCCAGGTCGAGCGGAGTCCAGTGACCTCAGACTTGATGGCAGCGCGGCTGATAAAAACGATGGTACGAATGGTGTGGTCGTCCTGTTCTTGCTCGAGGGTGCATCCACACTGGCATCGCAGTAGAGGAAGAAAGGGCGGGAGTTATCAGAGACGGCATCCCAGTTGGTATAGACGAAGACCGGGGGCGTGGTCACCTCGGCCAGGAGCTTCCGCACGATGACTTCCATTTCTGGAGTAAAGACGAACTTGACGCCTTGCTTGAGAAGGGGAGTGATGGGCCGAATGCGTTTTGCCATACCGCGCAGAAATTACCTGTAGTAGGAAAGTGCGCCCAAAAGGGAGCGTAGCTGTTTCAGGTGTTTCGGCATGGGCATTTTCGTCAGTGCTTTCCCTTTCTGCGCGTTCGGCATGACTCCGGCCAGAGAGAGGTGTGACCGAGGAATTCCGCATCCGTGGCGCCGATGGTAGTCTTTGAAGGGGACAATTTGAGATTGTGTTGTCGCAATCGCAAGAACAGTTCCTTCATGTTGGCAGTGTGAAGGGAGGGATCGGCGTCGAAGACGATGTTGTCATCGAGGTAGGCGGCGACGCGGTCCAGGCCGTTGATGACCTCGTTGATGACTTTGACGAATCGCCCTGGAGCAGCGCTGTTTCCTTGAGGCATACTCAGCCACTCGAAAAGGAGGGTGCGTGTGCAGAAAGCAATGAGAGGGATCGTGTCCTTCGGCACTGGTATCTGCTGAAAAGAAGAGATGAGGTCGAAGAGTGGAAATACGACCTGTGCCAAGCTTGTCGAGAACCTCATCGACGCGCGGGAGGGGGAGCTGGCCGGGGATGCTGAGTATGCTCAGCGTCTCGCAGTTCACCGTGATGCGGATGCCACCGGATTTCTTCGAGATGACTACTACTGGGCTCGCCCAAGGAGATGTGGAATGTTGTTTGAGGCAAGCGGCGAGGGATTTGACCAGAACCGCTTCCACTTGCTTGGCGGTCGGGGTGTCCGTAGAGTCCAAGCCTGGATGCCCTGACCACCACGTGGTCTGATGAGATTCTTAATAGTCGTTGTATTAGATTACAGAGGAGGAGAGAGAGAGCGGAGCGTACCTCACTGCTCGGAGCGGAGAGCGGAGAACAGGGAACGGAGTGCTCGACCTCTCCTCATGAACACACGACGAAATTCATAACAACGCCTGCGCAGATATACGAAACCCTCTACAACTTGTAACCGTCGCTGCTAGAAGGATCCAAACGAACACCCTCTTTGGCTCTTCACAGCAGTGACGAAACCGGAGAGACATTCAAGACTTGCTAGGACCTAAGAGCAGCCATCGGCAGTCCCGCAGGAGCAAATCCGGCCACTAGGTCAAACCCCCCAGTATTCAAAACGATAACCATGGGCAGAAAAGAAAATGCCAAGCGGTGCCCTACTCCCCCGTGCTCCTCGGAGTAGCGCAGGGTTCGCGACCTGACAAATTATTCCTCGCATCACTCAAACATTGTACTCATCGAATAACGCTCATACCCTCTTATTCACCCTCCAGAGGCAGATTCAGCAAGAACCTACGGTGAGACTTAAAACGGGTCGCAGCAAGGGATTTCGTCAAAATAGCCGCGTGTTCCTCTTCCGAAGCTACGAACTGAATGCCGATCTTCTTAGCACAAAGTATATATCTGACAAAGTATAAACGCACGTCGATATGCTTACTCCGAGCAGAACTAAAAGGGTTTTCAGCCAATGTCATGGCCCCCTGGTTATCCTCGAAAACCAGAATACATGATCCGCTTAGCTATCGACAAATAAACGACAACACCGCGCCCGTAAAAAAAGCTTCCTTCATCCCTTCACCCAGGGCGACATACTCCGCTTCTGCTGTCGACAACGTAACACACCTACTACTTGATCAACTGACGACCGCACCGCCTGGGGTAATTACCGTCCCCGATATTGAGTGCCTATCGTTCGACTTACCAGCATAATCAGCATCACTATACGCAGTCAAATCCTATCCCTACCCCCGCAAAAAAGTCAGTCCCATAAACCTGGTCTTGTGGAGGTAAGCCAAAATCCTCAACACTGCCTTCCAGCGCCTCTCCGTAGAGCTGTGGGACTGGCGCGCCACAGTACGCACAGCGTTCGAGATGTCCGGCCTTGTCATCGTTGACAGCCACATCAAGCTGCCCACAGCCTCCCTGTACGGCAAGTCTCCTCCACGTTTTCCCTCCTCTGTTGGGCCTAGTTCCACACCGGGGGTCGCGGGGATGTCAGAGGATGAGTCAACACCAAAACGATTCAGCATGCATTCAATAAACGCCTTCTGTGTAATCTCCAATGCCTCCAATTCCCAGTCTGGTTTGAAAGCACAACCAGTGTACCAAGTCAGTTCGCCGAGGTTATTCGTGGGGAATTTCGTAACTAGCCGGGCATGGAAATCTCTGCATGTCTCGTCATTCACGGTTCAGACCTACACTGCTCCATACCATTCTCTACCACGGTCTGTATCATTAACCCGGCCCACTGCCGTCCGCTCTACTTTAGACCATACAGCGATCTGTTTAGGTGGACAATCTTTCCTGACGTGTCACCACACCCACCGGGTAGTTTCATGTATATCTAGGCGTCTAGTTTCGCGCCAACAAAAGCTTGTGCGACGTCTAGATTAAATATCTCTAGACCATGTCATTTGCAACAGCCACCAGAATTTTAACTGACGCTGACGAGGGAATTGGTGCAAACGTTTCAAAATAATCTATATTTTGCACCAGGTTAAAACCGTTTGCCACATGTCTGCCTTCGTCGTTACTATCAGACCATCAATATCCGTCTTATAGGTAAACACCCACTTCGCACCTACGGGTTTCCGCCCTCGTGGCGGCGTCGCGGCTTCGTACGAACAGGTCGTTTTGTGACCGTCCAACTCAATTTTCATTGCCTCGTACCTCGCCGCTTTGTACTGAGAACGCTGTACGTCTGCTACGGATTGCGGGGGCGGTTCTACCGAAACCACTCGGCGTGCACACGCTCAACTCCCCTTCATTATCCACAGCAGGTTATCCGGCCATCAAAACCACTGCGTCCTTTGTCGTCCTGAACGTACGATTCAGGATATTCCCAGGCATCGTCCACCACTCGTACGCTGCCGCAAGCAGCGCGACTGCGGCTCCTTCATCCATCCTTACCTGGTGTACAGCAGATTTACCTTCCAGGCGTTGGCTCTGACCCCGGGTCCGGCCCCGTACTGTCAGGGGGAGCCGTCCCAAGCTACTGAGCTCGCGTGCTGGCCTTCCCGACAGGATCCCGGGGGGGTCCTCACCGTTCCCTCGGCCGGTGTCGGAGGCTGATGCTGCGCCCGGGTCGCTTTTGGCGTTCCCTTCCGGGACCGAGGATGCGTCCACGGCGCCCCCTCGAGACGAACCCATCGTGTCGGCTGCTTTGGCCCTCCCCCTCGAGGCGGAGGAGGCGTCCACGCCGCCCCCTTGAGACTGACCCATCGTCGCGGGCGTTTCGTCGCCGGCCTCGCCGGCGGTTGGTGCCTGCTGTTCGCGCTCCTGCATAAACGCGTCCAGGTCCAACCCCCACGTCACACGTACATGAAGGTCGTTCAAGTGAGCCAGACCGTCGTCCAGCTCATCCACCGCCCCCCCACCACCTCGATCCGACGTGATCACGTCGTCTGTCTCTGACCCCCTCCTTTCCGTAGACAGGGAGCCATTCGCCAGGGCAGGTACAGGTGGTGCAGGCGACACGCGTTGCCAGGTGACGTTGCGCGTGATTAGCACAGTGCGTTTCCCTGTAGGTGCTCGTACTGAGTCTCAGGGGTAGTTCGGTGCAGGGCCAAGATGAAAGCACTCTTATGCTTTCACCTGTTTTCCATCTTCACCATGCAGTAGCGAGGCGTGAAGGAGGGTAGTAGTACTACCGGGGGGGAGCTACCATGCCCCATCTCTTGCGGCGACTTGCTCTCTGGGTTAGCTGTCGTTGCTGTGCGGTTCAAGGCGTCACACGCCCAGTGGGACGCTTCCGCCCACAACGACGCAGTGACCGGGAGTTGCGCGCCGGAAAAACGTTCTTGAGCCCGAATTCGGCCCACCATTACGGCCGTCTCGATCAATCCTAGCGCTCTCTGCTACTCCATTGAATTGGGGACTGTCGGCCGTGGTGAATTCCTGCTTGATCTCTCGTGGTCTATGCAGCTCACCAAACTTGCCCCCGCGGAATTTACCACCCCCATCAGATCGGACGATTACCCGTCTGCCCAAGAATCCGCAAGGAACTGTTCGAACGATTCCGCGGCGTCTAACTTGTGGCGCATAAAGTACACCCACGTATACCGTGAAAAATCGTCGCGCACGAGGGCAGTATGCCGCTTCCTTCCGAGAGACTCTACCACCTTAGGTCCACTCAAATCCACTAAAACCCTCCTGGGCTCTTTGCTCGTGTGCATGTGGACCGTTTAATACCTTCGCGGAGATCCTTCGCCATGGACCACCCTCTGCACTTCAGCAGCTTTCTCTCGAGGACAATCCCTTGCTGCTCCGCGGTCGTGCGGAGTAGGACCTCGTGGGAGTGTCCAGCCGCGCAGTGGAAGTCGTTGATGTTTATCGCAGACTTGTTGGGCAGTTGCCCCGGGGCGAGTACAACACAGGCACTTTCCCCACTACTGCCGTGGAGCCGGTAGCCGTACAGGCTGTAAAGGGTCCCCCTCAACGGAAACACGACCGAACGCTCAGACGTCAGCCTGACTACAACCCCCGTGCGGCGCAAGTGCGGCCGTTTTTGACGACAGCGGGAAGGGAAAATAAGTGGTACCGGAGATCTGACACGTGCGCAACGTTCGTTTCTAATATTTCCATGGGACCGTTTTCAGACCGAAAGACAATGCTTAGGTCACAGTAACCTTCGATCAATCGAGTGGATCCATCAGCGATTCGGAGTGTCAGGTTGCATTCTCGATAGTTGATCATGCATTCTGCTGAGGGCGTCGTGTGGGCAGACGCACCACTATCGCATATCCAGGCCTCGTCTCCTACTTGCCAAGCAGACTCTCCTTCCCTCGAACCATCACGCACTTGCCTGTCTTTTCGGCCTTGAAAGCTGAGGCCTGGACCGTACATTTTTCTTGGTCGTCGTCCCTTGCCCCAACCTCGCTCGCCACCGCCCTGTTCTTCTGTCGATGAGGGGCGAACATCAGCAGCGTGCCCCCGTCCGTTTGCATCGACTGGATCGATCCATGGACGTGGGACAGGCATCAGCAGAGTGCCCCCGTCTTTGGCATTGGTTGCATGGATTCGCCGTGTAGTCGCCCTTCCAATGGCCCTTTTTGCCACACCTATGACACTTTCCCACTGGCGTACTTCCGCTGGTGGTATTGGCGCTGCTGCCATCACCACCAGCAGCCGCGGCCGAGCCACCAACATCCTCGTTGGTGCCTCTACCGCCTCGTCGGTGCCCCTGTCGTCTACCATTTCTCTGTCATTGACTGCACCTCTTCCGCGACCACCGCCACCACCGCCGCCGCCGGCGTACATAGCATCCCCTGCGTGGCCAGCGTTGGACCCCTTCTTCCTGTTTCCAGAACGTCGGTGATGCCGTTCACGAACAGCCTTGATGATGTCATCACGGCCGATGCTGTCACGTGATGCCAAGTTCCGAGCCTCCACCTCGTATCCGGCAGGCAGAGCGTCAATAAAGATGGTGTACAGCATGTGGTCATCTACTGACACACCTGCTGTGCGCATTCCCGTGGCAAGATCCGCGATCCTGCCCATCTCCTCGAGCGGGTTGCTCCCCGGCGCTATATTTAAACTATTAAGGCGTCTAGAGATGTTCGCTTTGACCCCCGACGTTTGAGGGCCGTACCACGCAAGGAGAGCGTCCCATGCTTGCCTCGGTGAGGTACACCTGTGCATAATACTCTTGTCGCTCTTGCTTTTGGGGGGCGTCGACAAGAAATTCCACGCCAGTGTATGCATGTACACACTTTCGCGGCTGAACCCTCTAGCGACAAACATCGATTTTCCTGTGTCCAATTCTCCTACGGGAATGTACTGCGGTGGATCCGATACGAAGGCAGACAAGAAACCAACTCCTTTGGCGTAATACCGAGCGTTTCTTGTCCACGGGTCGAACGCAGGTTTCAGACAACTAACCAATGGCACGGAGTGACAAATGGCGCGATAGAGGCAAATCAAATCCACCACCCAACTCACCGCCAGGGTATGCACCCCATTCTCCAGTCCTCCCAGGCTGGTGTGCCTGACCCCTCGGAGGGCCAACCTCGACAGGCAAGGCAGTTCCTCCGCGTCCAGTTGCTCCCAAAATCTGGCCAGGCGCCGTCACGCTTGTCTCTTGTTCTGCTGCAATAGAGCTGCCCTCAGCGCTGCCGAACTCCATTCGACCAATGCCTGCCTCAACAGCAGTAGTAGTCTCTCGTACTTCAGCAGTGGGTACTGGCCCTCTTGGGCTTTCCCCTACAGCAGTGATTCTTACCTCTGCCGGACTCTCTCCTACAGCAACGTTGCCTTCAGCGCTGCCTGGTTCCGATCGACCGCTGTTCTTCATGAACTCGGCCATCATGCTCTTCATGGCATACATCACAGATGTCTGCCTCTGTTCCGGCGCCAGCTTGAACTCGCGTCCCAGCGTTTGAACTTCACTCGAAGAATCGTGCTCCACTTGAGCCGACCCCTTCGAAGGCATCATTGGCTTCTGGTACCAGACCTCAAACGTCCAAGTCACCAGTGTGTTCGTAGAGTCCAAGCCTGGATGCCCTGACCACCACGTGGTCTGATCAGATTATTTATAGTCGTTGTGTAAGAGGACACAGGAGGAGAGAGAGCGGACGTACCTCGTAGCTCGGAGCGGAGAGCGGAGAACAGGGAACGGAGTGCTCGAACTCTCCTCATGAACACACGGCAAAATTCATAATAACGCCTGCGCAGACATACAAAACCCTCTACAACTTGTAGTCGTTGCTGCTGGAACGATCCAACCCAACACGGGGGATTGATACGGTAGGGCCGAGACGTGACAGGAGAGCTGTTCAGGGAAACAGTTATCTTGAAGGAGAGCAGGGAGCAGGAGCCAAAATCGGTTGGAGCCTTCGAGAGCACATCGGATAACTCGGCGAGGACATTGCCCAACTAGATGATAACGGTTGGCGTCCAACCGAGACCACGCAAGTCAAATGCGATTTCACGCATGTGCGACGGCAAATGGTTCCATACTTGTGAAAAGCTCGTGCATTGGTCTGTGCTCAAGCGTTCAAGCAGGGCAGGTGAACGGGGTTGGTCGACAGACGGAGCCGAAGAGGCCGTGAATTCTTCGCGTGTGGGGACTGTCTCGTCGCATAGATGGCGCACGAAGGGATCCAGGCACTGTGGTTGTGAGGGCTGGTCAACGCCCATGAAATTGGAGGAAACTGGCCCTGGGACGTAGACGTCCAAGTCGTTGGGACCTAATGAAGGAGATAGAGCGTCGGACAGGAAAGTTTCCACGGGCACGCTTAATAGCGGGCTAGAGGAGGTGCCAAGCAAGGCAGCTGGGTCTAGATCCGCGGCGCCGGTCCATGGGATCAGCTTGCGGCCATTGTCCTCGATTTGTTCTTCTGCAGAAACATCTGTGGCCACGTACAGCGTGTTGACCAGGTAGCAACCGGCGAGGGCAGGGGCACCATTACTGCGGGCTAAATCGACATCGATAAGGCGATGGTCGCGGGACAAGGTAAGGCCGGTGTCACCCGCATACAGTAGGTTGAAGCTTTCAGGGTGAGCCGAAGAGTCGGGGCACCAACACTGTTCCGCCTTGTAGTTCTGGGAGGGACAGCGTAAGCCTGCCGAGAACGCGATTAGTCATCGAGCAGGGAGCCAATGTACGGTAAGAGCGGTCCTGGAACCGCATCCAGCTGTCGCGTCCGAGTAGCACGTCGTGTTGCATCGCTTTCGATGGGACGACGTATGCCCAAACGGCGAGTGATGCAGTTGGTGTATCGCCGGGGAAGAACTGTATGCTTGACCGTACGGTACCCGAGCTCTCAAGAGGCGGGGACTTACCAAAGCCGCCCCACGACCTGGGAGGAGTGTGTCGTTTGCAAGTGGCAGAGGAAGCACCCACGGGTTTCACGCTATCGAACGCGCCGGTGTTCATGAAGGTCTGCGGCGAGCACGTATAAAAAAGGTCGAGATATTCTAGCTGCAGGGTAGCTAGGCCACTGTAGATCTTAATTTTGGTTGTGAAGGAAGAATCGTCAATGGTTTCTACACCACCAACAAGACGAGGCCCTTGCGCCGCGAGCAGGGGGGGTGCTGACCAGAGCGGGAGGTGGACAGTACTTCGAGAATATCGCCGCCGTGGTCTGATGGCACGTTTGCAGAGAGGTCGGGATATCCCAACCGGGAAGCAGCTGCAGATGCGTCACTTGGGCACAGTTGCTGTCGCGTCGAAGGGTCAATTTCGAAGATGCGATATCTACTTGAGGGCGAATTACCCTGAGGAGACCTTGGTTAGGGGAGAGTCGATCTCGGCGCGCGGTCGCGGAAAAAAAACGTCGCACGTTTTGCGGAGCCTTGCCCAGAAAATTTTAGCCGGGCCACAGGGGCGGCTGGCGTGCAGGAATAGCGTCTGCCCTGTATCCGATGCCCTATATGAGGTCGTAAGGGCTAGCTTCCGCGAGGCGTTTGTCGTCTGAGTCCAACAGGTGGGTTCGTATGGCCGGGTTTTGGTTTTGAACGAACTTGGAGTGAGAGCACTACATTTTCTCGCTCGCGTACCCACACGGCGAGGTCGAAGTTACCGACTTCTCGTCCATACTTGTTGTGCAGGCGAGGGTCAGACACGCGCATGATGTGTTGTAGGGCCTGATGGTCTCTGAAGAGGCGGCTCTTTCGGGCAGCGAAGAACTATTCGCTGCAGGAATAAGACATGCCTTCAACCATAAACCGGGAAGTTGTCCATTGCGAAAAGTCGCCTTAGTAGTCGTACTCGCCCAATAGCGGAATAGCACCTATACAAGGCGTATCGCCTTACATATATATCGTGCTCGTATAAGGCGTATCGCCTTATATGTCTAGGTGCTATTCAACCGTGTAGACACCGCAATTTCATAGGCGTGTGTGCGCGGCTCTTGAGTTTGATCAGGCAGTCCGCCGAGGAAGTACGCACATCAGCCGGTGTCGAACCGACTGGTTGCTGTTCAAGCTTTAGTTTTGTATGGTGGTCACGGTCAGTGTTGATTATCGATCTTGTCCAACAGGAGGTGGAGGAAGAGGAGAAGAGAAGAGAAGTGAAATGGACGAGTGTGCGTGCGCACGGTCGATCGATCCCGTAGCTCGCAAGTCTCAAGACTCCAGCATGCAGTGAAAACTAAAACTTGAAACAAAATAAACTCGGCTGAACTCTAAACTGTATTTCGGGGTTCTGAAGCATCTAAACCCGAGATAACTGATCCAACGGAGTTTTCACCGCATACAATGAAACGGCATTGGACATACCGCACTGTGTATACTGTCGTGACACTTTTTACTGCTGCTGTGGACTGCACATCACAATAGATACGTATGGATCTCAACGTCCATACGCTAACATACCCTTCTCGCTACGGACCACAATGGTACCGATCAGAAACTCGATACAGACTACTGGCTACAGCTAGGTAGCATGGTAGTTATCCTTAATAAAACCCCTCGGTGGAGATGACATAGTTAAACTTGCCGCATTCAACTATCGAATTGGATTACCCGATAACTGGGTTCTAATATACTCGTACTTGATTCTTACTGCAAGTACAATAATCTGCTCCGCTGTATCTTTTCGAAAGTTTCCAAGTTGGTTACTTGGTCGGTGTACTTCTCTGTACTACTTGTCCGCATGTTTAGCGTGTACATGCGTTGCTATGTCGAAACAAAAGTTCACTACTCCTTTGCGACGTCGCAACCGCATCAATCGTTCCTGCTTCGCTCATGATGAGTGACCATCTCTTGTAAATCTAATGCAACAACACGCATAACCTGGCAACATACCAAGGCATACTACTGCTGTGACATGGTTGAAGCATGGGCGAGCATGCACACCGCAAAACTACCACGCAGACGTTGGAGCCCGCGCAGGGCTCACTGTGCATATACGAGACCGATATACTCAGCACGATATTATTTCGCTCGCTACCTACTACGCGCTGTTATTGGCCGTAGTGTTTACTTTGAAAGGACATCAATCGAACAGCAGCGTTAGAAATTGATATTTTTGCGTCTGAAACACATTCTACGCTGCCATGGAGTTTTATTGCCCAAAGTTAATTCAACAGTTGAAGATAGGGCTGTATTAGAGAGAGGCAAGACGTATTACTGCGAAAACCTCACAACTGTATCCCAAGAATAAGAAATACTTCAATGATCAGTATGTAACTACGTAGCAGCCTACCACGTTCCTGCCGCTCTCCCGTCCAAAGAAGACATGTGGTACTACCACAAATCGAATCTTACACAAGTAGATTAGCAACTGAACCACGTTTCTGCCGCCCTCTCATACGAAAAGACAAGTCGTGCTGCGTACTACGAGACAAAAATAATCTTGCCGTAAAGTGGATGTGGCCCCGCGATGCAGATGTCCCTCCCAGCGATTCAGATGATGTCCAGCGACCCGAGAAGCGATGTTTCAGCAGTCGTAAAGTGATCCAGATGATGATGTTTAGCGACCTCAGAAGCGGCCTTCTAGCAGCCGTAGCAAGTGAAGATGTTCAGCGACCTCAAAAGCAATGATCCAGCAGCCGTAAACGATCGATGATGATGGGGAGATTCCAAAAGACGATCTCCCCCGGCAATCCCAATATTAGATGATACTGTGCCCCGAGTCCGAAAAGGCACTTCGGCGACCCCACGATTCTGTTGTGAGTGCGGCGACTCCGGAAGCTCCGGCAGTCCCATCGAACAGTGCTGTCGCGATTCCGAAAGTTGCCCTTTCGGTAATCCCAACCGCTTTTGTTTGCGGTGATCCCGTGAAACGTCTTTCCAGAGACCTCGCGTTGGTATGGCGACCCCTACTATGACTGGCAGTCCCTGTTGTATTTTCGCAAGTTATAATGCGAGGCCCCTGTCAGCCTTCGTCAAAGTTAACAACCGTCTCTTTTTCGATATCATCGGGGCGAATTTGGGCTCCCAATGCAGCAACCGCGTGCGTATTACTCACCTGTGGGCGCGGAGCCCCTTGCGCATAGCACTCGGCGTCGTTGTGTGTGGTCGTCTTGTGCACAGAGCACAACTTTTACCGTGATCCGGATTTCTTCTTTTAGCCGGCGGGCTTTTTGCTTTCCACGTGGGTCTTGGTAGGCACCGTGCAGCCGCTCCTGTAATGCTCTGCCTTACCGCAGTTCCAGCAGATAATATAACTGGGATCAGGTGATTTTGATGCTGCTGCCATGGCCATGCCACGTCCAACAATCCTGGCCGTTTTGCGCCTCGACATCTCGTCCAGGTATGTATAGGTAACGTAGTAAAGACTGAATCTTCGGGAGATCGAAGTCTGGGTCCTTCTACGTCATCAGCTTGACATCTCGGTACTCCTCCGTGAGGCCTTGGACAACGATGCCGATGAAGTGCTTGTCCGTGATAGGTTCCTCCATTCCGGTCATTAGATTGCCAGTCGCGTGAGCTCGTTGATGTAGTTGTTGGGGTCTTGTCACGGTGTCAAGCTCGTAGTCGCGATTGCCTCCTGTGTGACATGTTTCGTCTCCTTGGTGATCTTCAGGTATCTCGACTCCAGCTCCTTGACGGCCTTTGATATGCTGCCTCGAGAGACTCTCGCAAAACGCTGCCGTCCCCGTGAGGATGGGCATGGCTCGCCCCTCCAGTTTGCGAAAGGCATCTGGACGGGCGACGCTCAGCGTAAAGCAGGCCGGTTTGTACCACTCATGAAACTGGTTGGGGTTCGTACCACTGAATGACTTTAAACCTCTCAATTCTCTTGAACGGCTGCCATTCTACAATCGCCCATGGTTCAGTAGAGTTGTAATTTATCTCGTACATAGAAGCCCTAGCAGCGGAATATCCGCACTCGATCAGAAGGACCCCCTTAGTGTTGGTTGCGTGCAGTCGGTCTTGCCCTACTAGCAGCAGCAGGGCAGCAGCAGCGAAAATAGTCTCGAACCAGTCCGTCACGTACACACGAAAGCAATCGATTCTGATGTATAGCAGCAGGGACGGATGTGTTCGTATTCGAAAGGCAATCGCCTCGTTACTTGCTTGAAGTGAGCGTTTCAACTGTTTCGAGATTTATACAGCAGTTTATTCGTACTCATAATCCAGGGTTCACTCAAGCGCACAGAAGTTGCGTACTCGTGCTTCGTCGCGATAGCTCCAGATGACGATGATCGTGGTATCTGAGCGCAGTCCTCCGTATTAACAAGCAGCTTCCGGGGTCGGTGATCGTGGCAGCTTCGTAGATTTGTTTCTTGTTGTCCGTTGTCGTTCTTCGTACAGCAGTTCGATATGGCGATGGTCGCCACAGTTCTGTGTGAGAAGTAGCTGCAGTACTTACGTAAACCAAAGGCTCATAACCTCTTGGCGGGATCTCCGCATAGGCATGTGTGCATGGCTCCTGACTTTGATCAGGCAGTCCGCCGTTGAGGTACACAATTCAGCCAGTGTCGAACCGACTGGTTGCTGTTCAAGCATCAGCTCTCCGAGGAACATATGACAGAAAATGGCGGGCAAGTCCAATGTTGATTATCGGTCTTGTCCAACAGGACAGGATGAGGAGGAGAGGAAGAGAAGATAAGTCAAGTGAAAGGGGCGAGTGTGAATGCGCACGGTGGATCGGTCACGAGGCACTCAAATCTCAAGATCCCCAGCATGCGGTGAAGCCTAAAACTTCAACATAAAACTTCGACGGAACCCCAAACGGTATTTCGGGGTTCTGCCGTATGAAAACCCGAGGAAACCAGGGATGCGTGTTACGGGTTACACGTTTGTTCCCGTTCGCCTATTGAGAAGACGTTTATGCAAACAGAAGAGCTCAGGGACCATTGGTAGGGGTCAAGAAGTATGCGTAGTATCTCTACGTTCACGTGAGATGCATGTTTTTTGCTCACAACCGACGAAATTGAGTATTTATAGTCATGGGCTCTACCGACGGAAGCTAATAGCTGAAGTTGCCCAAAGGCAGAGAGAAGGGAAGAACGGCCACACTCGTCCCGTGCCCACTCCTAGTTTCTCCTGACAGGTGCACAAGCAGAGCAAGGCACTGCTCGCTGCCGATTGACAGGCCTAGAGGCTAAGCCTAGAGGCTAGGCCTACTGTTGTGGTTTCGTCAGCCGCAGCAACAGCAGCGGTCGGCGGGCTACAGCATGCAACGGGAGGAGGAAGAGTAGGGGCAACTAGCGCTTTCCCGGTACGTGCGCGAGAGGCGCGCGAACGAAGCGGGGGGTCCCGGGCGTTCGTGGGTCTAGATCCTGAACTCGTTCACAATGGGGGATGGGGCTGTCCACTCTGGTACACAATGATACACAAGCCCGTCTCATGCGTCCGCAAGCAAGCGTCGTTAACTCGCTCGCTCGGGGCTGCCAGCCTTTTCCCACGTGTTTTTTTTTTCTTGGTCGAATCGCCCCAGCGGATGGGTAAAAACAGCTTGTACATGCATGAAGTTACTATAGCTGGCACGGGTAGAAGGAAACCTAAGTATAATCCGATGTCCTTTCTAAACCCGCGAAATCGCGAATCGGCCGTTCACAGGAGGGAGCACCGAAGATAGCCGCAGCAATATAGACAGGACTCGTGCCTCAGAAGTAGATATACGTGACTGAGATGAGCGTACCACCGGCGCAGAGAGCTCATATCACGTACCAGATATATTCAGAAAAGGCTATACCCAGGAAAGGAAATACATACCTGGACCTAGAGTACTCGGCATTAATATGGGAACACCGATGACGCCGGAGCGGAGGGCATATGTGTTGTACGAGTACATGCCAGGTTTTCCTTTGCTTTTCCTCGCAGACATCCCGTACCCAGGAACGCAGCACATTCTCGCACATACTGGTATACATTGACGGATGCCTGATACTCTCGATCTCACTGTTGACGGTTGTCTTTTTTTCTGATAGAGACGAACAACGCTGGGTCAGTGCCTTAGGCCCTACATTGACGACGCAGACCATACACGTCGCTAGACTCAACGGACTGTTGTGTGTACCACAATGCTATGCCAGCGCATAGGGCTTGGCGGCGGGGTCACTAACGATACATACCATACACGTGGCGAGACACATTTGTATTGCTCTATGCTCCAACGACGGGGTCGATGGTAAAGGATTTGTGGCCAGTGCCACTATCGATACACACCGTACACACTGCGACACACTTGTACTACTGTAAGCTCCAACAACGCCGTGCCGGCGCACTAAAGGGCGATCGAGGAGGCCGGCGTCTACGCGTCTGCCCTTGGCCGCCGGCCTGTGCCTGCCCCTCACCAACATTATCACTCATACGCGTCGCGCCGCACAACAACTCCCTAGACACAACTATGCATAACGAGATATACCACACTCGTCGGGAGACACAATGTATTGCCGTACCTACGGCGTCCATGGCATGTTGGAAGCGCTGGACGACCTCGACTTTCTGGCCTTCACATCGCGCGGCGGAGCAGGCATCACCCTACCACTGGCGCAACACCTAAGCATTTTGGGGCACGCGATCGTCACGATCGCGTCCCGCGGACTCCCACAAGATGGTGCGGACCTCCAGGTGGCGCGCGCTCGCTTGGAGGCTCTAGGCCGAGCCTTCAGCGCGGGGGCGACGATCCTCAACGACCACTTGATGGAGCACTTTGCGGTCGCCGATCGCCCGGCGAACCGGGCCAGGCTGGCGGCTCTGGTTACCAAAGACCTCGAGACCTTCGTGCTCAAACTGCGTTGTGTCTCCGACCCCTGCGGCCACGCTTGGGCCTAGCCCCCGTCGGTGGAGTCCTTCCCCGCCATCCCGGGGCCCCACTGGCCCCGCCTGTCCGGCTACGTCGCCCTCGGCGGCCTGATCAACGCCGAAGCTCAGCAACCTCGCCGTACCTCCACCACGGCGGCTGGGGTCGGGGCCGGCGAATGCCGGCAGCAGTGCCGCTTCGGTGATGCCTGCGTATTCACCCACGTCGTCTCCGATCGCAAGACGAGAAACGGCAACAAGCGTAAGGCGGCTACCGGCGGGGGCTCGGCCGATAGCGGCGTCGCAGCCAGCGGCGCTGCATCCGGGGAACCCCCGGCCAAGAGGGCCAAGGGCAAGAGAAAGGGTGTGCAAGGGGCGGCGGTGCGAGTAACGGAAGCAGCGGCGGCGGCAGCGGCAGCGGCAGTGGCAGCGGGGCGTCGAGCGGGGAGTACTTCTCTCGCTCGGCGGCGGCCAGTGTTGACGAATAGGGGGACGGGCCTCGCCCCTCAGCGGGGGTGAGGCCGATCGTAAGGGGTACAGAAGCAGCAGCGCGAGATGCACAGCTTTTACGTCTGGGGTCGCCAGGTGTGACGAGTATCTTGGACCGCTGTGTGGTGTTGTTGCGCGACATGCAGCATGTCGCATCGCCTACTATCGCGTCTCGGTCGGAGATTATGGGCCACGCAGCTCAGCAGTATGTGCAGTAATTTCGGGCGAGTGGTAGCCGCTTTGGGTGTATGCGGGCCATCGAGACATCCCTGAACGTCCCGCGTGTGAAAGCAGCTAGGAGTCGTTTTGGGTTCGGACGACAGAAAGGGTTCCCTGGGGTAGAACAGTTACAGGATATGGTCCAACACGGCGCGCCCGTCCACGTGGAGGGGGGCAGGCATTGGAGCGGCCTTGGCATACTCAAACTATAGCTGTGTAGCCCTACACTCTGACACTATAATCGCGAAGGTTTTTGACGACGTACGGTTTGGGCGGGCAGTCATATTCCGCGCAGCGAGGCGCACACCATCCCCGGCTTGCGGTTGTCTCCGCTGACCGTGATTGTATCCCCGTCTAAAGCCCGGATCATCCAGGATCTGACGGTTTCGTCGTCGCAGTACGCACATAGCGTCAACTGGGATACTGACGTCGAGCAAGCCCCCCCCGTGGCGCTGGGCCACGTGTTGCGAGACGTTATCTGGCGCATTATGTACCTGCGTCGGTGGTTTGGACCGAGAGCGCGTAATGTTTTGAGTAAAATCGATGTCACTGAGGTGTTCCGTCAGGTTAGCGTACAGTGGGCAGAGGCGCCCTTATTTGGATACGGCTTTCGCGAATGGATCGTGACCGGCCGCCAGCTGCAGTTCGGATGGTGCAGTTCACCGGGGTTTTTTTGCGTGTTTTCGGCAGCCCTCGAACACGCGCATCACTACACGTTGTACGAGGATGGCGGGGTGATGGACCAGACGCGTATCGCGACGCAGCATATCGCGGTCACCCCACCGAGAGCAACCGACCGGCCGACCCCCGTCGGGCAGGGGGGGGGGAGGCGTAGCCAGTTTGTCGTGCGGTACTATGTATATGACGGGATACTAGTGGAGGTACAATGGTGGCCCGACAGACGGCGCTGTAGACGCGCGTCCGCATCTCTGGCGTCGGACCACTTTCGGCGTTTCGGGGAGAGATTCTCACGGGATACCCCTCTGCTGTTTTCTCGAAAGATATCACAATGGGACACCGTGTTGTGCGTGCTGGGGTGGGAAATTGATACCGTGGCAACAGCTATTTCCGTTCTCGTAGCCAAACTGGAGCAACTCCGCGACACGCTGAGCGAGTGGCCTTCAGACCGCGCGTTCGCGTCCGAGGGAGAGCTCCGCTCTCTGATCGGTCGGTTACTGCACCTGTGCGAAGTCGTGCGACCAGGAAAATACTTTGTTCGACGCATGCTTAACCAAGAGGCCTGGCCCTGTTCACGCGTGGAGCGAGATGTTTCACGTGCCGCACGCGCGCGTCGCGTCGTCCTCGCGGATTCAATTGGGTCCTGAGTTCCACGCCGATGTATCTTTCCGGGGTATGTTGGTAGAAGGCGGGCTAGGGTCTTTGGCGGGTGGCCTCTACGCCCCCCTGTGCCGAAGCTACATGCAGCCGCCGGCGTTTACACTGTTTTTAGACGCTTCCGGTGACGCCATGGGGGTGTACTCGATAGGAGAGATATACTCGATCTCATGCATGGCCGTAGTCGTATGACCATACACCCTCGTATCCCTACAATGCTGGGACGGAGCATGTCGGGTTTTCACCGACCAGGCAGACATTGCTTGCACCAAGCGCGAAGCGCCGTGAGGTGTCCGGCGAGTCGCATGAAGGGTGAGCCGCATCCTACTAAGAACCGCTTGTGAGGAGGACTTGAATATGGATGACAGCTTCAATGAGATAGTTTAATTTCCGGTGTGGCCACTTCCAGAGACAGCAATGGGAGTACTATGTAACTGCCTCTTGGGTGGCTTACCTTGAACACTACGTGATACGATCAATTCCCTTGTGCAGAGTAAAGGTTCTTTACTTCGCACAAATTATCTAACTAGACGACCAGCTGTGGGCGACCGCCAAAAAATAAAAATAAAAAATAAAAAACGGTACCCTGGATGTCTAGCTCACGTAGTGAGTGGTATGTTTCACAGTGTCGTTGCCAACCGACGCCAACCCAACCCATATATAATATATACAATAGGAGGGGGTAACGCCATGGGGGTTTGGTTTGGGGGGGCCCGTTCTCGGGGCCGGCGTGTGGTGGCGTGTTAAATTTAACGCCGACGTTCGCGCTCGCCTGCGCGAGAAGCTTAGTGGTTGGAACGATTCGTCGATTAATGTTCTCGAGTTGCTGGGCATGGTCGTGACAGCGTGGATATTCGTTAACCAGTCGAACGTGCTGCCTACTTACGTGCGGGACACCATCCTGATGTGGGGAGACAACACGTCCGCTGTGCACTAGGTCTCCAAGTGCAGGGGGGGGTAGGGAACCCGGATCGGGGGCACCCATGCGTCTTTTAGGGTGCATGGAGGTAGGCAGCAGATGGTGTTTCGACGCCTTACATGTCGCGGGCGTGGAGAACACCATTGCTGACGGTATATCACGATGGAAGCCGGAGGCGATCGACGGTAACCTCCGCCCGTCCCGGCCCGATGTTGCTTGGCGCCAACAGGTCTTGGGGTCAGCGGGCGTCGCGCTATGCTCAGGAGTGCTGGCAGTCAGCTCATCCGCCAGTCGGTTGCGCCGTCGTCTCACCGATCTTATACGTCAGGTTTCCGGTCTTGGACCCCTTTTCGGGGGTTGATAAGGGAGGCTGGGTATTTCGACACGTCAGCCTCCAATTCGGATATGATTCAAACGTTACTTGAGTTCGTAGCGTGGTGCGCGTGGGAGGGCAATCAAGCCGGTACTATAGCCAGTAAACTATCAACCGTGTTACACTTTTACAGCGTGAACGAGCGGATGGAGTTGCCCACGTCGTCGCCGCTTGTTAAACGCGCTTTGAAAGGGGTGGCACGGTCGCACGTTGCCGCCGGTACCCAGAACAGAATTCGGCGCCCTACAACGTGGGACACGTTGTCGGAAGGACAGGGCCTGGCCTTGTCGTGGCGCCTCGGCGGCCGAGTGCTTTGGCTGTCGCTGGTTTTGCGCTATTTAGTCATGGCGAGGTCTGACGAAATGTTCGCCTCTTCGTTCGGAGTAGTACACCCCGTGCATTGCTTGACGAGGGGGGACATAGCGATATTCGCGGGGGGGGGGGGGGCGGTTCAACTCGCTGCAGTGGCATCAGGCTACCAGCATTGAGGTTCTATTTCGAGGCCATAACGGCGACCAGGCTCGGCAAGGATCGGTTATCGTGCGCACACGCGACGACGCCTTCGGGGCGCGTTCCGGGGTAGGAGCAGGCGGCGGTGCCGTCGCTATCACGGTGGAGTTGTTATCGGCATATCGGAATTTGGCGGAAAGCGCCCTCCTGTCGTCGTATCGGTACGGTAATGAGGTCAGAGTGTGCGGGTACAAGGAGGTCCTCGGGGCACTCCGCGAAGTGGTAGCGGAAGCAGGAGACTATTCCGGCGAAGTCGGCCTCCATTCATTGCGTATCGGCGCAACCGCTACCTTAGCGGCGGGGGAGGAAGTGCCGCAGAGGGTGATCCAGAGAGAAGGTAGATGGACGTCTCCAGAGTCTTCCGAGACGTACACCCGCAAAAACCCGGAGGACGCGGGTATCGTATCTCGTAAACTAGAAGAGGTGGATAAGATACGGCAGAGGAAGCCAGTTCAGGGTACTGTTTGGGCCCGAACACCGTAGTATCGACGCGACCTCGGTATTGGGGTATGTCAATGGTTTTCTACCATTGGGGGTCTCGGACGTCCGAGACTGCGTTTATTGGAGCCCCGGCCAGTCGGCTGGGGGGGGAGAACTCCCGGGTACTGGCAGTACGATAAGGCAACGAGAGTCAGCGGCTGGTGTCGCGGCTCTCGTACTACGCCAGGAGACTCCCACCCCGACGTCACAGAGAACAATAATAACATGACAATTCGAAAGATATATCAAGGGGGAGTGAGGGGGCACAGCAGTACTAGACCCCGTAGGACCATACCCTCCACTCGACCTTTGAAAGAGAGTACAGCAGTATCGAGAATGAGTGAGGGGGCACAACAGTGCCAGACCACGTAGGATCATACCCCCCACTCCACCGTCCAAGTGAGATAGTACACAGTATCAAGGGGGAGTGAGGGGGCACAGCAGTACCAGAACCGGTAGGACCATACCCTCCACTCCACCGTCAATTCAGAGAATCCCGCAGTGTCGAGGGGGAGAGAAGAGGCACAACAGTGCCCGACCCCGGAGGATCACGCCCTCCACTCCAACGTCCACACCAGAGAATACAGCAGTATCGGGAGGGAGCGAGGGGGCACAACAGCACCAGACCACGTAGAACCATACCCTCCACTCCCCCATCAAAACGAGGGAATATAGCAGTATCGAGAGGGAGTGAGGGCGCACAACAGTACCAGACCCGACAGGATCACACCTTCCACTCCACCGTCAAAACGAGAGAATACGGCAGCATTGAATATGTGTGCGGGGGCACAGCAGTATCAGACCCCGTAGGACCATACCCTCCACTCCACCGTCAAGACGAGAGAATACAGCAGTATCGAGGGAGAGTGAGGGGGCACAGCAGTACCAGACCCCGTAGAACCATACCCTCCACTCTACCTTTGAAAGAGAGAACACAGCAGTATCGACAATGGGTGAGGGGGCACAACAGTGACAGACCACGTAGGATCATACTATCCACTCGAACGTCAAAACGTAGAGAATACGGCAGTATCGAAAATGAGTGAGGGGGCAAAGCGGTATGGTCCTACGGGGTGTTACTGCTTTGCCCCCTCACTCATTTTAGATACTGCCGTATTCTCTCGTTTTGACGTTGGAGGGGAGGGTATGACCCTACGTGGTCTGGCACTGTTGTGCCCCCTCACACATTCTCGATACTGTTGTATTCTCTCTGTTAATGGTGGAGTGGGGGGTATGGTCCTAAGGGGTGTCGTACTGCTGTGCCCCCGCACTCATTTACAATACTGCCATATTCTCTCGTTTAGACGTTGGAGTGGACGGTGTGATCCTATCGGGTCTGGTATTGCTTTGCGCCCTCACTCTCTCTCGATACTGCTGTATTATCTCGTTTTTAACGGTGGCGTGGAGGGTATGGTCCTACGGGGTCTGGTACTGCTGTGCGCCCTCGCTCCCTCGCGATATTGCTGTATTCTCTGGTGTGGATGTTGGAGTGGAGGGTGTGATCTTACGGAGTCGGGTACTGTTGTGCCTCTTCTCTCCCCCTCGACACTGCGGTATTCTTTGTTTTGACGGTGGAGTGGAGGGTATGGTCCTACGGGGTCTAGTACTGCTGTGCCCCGTCACCCCCCCTTGATAATGTGTATTAACTCGTTTGGACGGTAGAGTGGAGGGTATGTTCGTACGGGGTGTCGTACTGCTTTCCCCCCTCACTCATTTTCGATGCTGCCGTATTATCTCGTATTGACATTGGAGTGAAAGGTATGATCCTACGTGGTCTGGCACTGTTGTGCCCCCTCACTCATTCTCGATACTGCTGTATTCTCTCTTTTAAAGGTGGAGTGGGGGGTATGGTCCTACGGGGTTTGGTACTGCTGTGCCCCTCACCCCCCCCCTTATACTGCTGTATTCTCTCGTCTTTACGGTGGAGTGGAGGGTATGGTCCTACGGGGTCTGGTACTGCTGTGCCCCCGCACTTCCCCTTGATTCTGTGTATTATCTCGTTTTGACGGTGGAGTGGAGTGTATGGTCCTGCGGGGTCTGGTACTGCTTTTGTGCCCTCACTCCCTCTCGATACTGCTTTGTATTATCTCGTTTAACGGTGGAGTGCAGGGTATGGTCCTACGGGGTCTGGTACTGTTGTGCGCCCACGCTCCCTCGCGATATTCTGTATTCTCTGGTGTGGACGTTGGAGTGGAGGGTGTGATCTTACGGGGTCGGGTACTGTTGTGCCTCTTCTCTCCCCCTCGACACTGCGGTATTCTCTGTTTTGACGGTGGAGTGGAGGGTATGGTCCTACGAGGTCTAGTACTGCTGTACCCCCTCACTCCCCCTTGGTAGTGTGTTTTAACTCGTTTGGACGGTAGAGTGGAGGGTATGGTCATACGGAGTGTCGTACTGCTTTCCCCCCTCACTCATTTTCGATGCCGCCGTATTCTCTCGTTTTGACGTTGAAGTGAAAGGTATGACCCTACGTGGTCTGGCACTGTTGTGCCTCTTCACTCATTCTCGATACTGCTGTATTCTCTCTTTTAAAGGTGGAGTGGAAGATATGATCCTACGGGGTTTGGTACTGCTGTGCCCTTCACTCCCCCATTATACTGCTGTATTCTCTCGTCTTGACGTTTGAGTGGAGGGTATGGTCCTACGGGGTCTGGTACTGCTGTGCCCCCGCACTTCCCCTTGATGCTGTGTAATATCTCGTTTTGACGGTGGAGTGGAGTGTATGGTCCTACGGGGTCTGGTACTGCTGTGCCCCCGCACTTCCCCTTGATGCTGTCTATTATCTCGTTTTGACGGTGGAGTCGAGGGTATGGCCCGTCGGGGTATGGTACTGCTGTGCCCCCTCACTCATTCTCGATACTGTTCTCTAGTTTTGACGGTGTAGTGGAGGGTATGACCCTACGCGATATGGTACTGTTGTGCCCCCTCACTCCCTCTCGATACGACTGTACTCTCTCGGTTTGACTTTGTAGTGGAGGGTATGATCCTACGGGATCTGGCCCTGAGGTGCCCCCTCACTCCCTCTCGATACTGCTGTATTCTCTCATTTTGACGGTGGAGTGGAGGGTGTGATCCTACGGGGTCGGGTGCTGTTGTGCCCCCCTACTCGCCCTCGATACTGCTGTATTTTCTCGTTTGACAGTGGAGTGGAGGGTGTGACCCTACGGGGTCGGGTACCGTTGCACCCCCTCACTCCCTCACGATACTGCTGTATTCGCTCATTTTGACGGTGAAGGGGAGGGTCCATATTGCTGTAGTCGTTTTTGGTACTCGTGTTCGCGTTGATACTACTGTATACCCTCTCATTTTGTGTCTGAGCCGCGTGTATGATGTTTCAGTGGTAAAAGACACAGCCGTGATCGCGATCTCGGCTTATCTCCCCTCCCCTTACCCTGTGGTTCCACAGTTGGGTTACCTTGCTGCCACGATCGTTGCTTCGACTGCTGGGTTAAGTGCATGAGGTCGAGACGCCTGGTATTGTGTTGCCCTCTCACTCTCGGCAACTGCAGGTGCACACGTGTCGGTTCTGCTGTACAACCTCTCATTTGTGTTTTGGCCGCGGGTTTGATGTTGCGCTGGGGTATTGCACGGCCGCGGATGCGCTCTCACCATACGTACCCCTTACCCCGCGGTCACGATCGTCGTTTTCCCCGCTGCTACGATCGTTGATTCTGCTACAGTTCCGGCAAGTTATCGTGGATATGTCGAGGACCTGGAGGAACTCTACTGGGCAGCATAATTGGATTTCGCGTACACCTTGCGTGCAGCAGCCGCTGTCGCCCACAACACAGGAGACTGTCCTCCGAACCGGCTATTTTGGAGCCTATGCTCACCCGGGAGCAGTTTGTGCTCAAGCGCTTTGGCTGTCCGGCCGTAACCTTGGGGATAACCTTGGGGGTGTTTATCGACGAACTCCCCAGCACGCGCGGCCTGACCAAGAGCCAGATCGATCAGGACCTCAAGGATGGACTTGCAATCTAGAAATCGCTGTGCGCTGGTTCTACGGTTGTGACGGTTCCTGCGGCACTCGATACTAGTATTGACTTACGATCCTAATTTTTGTCTCTTCACTCGGGCCCGGCTGTGGAACAGCCGGGGTGAGTTAGGGGCTTCGACATCCGTGTCAGCGCATGCATGTAAATCAGGCGTTGGCGATCGCTTGGTATGGCCGAAAACATGTCATTTCTTGCGGTATTACATATAGACTCATGGTATTCTTCGGTAGCTTTCAGCTCACCTCAGTCAGGCGGTTGCGACCCCGGACTTTGCCGTAGAAACCCCGCCGCATCACGGGTAATTCGCTGGGCTCAGGCCGAATGTTCTCAAACAGATAGTGGCGACCGCTTGGTTTCGCCGAGAACAGTTTACTTTCTGGCGTCTTTCTGGCGTCTATTTTGCTCGGCTCATGATGAAACTTGTCTAGTTTAGCGCACGTAAGTCAGGTGGCTGCGACCGAAACCATTGACGTAGAAACTCCGTGGTCTGGCGGTTGATTCGCCGGACTCAAGTTAATTTTGAGCTACGATGATATTTTGGCCTTACGTATGACGGTCGTCGGCTCACCTGTGCCGAATTTTTCTCGAACAAGCGGTAGGCCTAGGCTTATTTGCGTGCCCGATGTAGGCGCAACTTGTTATCCACAATTTTAGTTACTGTACTAACGTACTCAGACACCAACGCAACTCGTTATCCACACTTCCTGTTACAGTATTAGCATTCACGCAGATACGCACGGAGTTGCGTGGCCGGTGTCTGTGCAATCGTCATGTGTTCTCGACGACCCGCCTGGATACACAGCTTCGCTTCGACGCTTGCTAGTATAACATTATTTACTTTTACCAAGGGTGGCAGAATTCTGCCCCCACGTTGAACCGATTACCTCAACAATGTGTAAACGCGCGTTTTTGCGGGTTTATCTCAGCGCTATATAATATCCCGTGTAGTTATTATATATCGGTATCCATACATCCTCTCCTCCACGTTGCGCTGTAGGTGGTCACCGAGGGTTGGCTCCTACGCCTCGATCGACGCCACGCACGCGTGTCGCCTTCCACGGGCAGGCTGCGCGCGAGCAATAACTGGCAGCGCGGGAGGCTACACACACACGTAGCAATCTTGGTGTCGTTACCGTGCGGTCAGTTCCGGTCGGCCAAGAAATGCAACTCCCGGCCGATTAGGCTGCAGCAATATCCCGGAATGTTGTGCGAATTTGACACCGCCCCCTTCCGGGTTCCACGGAATGAGCTAGATACGCTGTGGCAGCTGCTACAAACAGCCCTGCATGAGGGATATCTGTCCTTCCGTACGCTTCAGCGCCTCGCGAGCAAGTGCATGAGCAGGACGGTGGCTATTTGGCTGGTATCGCTGTGGACGCACGCTATGTTTGCGGTGCTCGCTGACCTAGAGAAGTCAGGTTTGTGCATTGTCGACCTTTACGCGAGACTCCAGGGCTGATATGTTGGGGCGAATTCAAGCAGTGGCGGAATTTGTCGGCTCCCTCCCCGAAGGGGCCGTGGCAGCTTTGGTGCGGCTCGCCACAGTAATTTCGATCGAGGTGGCCCTAGTGGCTGAGGAAGGGTGCTTTTAGTGGCGCAGTTCGGATGGTGACCTCTAGAAGTGGCAATCCCCTTGCAGGGGGATGATAGCGTAAGAGTTAGACTTTCGTACTGTGGGGCAACGCTTACCCACGTTTCGGCGACCATCGCGCAATGGTGTGCATCCATCTCATAGTAACGTGCACATAGTTAGCCGTATTCGAACGTTTTCGAACGCTCACCGAAGTTCGCGGTACCCTGTCCCTTTCGTGGTTTCTGTTAACCAGAACGACGCTGACGAATTTGACGCGTTGTTGTTCCTACTGGGTCCCGCGAATGGCAAACAGCTATTCCGGACGATATATTTTAGTTCCTCTCCCCTCCAGGAAAAGTCACTAAGATGGTACATGAAACATCTTGCCCTAGCATGGGCCATGGGGGCGACGATGTGTGCTTGGAGGGGTCTTCGTGCGCTTAGCGGTACGCGGTCGAGTCTACTTGAAACGGTTTTGTCTCCAAGCTGAGAAGGTCCACGAACGAAAACGGGACAGGAGAAGAATGTGATCCCGTCCACCGTGTTAGCAATCCTTGCTCGAACCCGGTAGATTCGTACCTTACCTTCGTATCTGAGGAACAGAAGCAGGTAGGGGTTCAGGCCAATCGGGCCCCGCCGATGTTGAAGCACACACTCATAGATCTGCTGAGCGACATGCGGTCGCGCGCACAGGTGGCCAGCGCGCACAGGTGGTTGGCTCTCTGGCTGAGCGTATTTCTCTGACGCGATGTATAGCCTTGTATTATTTGACTTTCTAGTCGAGGCGTAGAGGTTAAGATCTTTCGTTTATAATGGGGTTGCACATCCTAACGCTCCCAGCATCTGAGGACTTAGTATTCAACCCTCAGTTGGATAAGACGCTTCGGGCCTCTATAGCGAGGCAGTGGCAGTGTTAGCAGACCGGGACTGCCTGGCGATTTGCGCTTTTCGGTCGGTTATGGTGTACATCTCTGCCGCACAACGGATTGAGGGAGACTTAATCGCCGGGTGCCTCTTCCCCGTTGCCACGGCAGAAGGGGGCCGGGGCCGTCTCTCCCTTTCCGCAGTCCGTATGACGGCGAACCTACAAAGTGATCTGCGGATGGCAGAGCCGCCGAACCATTTCACGATGTGAGCCTTTCAAGTGGGAGGACGGACGCTAGCGAGCTGCCACAGCCTCCAGAGTTCGAAACGGATTTCTCGGCGTGTGCAGGAAAGGACTGAGTCAATGTTAAAGAAGTTTGGGTGAGACAACTCTACCCCTGACCAGTGGTCAACTACAACTACAATCTAAACGAGGGGCAAATAAGTATGGGCGGGACCACAAGCCGGCGTAGGAGGCCTCATCCAATCCAATGCTTACACTAAATGATCCACGGCAGAGAGACAGAATACAACAGCCAAATGGCGATCCAATCGATGGGCTCAAGATTTGGCACAAATAATGGAACCATCGATTGTATCGCAATGTCTCGGAATTTGTATCGTAACGAGGTCAGTTCTTCTTTTCGCTCCCGAAACCTCGGGAGTAGAGTTGGTCGCAACATTTCTCGCGACCATCCCACCCACCCGGCAGTAGGATTAGTATACTTATGCTTGCATACCCAGATCATTTACAGGTACTAACACCGCGCAGTGTATGGGATACGCTAGTCTACTAAGTGCGGGGGAAAATACCAGACGACACCTCCTGCCCGCCGAAGGAGGCCTCATCCAATCCAATACTTACATCAAATGATCAACGGTAGAGAGACAGAATACAACAGAGAAATGGAAACAAGAAAACGTATAAGAAACAAACCGTCGTACCCCCCCCCCGCAGGGGATGTGGCAGACACTTCAAACTAACGATCCGGAAAACAAAGGAAAAATAAGAAAAACACCACTACTCGTCATAAACAGAGTAAGACTAAGAACCAAGGGAAAATATCAGGCAAACCAAGGCACAAATCATCCTCCAGGGAGCGGCAGCCATTTATGGTCCGGGTAGCACAGCCAGGTTCTCCCTGTTAGTCCGCCTGTCACCTTGCTACCCTGCCTGCCGCCTCCGTCCAGCGTTCGTCAACTATGCCCGGCCCCTCGGCGTCGGGCAATACGAAACAAGCAGGGCAGGCTCGTCATCCACCCACGCCACACGACTCCTTCACTAAGGCTTATCAATCGAAGAAAGGAAGAGAAACAAGTAAAATGAAAATTGCAGCGGATCAGCGCAAGACGAAGGAAAAAGAAATAAAGGAAGTCAAAGGAAGACCACGGTTGAACCAGCTGCACCAGGTGGTGGCACGAGTAGTATAGGCATGTTCTACTTCTTAGTCTGCCCGGTACCTTGCTACCCTGTCTGCCATCTCCTTCCTACTTTCGTCCACTGCAGTTTCCCTTCTACTAGTGACTCCTGTTACCCCCCCTCCCCCCGTTCCCTTGGACACCACCCACGGCAGATGCGCGGTGATGCCTACTCAGTTCAGCCTCAGCCTCGAGCCACCTCACCATGAACCGTTCGGCTGCTTCGAGGACCTCCCGGTACCACTTCCCCGCCTATTTCGCAGAAGTGGACCACAGCGCGGCCTCAACTCCACACACCAATGAGACAGGTCCCGTCGACCCTTCGGTGGCTCGGAAGTCCCTAAGGTCTTCGACTATGCATCTAGGCCAAGTCTTGAACTGTCAGCCAGGTCTCGGGTTCTCCCCACCAGGCATCGTCCCGAACACTACCCGACTCGGTAATCGCTCTTTGCTTTGCCATGCCACCCCCCTCGCAAAGAGGAGCCGCCGTTTGGGAATGGTCGTTTCGATGCTCTCGCAACGTGTCATCTTGAGGGCCTTCGCGTACGAGAGGGTGGTATGGTCAGTACGAAGTTGACGCTGGAAGCCAATGACTCGCAACAATACTTGGTCGTGAGCCGTTCGAAGCTTGGCAAAATGTTTCGCTCTGAGGGTCCACGTCACACACCCGTACAGCAGAGTCTCAATCACCTCGGCCTTCGGCATTCGGAGTTTCAGGCTAAACGGGGTGGTCGTCCTATCATACAGCTCCGGGCCGAACCATTTGAGACATGCTCGCATGAAACGGATCCATCGGTCGATTTCGAGTGAGAGATCAGCGTCTTCGTGGATAATGCCGCCTAGGTATAGGAACTGGGCCGTCTGCTTATACCTCTGGCCTGCTGCTTCGATGACGAGCGGTGGCGCGAGGGTTTTCACGTCTGATATTTTAGAAGCATTGTCTCTGTCGTCTTCTCAGACACCGTGAGGCCTGCTGCTTCGAAGACAGTCACGATGACTGTTATTATTTTCGCTAGCTCTTCAGCCGACTTCGAGACAATTCCTGCATCATCGGGGTACAACATGCCCCATGCAGCCCTCCGCACGCACGCCAACGACTCCTGCTCCTCCGTTTCAACTACTCCAGCATCACTGAGTTGGACCAAATCCCTTACGATGGCTTCGTCTTGGCTGAAGCGTACTGGTACGACGTGTATCACAATACGTTGAACAGTAACGGTGATAGCACACAGCCTTGCCGCAGCTCCTGCGTGACATCAAACCATTCCGAGTGCTCGCTGTCATCCGCACGCACCCGAGCCCGCATGCCATCGTGGCAATTTACGGACAATTCAGCATCTTGGTTGGTACGCCAAAGCGTGTGAGTACCTCCCATAGCAGCTCTCGGCCGACAGAGTCGTACGCTTTCTGCAGATCGATGATGCACAAGTATTTGGGGGGCTCCTCTGTCGTCCAAGATCTTGCAACCGGCGCACGACGAGCAACATATCAATCGTTGATCGTGCGGGGCAGCAGCTGCACTGTTGTTCCAGGAGTAATTCCTCGGTCTCGCAGTAGTTGCTGAGGCGGGACGCGACGAGTTTCCACAAAACTTTGCCTCCGTGGGCACCAAGCTAAATCTCTCTGTAGTTGTTGCAATCATTACGGTCCTTCGTTTTATGAAGGACCTTGATGATCGCATCTTTCCATTACTGGGGGACTTCTCCTGTTAGTCAAATATTGACAAGGATGTTGTGAAAGCACTGGGCGAATGCGGGGTGGTCGAGTTTCAGGAGTTCGGCCGGGAGACGGTCTGGCCCGACAGATTTCCAATTTGGCATCTCCTTAAATGCTTCCGTCATCTTGTCCATGGATGGTTCATCTTCGAGCGACATTTTAGGCGGTCATGGTGGCAAGAGATCGATGATCGTGGGATCGAGTTTAAGCGATTTCGTGTTCAAGAGTTTGTGGTAAACCCCCCCCACATCGTTCACGAGTTCGCATCTTAACCCGCAACGGCGTGCCATCCTCGTCTCTAATGGATTGTTCGCTCCTCGCTTTAGTCGCTTCCAATCCTACCGTATTCTTAAGGTGCTTGAAAAATCCTCTCTGGTCATTGTTCGCCAGGAGTCGTTCGGCTCGGCGGAGTTCGCTTCGAAGTACGCATGCAGTTCTGTGGCAATCACGTTCTGCGGGTTCGCACACGCAGAACTCAGTGTCTTCCACGCGGTTCTATGCCAGGGGTGGGCACGCAAGAATTGTCGTACATCCCCCCTCGCTGTCCATGCTAATATGAATGAGGCCAAGGTTTCATCAGATTCACACCATCCATGCCTGCGGTGGCGACGTGGAGGGGGTGGTACCCATTTTTCGACTGCATCAATAATAGTCGCAGTGAAAACTCAACCATGCCAGACGTATTACAGGGCTGGATAAACTGATTGAGGGTGGAGATAACCCTCGCGACTACTCGTGCACGACACTTTTCATCGGGCATAAAAAGCGGCCTGTCGAACTCTCGGCGTTTTGTCGGTCTAAGTACTCGTCTGTTGGGCACAAAGTGACCACTGAGTCGGACTTTGATATATCCGATGTCGTGGTCTGAGTAAGCCTTAGCTGGGGCAGACGGCTGTGGGACGACTTTAACTTCTTGTACTCTAGGTCGATGGGCTTGACGGGCTATGATGCAGTCGATCCGCTTACGGTCATTCGGGCTGTTGCCGTTGTGTGTATGCGAAATCCCACCCTTGCGCGTGCTGAAAAACGTGTTGGTTAGAGCTGACTTGCAATTGATGGCGAACGACAGGAGTCGTTTGCCATGATCGTTACGAACATCACGTCCGTATGCTCCAAGCACTCTACTTTCATCGTCACCGCATCCTTTCATCCTCTGTCCACTTCGGCCGTTGGCATCCATCAGTTCAAACAGACACTCTTTCGTCGGGATCGTTTCCACCAAGTCCTCTAGCTTCTGCCAGAAAATATGTTTCAGTTCGACGTCCATGGTACAATCAGTTGGAGCATACGCAAGGACGAAATTAACTGCCTCGCATTTGGTAGCCAGCTCAAAGCGCATAAACATAAGCCGCTCGTCAATGAACTGATGAGTGTACATAGACTTAGTGCACAACGATTCTTTTACAGGTAGGAAAAAGAACGAATACCGTCAGACGGCAAATAAAATAGGAATGAACGTGTAACAAGGTACCCGGTGCCCCATGCCAGGTATGGAACGGCAGCCCCGATGTTTCATACCAGTACCACCGCAGCTGGAGCAGTAATAGCGTGTTTCTAAAAACGTTTCTAGTGGCGTCTTACCCGCTATAGCCCCTGTGAAGGTCGTGCAGAGGTATAAGCTAGTGCAGAGGTATAAGCTAGTAAGAAACACAGGGATGTCGATGCTGGATAGGACACGCTGCTTGTGGGTCAAGATCTTCTTACTACTGCTAACAAATGTGGTCCCCCAAAAAACAAAATGCACACACAAGAGCTGTCTTTGATTTTAAACTCCGACCTATTTGTTGTGAAGCACAAGAAAAGAATGCTATTAATAGTGTCGATCTACCCGATCTCTTTATTTTCTTTAACTTACCTAGACTGATGTGCACATATATTTATGTGGACAAAACGATTAGACAGTTGACACCGGAGCATCGCTTTCGGGAAAAATTACAAAACCAGCGCATTCCCCCGGGACACGACAAGAGCACGGCCGCGGCTCTCCCCGGCAGGTACGGGGGGGGCGAGCAAGGTGAGGCGCGCACAGGAAACAGCGCACCGATTGGTAAACCTCATTGCGAGCTAGCTCGTGCACAACTAAATAAACAAATCAACAAGTCATCTTTCGATCTTTCACACCCTACCTCGATCAACTTGAAATCTGTACGAGCTGGGCCAGCCAAAAAATGGGTAAACCATCCTAACGAAGGTCGCATTTCGTGAACACCGCGAATTAGGACTTGAAATCTGGAGGCACTAACTCCGACATAACACCGCATGCCCCAAACCAAGTATATAATATATATGACATGTGTGCTACTCGACTCGATCTCGACGAGATATCGGCCCAAACTCAAAAATACCAACTTTTTAAAACGAAATTCGTATTAAAATCGTCGATCCCGATCAACGCGAAAATTGGTGAAGATTTAGGTGAAGACCCTACCTAAGGAGCGACATAAGCTTCATTGCCCAGTTCGCCATCCATCAAGGGATATTGCCTATACAAACACAATTTACAGACGTGAAACAAATATATACGATATGATACAAGAGGGGCTTCGCCGCGGCGGACTGACGCCCGCCTGTGGCTCCGCGCATGCCCGTAATGGCTAGGAGCGTACCGGTATGCAACTCGAGGCTGTTAGTGCAATAGTACTGCCGAGAGTGCGCTCAAAAAAACACTTTTGCGCAACGGGAAAAATTCCGAGGAACTCCCTGCAAATTTCAAGTCCTAATTCGCAGTGGTTCACGAGGTACAACCTTCGGATGTTTTACCCATTTTTCGGCTGGCCGAGCTCGTACGTATGAGACGCTCGGTGTCCGTACTGTATATTCCGTATGCAGATAGATACAAAACAATTATTAACCCGTAGTTGGGCAGCAGTCGATCGATTTTAATCGGCAGTACGAAGCGCCGGCGATTACGTTGGTGCAGCAAGCTCGCAGCAACAAGCACCAGCAGCATACTACATAGCGTACAGGTACATATCATAAGAATACTACCCCAAAAACGAGACCTCCGCCGAGACACCAAAAAATTTCAATTGCGAAACGGTACTCGTACAACTTCCGAAGCAGATGGGTCCGCATTTCAACTTTAATGCGGATACACAGCACCGAGAGGGGTTGACTTGCATATTTACCATGCTCACGGGGGGTAGCAGCAAGAGCATACTCCAGGTATAATAGCAGCAGCAGAACAGGACAGTAGCCGTACATAGTAGTAGCAGCAGCACCAGAGCAGCGGATGAGCAGCGGCAGCAGCAGCAGCAGCGGTAGCAGTACATCATGCAGGCCCGAGGCTGCCCCTGCCACACCAGTCGGAGCAGGGGAGCCCGGTGGCGCACGAGAAGGAAGAAACACGACAGCACGACGTCGCCTTCGTACCTCGTCGTAAACCGGTACATGTTGATGATTTTTTTGCTTGGCGGTTACACGATAAGAAACACCTTAACAAGACAACCGAATGTCCATGCCTCATAAAATATTGGTGCCCAATGGCAATGACGAGTACTCGTCATTGCAATTGCTGGTGCCTAATGGGAATGACTACATTCCCATTGATGGCAATCATTCATTGCCATTACTCCTGCCTGCTGCTCGTAAACCAAAAACAAAATCGTAGACACCGTTTGTACCTCCACCGCTCTACCCCTCCTCTCGCGACGTGGACTCATCATATTCGGTCGAAACCAAATACCTCGTTTTTTCTCTGCCTCACGGAGCCTGGCGTGCACAGCAGCCGAAGAGGCTGGTGACGCTCATTTCCCGACCATATGCTACCCTGCGAATCTCAACATTTTGGCGCAAACCTTGTTTGTGCTTTCAAACGTAAAATAGCCCGGATCGGAATTTCGACATACGTTTCAGGAACGCCCAGCCCTCAACGCACCAGCAATGGCTGAGCATGAGACCGGCCACCCCAGCCCATATTCTCCACACTCTTGCCGCTATGAACTGTTAAAAGCCGCGGAGGATTCGGCTTTTTCCCGTCTCGGCCTTAGGAGACGAGGTCCAATCTGAGTGCTGGCATCGAAAACAGAATATTTTTACCGTCACGAGCGAGCATATATATCGGTTGGCGGTACATTCGCTCCTTGACAGGTAGCCGTCAAGGACATCCCAATACTCAAAACCGTCACTTTTTTCAGGAGAGGGTTTGACGGGTCAAAGGTAGGCCTGACGGGGCAAAGGTTCGTCGTCAACCAAATCTTTGGCCATGACACTGTGATAAAATCAAGTATTGACCCCTCAACTCGTCCAACTCATACCTGTAGCTGTTGTTTGAATATAAATAGCTTCTGCAAGAAACGAGTACAGCACTCCCAGCCACAGCTGTCAAGGACATCCTAACGATAAAAACTATAGTATTTTGAGAGAGAGTTTGAAAAGGGCTAAGAGTAGGCCTGACGCGGCAAATGTAGGCCGACAACCGATTCTTTGGCCGCGAGACTGTCATAAATCAAGCATCGACCACTCAACTGTTCCACCTCACAGCTGACGTATCCACCCCCGGCAAGCCGGCAGCCAGGGTACGGCGCAAGCAAGTCCGAGGCCGCCACCGACACAGTCGGGATCGGAGATCACGACGAGGCAGTTTTGTCCAGTGAGGTGAAACTCATCTCGCGCTAGCGCGAACAACGCAAAAAGTACGTCGAAGAAGCGCTGAGGAGCGCGGAAATCCCAGGGCCAACAGTATCGTATATATTACAAGGCTCCCCTTCGGGATGTCAGTAACGTGAAATCCGGGGGGCGTCGCAAGGCGAAAAAGGAGTCACAGGTAACACCCGTATAGCTGTTGTTGGCGGAAACGGGAGCAACAGGTTAGCGTGTTGCGTGAAGGAAAGAGTAATAATAATTACTAATAATAGTCGGCAGGAACTGAGTACTACTCTTTCTGTGGTGGATACTACCCTACTACATGCACGCGGTAGCATAGGGTTAACTACGATATACACCGTCACTATACAACACTACCACTACTACGCAGATGTAGTACAGATAGAAGCAGCATACACTCTAGTCTACGCAATACTGCCTGGTTCACTGTTACTACAGTACTGCTCCGACTACTACGACTACTAACTATACTACTACTATGTACTACTGCTGACCAAACGCTCATACAAGAGAGGTCAAATGGACACGCGGTACCATGGCTTGGGGCATGACTGCTATACGTCATACTGTTACTATTATGTATACACCGCCACCAGTAATACGTAGATGCAGTACAGGTAGAAGCTGGATGAATAATTATTACTGTTACTGTTAATGTACACCACTAAACCTACTACGCAGATAGATGTACTGTAGTAAAGGTGGAAGCAGCATGCACGCCACAAACTACCTGATACTAGCATACTACTACGACTAGTAACTACTGATGATTTTGAAAATCGTACAGGCTACGTTTTATATGCGGTTTGAGGGCATCCGTCTACTACTACTGCTTCTATTGGCCAGGTAGAAGCAGTATGCAGAGGTATACGGACCGAGTGAGCCAGTTTCGTTTTCACGCATGTACTCGATGTGAGGTGTGTGGTGTGCCGTCAAAGGGCTCAGGTGAAATATGTATGACGCTCGACAGCTCGACAGATGCGTATTGCTGCTGCTGTATCTGCAGCTGTATCTGCTACTGCTGATGTGGGGAAGACCCCCAGGTTCGACTCTACATCTATGGCACTTCCCTTTCTTTAGAGGGTAGCGTGTAGGACACGCCAGGTTATGGTATAGGATCGGTACGGACGATCACACGAAACGACCATTAACGATGATGAAGAGGAAGAGTGTGTGTGCGAGGCACGGGCCTTACATTCCAATCTGCAGTGACTACTACTTGTCACGAGACATTGTCACTGCTGACGACATCTCTGCTGACAACAACAAATAGTCCAGCTCCTGGAATATGGGTGACTTCAGTCGTATAATGCAATAAGATATACTGATATCCACGACCTCGGCGAATGATGGGACCTCAGCGGGACAACACCCATGCGACGGTCTGGTCGAGAACCTGGAACCCAAGTCGCCCCCCAATGTTTGAACGCGTAATACTGGAGAACCCAGTACCGCTTTTGAACACTTTAGAAGAGTGACAGGTTTGTGGCTTTTTACCATTCAAGGCATTGTACAGCAGTAGTTGATCTATAGGCTTCGCACTGTTCATCTAGTCATGTCACTCCTCGCGTAGTAAAAACCATGGGCTTGTATGATCATGATTTGACTTACTAATTCAGTCATATACTACGAAATATCAACTACTATAGTGGAACCTTCGAATGCACACTTGCATGGTTCAGGATTAACATACCCAACGAAAATGAAACCTTTCATAACGCACGTCGACGCCAAAAGTGGGGAGGACCCCCAGGTTCGACTCGACATCTATGGCACTTCCTTTTCTTTAGAGGGTAGCGTGTAGGACACGCCAGGCTTTGGCATAGGATCCGTACGCACGATCCCACGAAACAACCATCAACAATGATGGAGAAGAAGAGTGTGTGTGTGCGAGGCACGGGCCTTGCATTCCAATCTGCAGTGACTACTTGTCACGGGGCAATGCCACTGCTGACGATATCTCTGCTTACGACAACAAATAGTCCAGGAATATGGTTGACCACAGTCGTACAATAAGATATATATATAGATACAACTATAATTACGATTTTTGAGGTCGTTGTCACTTGCTAGCTCTTGGCAGACAGACCGACTGATAGACAGCTCTTCGCGAACAGCCCTTCTTCTTTGAAACAGCCGAACAGCCGAACAACCTTTCTTCTTTCTTCTTCGCCAAACAGCCAAACAACCTTTTCTTCTTTCTTCCTCCGCAAACTGCCAACCAATAGACAGCTCTTCGCACGGCGCCTAAAAAAAGAGGCGGGTCGCCTTCGACGAACGGCATAGATAGGTGCAGCTGTCGGCGGCCAAGCTGCTGCTGTCGGTGTCGGTGGCGAACCTGCTGGTGCTGCAACCCCCGCCTCTCCCTTCTCCACGCCCCCTAAGCTCACCTCCCCCTCGTCGAGAGGCGCGTGGTCCTCGCCCTCTGGCAAGAGAGCGGCAACGACAAAGACCGACCTGGTGCCGGCTGTTGTTTGCGACCAGTGCACGGACCAGCACTTACTTGGTCAAGAACTCCGCGCCTGGTGGCAAAAACGTGGCCTTCGCCACCAGCAAGGATCTCATGTGCGTGGTGGCGGGATCATCCTGACAGGGCAACCGACTGCGAGTTCTGTGCTCGCCCGATCAAGGAAGGGACTGTCTCGTACTCCCTCGAGACTGCTGACAGTGGTGAGTGTCTTACGTCTATTGTGCATGCTGTATGTTGCCAGTACGTTTTTTGGGGGTTTTCAATTGCCTTTTTGCATACAATCCTACGTCAAAGCGTTTATTTATTTCGTCGGCTCCTCTTACACACAGTGCACGCGAACGCGCGCATGCACAACTGTTTGCGGGACGTGAACGAAGGAACGGAGGATTCAGCTGTCGCCGTCACCGCTGCACCGAAGGACGTGAGTGCTGCTGCTACTGTGGTGCATTTTCGGTGCATGCACACGATTTCTGTGTGTACATGTTTTTTTGGTGACCCCACGTACTCATTTTTTGCTCGTTTTCGGCTCCCGCTGCTGCTGCTGCTGCTGTCAGCGCCACGCCGTGAGTGCTGCTGCTGCTGTGCACCTGCTTCTCCTGTGCACTCGCTGCTGCTGTAGTGCTGATGCGTTGTTGCCGTGCTGTGCACTTGCTGCTCCTGTGCAATTGCTGCTGCTGTATGTAGTGCTGCTGCGTTGTTCCGCGTGCATCATGCTGGAAGCGTACATATTTTCCGATCGTCAATTCCGTAGGTTTTGCGATGGCGGCATACCAGGGTACATGCTTTTTTCCTTCCTTACTTTCATATCGTTGCTATGCTGCTGCTGCTGCTGCTGCTGCCAACGCTGCTGCTGCTGCTGCCAACGCTGCGGCGATTCGTTGCAGCTTCTGCTGCTGCTAATGCTGTGGCTGCTTCTGCTGCTGCTGCTGCTAATGCTGCCGCAATATCCACTGAATGTTCGTACGTATGTACTCGGATTACTGTCTTTCTTGGTCGTTTTTGTACTCAAATGGTTCCTTTTGATACGTGAATTTTTTTTTTTTTTGTCGTTTTGCTCCTGCATTTTGCGTACGTACTGCAATTTCTCGTTTTTGGCTTGGTTATTTTCATATATATCGTTGCTATGCTGCTGCTGTGGTGCCGCTCGTACATCATGCTGCACTTGTGTGTGTACATATTTCGGTATTGTCAATGAAATTCCGTAGGTTTTGCGATTGCGGCATATGCTAGATGGGTGTATCTCAGGTTCGACCTGGGTCTGCGGCAAGCTTCTCTTTCGGTAAGGTGTAGCGTGGAGGACACGCCAGGTATAGGTGAGGCTCGGCACGGTCAGCCGAGCAGAAGTGATCATGAAGCATGACGCAAGTCATCTCACATGACAGTCATCAGCAATTACTTGGTGATGGAGGCTGGTAATTCCCCGCCTCAACTATCATCAGATCTACGGAGATCTGCGGCCACTTTTAGTACAAGAGTCAATATCCACGATAACGGATGAACCACTGACTGTAGAGTAACGACCTGAGCAGGTACATACATTTTTTCTTCCTTATTTTCATATCGTTGCTATGCTGCTGCTGCCAACGCGGATTATTGTTTTTATTGGCCATTTTTCTACCCAAATGGTTTTTTTTGATACAAAAAAAAAATATTTGGGTCGTTTTGCTCCTGCATTTTGCGTACATACTACTTTTTCTCGTATTTCGTATTGTTGCTATGCTGCTGCTGCGTTGTTGAGGTACAGCATGCGGAGGTGGGTCTATAGTGAGGTACCAAAAATACTTTTCGGACGGCCTCGGGGTACAAACTTTTTTTCTCCCTTCTTTTCATATCGTTGCTATGCTGCTGCTGCCAACGCTGTGGCGATCCGTTGCTGCTTCTGCTGCTGCTGCTGCTGCTGCTGCTGCTGCTCTGCTTTTAGTGCTGCCGCAATATTCACTGAATGTTTGTATGTACTCGGATAATTGTGTTTCCTGGTCGTTTTGTGGCGCTGCTGCGTTGTTGCCGTACATCATGCTGGACATGATTTGTGTGTCTATTACACTTAAACTTGTGCGTGTGTACATATTTCTGTGTCGTCAATGATTTTTTTGTGGTGCTGCTGCGTTGTTGCCGTACATCATGCTGGACGTGATTTGTGTGTGTACTACTGTACTACACTTGTGTGTCTACATATTTCTGTATCGTCAATGAAATTACGTACTTGCTGCTTCTGCTGCTGCTGCTGCCGTCGTATAGCAAGCGATTACGTGCTGCTGTTGTGCCGCTGTAGAGTAGTACAAATAATGAACACTGCCCCCCCCCCCCCCCCCCCCCCCCCCCCCCTTCCCCCTCCCCCGCCATTCCCTGCACGCCACTCCCGCCCCGCGCACCCTATATGTTTACTTCGACCAGGTCCGTGGCAAGTGCTACAACTGCCGCCTGACGGACTCCACCATCAAAGACGGAGACATCATCATCAAGCGCAAAAAGACTCCCTTCCATTTCGCCTGCTCCAGGGCTTCGCGGAATTCCGAAGCAGTACACCAAGCAGATTGTCGCCATCTAGGACGAACGAAGGAAAGGAAACAAATTGTGTTTCCCACATTTCCCAAAATCACGATTATTTCTTCCTACACATATCCAACGGGTTCAACAGCGAACAGATCCACATTCTGGGCCTCCCGCCTCGTTACTACAGCATCCTGGAAGACTATTTACATGTATATATCATGTCTCATCCAAACTCCTATGCTGGCTACATCGAAATCGCGGCCGCCCAGCAACTATACAACATTTCCATAACCGTTGTCGTTGCCGGCACTGCTGCTTTCTCTCCTGTCCCAAACCTTCCTTTAAACAACAGCCTGTATGTTGTATATCATCCACATGCCAAGCACTGCTCCACTCTCTCCCCACACTGATGAAATATGTTATTCTTATTATTATTAGACGAATGTCATTCTTACTCTTGCGTCACCCGATCTTACGTTTCACATTACATTCATAAATAAACGCGATTATTACATCCTTCATCGTTTTTTACACAAATACATTTAGTTTGGTTGGCTTTGGGCTATGTCGCCAATTAATTGCAGTTATATGTACACGAAACGACGGAATACCCACTCCGAAGGAAAGCCTTGTATATATATACGGATATCCGTGACCTCGGCGAATGGTGGGACCTCCGCGGGACAACACGCATGCGACGGTCTGGTCGAGAACCTGGAATCCACAATGAGGTTGGTAGGAAAAACGGGCGATTTCAAAATTATTGAGATTTTCAACGCCGAGAAAATTCAGCAGAGAAAATTCTCGTGCTCGTGTGGGATTGACTATTGTTGACTGCTCGCCACGACCGGGTAGGATTCCAAGCCGATTGCTCCGAAAAAAAAGAACACAAGACCACGATCACTCGATTGCTCGACCGGGTGAACACTGCACATACATACTATACGAACACTGCTGTTGTTCTGCTGTTGCTGTTGTGGTGCGCAACGTGGCTGGGCGTTGCTTTTGAAACACGGAAGAAGTTTGTACGAATCGTCGTCCTGCCCCTGCGCGGCATCCAATTAGTTGAACCTTTCCCGAGATTATGTATGTGTTCGTTCCTACTTCCTAGCTCGACAGGAATCACGGCCCACACACGCAAAAAAATGCGCTATCCGTGGCAGTCACAAAAGGGAGAGCTTGATGAACGACTGTTGCTGTGCCGTGGCAGCCTCTGCAGAGAGCTCAAGGGACGGTGTGGTCAAACATGGTGCAGCTGCAGCCAGCAGCAGACCAAAATCTTTAAACTTGTGGGGTCTCCATTGTCCTGCTTGGCTGTAGCAGGTCGGAATGACTCCTCGTAGTTATTTGCCAGAATTCTCGACATCGGAGGCCCAGAGCACGCGCCACGGACCTCGTGCCGGGGCTCGCATTTGCGCCGTGGTGTACACGCGGGCTTCCTGTGAGCCACGCAGCCGAGAGTGCGAGGGAAGACCCGCGGTCGGACGAGAAAAGTAAAGTATTCCAGAAAAAAAAGTCCATTTGGTACAAAGTAATACAAGGTTCCCCTTCGGGATGTGGGCGGCATGAAATCCGGGGGGTGTCGCAAGTTGAAAAGAGAGACAGACGAAGGTAAAACCCTTGCACCTCTGGTTTGAGTAAAAATGATCTTGGAGCAAAATAAGTCATGGGTTACAGTAGTACTGTAGTATTGCCTAAAGCGAAGAGTAGTAAGTCTAGTTTTCGATGCTCTGGCATGTCTTGGCGTATAGGAGGCATGGACTCCTGTATTATTGCTCAAAGGAAAGCGTAGCACTCAGAAGGAATTGACGGGATTTGTATCATCCAGGTATTTATCGCCTGGGTGGGATCTGTATAATCGATATGCGTGTGATCCTTGATGATCTAAACACCTCTACCACGTGGAGTCTGCACGACCTGCTTGAAATACACGTGTTAATCGAACATACATGTACCGTGGTTAACTGAAGAATAGCTTTGCGTGGGTGGGTCTGCATGATCTGAAGGATCTGTGTGGTTAAAATTTCATACAGTAGATGTGTACCTGGGTGGCATCTGTGTGATCTGTACAATCAGCACATTTCGACGGGGATGGAATCAGTCCGATCTGCCTGGTCTGTACATCTTGAGCGAGATAGGGTATGTACGATCTGCATGGTCTGCATATGCTTATCGGTGGGTGTCATTGATCTGCAGGATCTGTATAATCCGCAGGATCCGTATGATCTACTGTCTGTGTGATCCGTATGGTCTGTACACCGAGATAGGGTATGTACGATCTGCATGATATGGAATTTTTTATCGGTGGGTCTGTATGATCTGCAGGATCTGTATGATCTGCAGGATATGTATTCTCCGCAGTATTTCTGTATGATCTACGGGATCTGTAAGGTCTGGATGCTTCACACTTGTTTAGAGCATGTTTAGCCGGGATGAGGTCTGCATGAGGTAGATATTTCACAGGTGTGTACCTGAGTGGGAGACCTGTGTGATCTGTACGTCTTTACTGGGTGGGATCTGCACGATTTGCAGGATATGTATGATCTGCAGAATCTGTATGATATGCAGGATCTGTGTGATCTGCTTGAGTGGAATCTGTGTGATCTGTATGATCTGTACATCTTAATGGGGACGCGATCTGTACGATGTGCAGGATCTGTATGATCTGCAGGATTTCTGTATGATCTGGAGGATCATTAAATCTTGATACTTCACACTTGCTTTCAGCATGTTTAGCCGAGATGGGGTCTGTACGAGGCATATTTCACACGGGTGTACCTGAGTGGGAAATTGCAGGATTTCTTTATGATATAAAAGATCTTTAAAACCTGAACACTTCACACTTGTTTTCGTACATCATGTTTAGCCGAGGTGGGGTCTGTATGAAGGAGATATTGTCACGTTTGTACCTGATTTGGAACTTGATATGTGTGGTCTGTACCGACGATATGTGTAATCTGCAGGATGTGTATGATATGTACACATGTGTGATCTGTAGGATCTGCATGTTCTACCTTAGTGGAATCTGTGTGATCTGTTCATCTTGACCGGGATGGTGTCCGTATGATCTGCATGATTTGGAACTTTATATGTGTGGTCTGTACCGACGATATGTGTAATCTGCAGGATGTGTATGATATGTACACATGTGTGATCTGTAGGATCTGCATGTTCTACCTTAGTGGAATCTGTGTGATCTGTTCATCTTGACCGGGATGGTGTCCGTATGATCTGCATGATCTGCACATGTTTGTCGGTGGGTTTGAAAACCTGCAGGAAATGTATGACTTGCAGGATCTGTAGTATTTGGCAGGTGTGTACCTGAGGGGGATGTTGATGTGTGTGATCTGTATATTTTTGTTACTTGGTAGCATCTGTATGATGAGGTAGATATTTCACACGTGTGTACCTGAGTGGGAACTTGCAGGATTTCCGTAGGATCTGTAGGATTTGTAAATCTGGATACCTCAAAATTGTTTACGTCATATTTAGCCGGGATGGGGTCCGTATGAGGTAGATATTCACACGTGTGTACCTGAGTGGGAACTTGACCTGTGTGATCTGTTCATATGTAGGATCTGTATGATCTACCTGAGTGGGATTGATCTATGTGATATGTTCATCTTGACCGGGATGAGGTATGTACGATCTGCATGATCTGCAGATGTTTATCGGTGGGGTTGCATGACCTGCAGGATCTGTATGATCAGTATGATCTGCAGGATCTGTGACTTTTGGCAGGTGTGTGCCTGAGTAGGATCTTGGTCTCTGTTATCTGTACATCTTCACCGGGTGGGGGCTACATGATCCGCATGAACTGCACATGTTACGTCGGGAAGATCAAAGAATCAGTCAAAACAAATCAAGCTCGAAAATGAGTTCATGGACAACCCTATCTATACACGTGCAACGCAATTAACACCCGGTACGAAATATACTGGTACACGAAATAGCCAGGGTGTGACAAAAGCATCAGTCGCACGGACACCAAAAACTAAAAGTAGCAGCAAGGAAAGCAGCCTTCGCCAGCAACAGCAGCAATAGCTATACCGTAGCAGTGTGCAGCAGCAGCGTCGTCAGCACGAACACCAAGATTAGCCACCGTGTGGCACGGGCAAAAACATACTTTGGGTAGCAGCACGAAAAGGCGACAGCAGCAACGTTGTTCCAGTACTACGGGGGACCATAATAAATAGGACCAATTATCGTTTTTAGATATATGCAAATATATAGGTTTTTGTGTGTAGCGTAGGTCCTATTTACTATGGTCCCCCTTAATAGTAGTAGCAGCTAGACCGTGTTTGTGCGCAGCAGTGTGTAGCAGCAGCGGCAGCAACAATAACAACAGGAGAAGCAGCAAGACAAGCTACCGCGTGGCACGGGCAAAAATAGAATAAGGGTACTTCGCAACAAGAAAGGCAACCTGTGCCAGCAACAGCAGCAGCTATACCGTGATTGTGTGTAGCAGAAGCGGCAGCAACAACAGGAGTAGCAGGATAATAAGCAAACCGTGAGGCGCGGGCAAAGGGCAGTGAACACTCGACTATTACACGAGATACTAAAAAAATGCTACGCTACCAGGGTTGTACGTGGTGGATACAGCCCTTTCTCGCGTCCTCTGGCCAAGCAGTCACGAGCACATGAGCACTCAGCAGCAGCAGCAGCAGCAGCAGCAGCAACAACACTCAGCAACACCCGAGCAACACTCGATTCGAACAGCACTTGTACGCTTGTTGTTGCTGTTCCTGTACTGCTGCGTACTACTGCTCGAGCAGCACAACAGCACTCGAGCGCACGAGCATGAGTAGGTTTCTAAGCCTATTATTGCGCCGCAAAAACAAGACACGGGACCACGATCACTCGATTGCTCAAGCGCAACGAGCACGAGACAAACACGAGCACGACGTGGCCAAGCAGCCACGGGCACACGAGCACTCCGCAGCAGAGCAGCAGCACCCAGCGACACTCGAGCAACACACGACTCGAGCAGCACTCGTACGCCTGTTCTTGCTGTTGTGTTGCTGCTGCAGCTCGAGCAGCACGAGCTCGAGCAGAACTGCTGTGTGCTGTTTGTTGCAGTTGCAGCAAGGAGCGAGAAGCGCAAAATGTTTGCAGCTGAAAATACAAGGGGTGGACAGACCTTGATAGTACATCGTTATGGGGGTTTTGTGTTGGACGCCTGCAGCCCACCCTCCGACCCGAACCCTAACCCTAACCCTAACCCTATGCCAGTGGTCAGTGCTGGGATGCTGTGCTTGTTAAAACTCTAGGTTGGCTCGGCCGGCGTGGATGCTGAGCTTGGGAAGAACTCTAGGTTGACTCGGGATGACTCGGGACGCTGTGGCTGGGAAAGGCTCGAAAGTTGATTAAGCCGCGTAAAACATACCCCTAACCAATCAGAGTGCCTAATTAGCTACCCCAGGAAGATCTACTATCAAGGTTTGTCCACTACTGGAAAATACGAAGATCCGGGTAGGTTTCCAAGCCCCTAGATGGCCTTTCGGGTGTGCCCTGAGTTGCTTGCTGGGTTACGTGACTTTAACCACTTAGAGCATTGTGCCACGGAGCCCGGCCGGAACCCACGCTTGCACCGTACTGTCCACGCCGCCCCCCTGCGGCCCCGAAGCAGGAAACACGAGAAAAGACCCGCGGCCAAACGAGAAAAAAAGTGAAATATTCCGGAAAAAACGGACATTTGGTCAAAGTAATATCTATTGCAAGGTTCCCCTCCGGGAAGTGCCTATAGGGGAGTGGCGCAAGAACGAAACAACAAAAATAATAGGGTTCTTGCCAAAATCAGGTATACCTGGCCACTTTTGTGCCAAAAACAGTTACATAATGAATTCAGGTACAAAACACGCAGCAGGAGCCCTACTATTGGCCAAGCTGACATTCATCGTAACTGTGATTTTGGCACGAAAAAACCAAGGTACACCTGATTTTTTCTACTCTGTCTAGCTTTCAACTGATTTTGACCAACTTCAAACCAATCAGAGAGGCCATACGTACACTGTGTTTTCTCTCCGTATGCGTCTGCCCTCCCTCGGTTGAAATTCTTCTGTATTGACGTATTAAATATGTACTCGTCGTACGTCGTTCGTAAAAGTACGTATATACATGCATACATGCGTACGCTGGTTTCTCCTTCGGGGAGTGCGATGTGCTTCAGTTATTAATAGTCGTTGTGTGTACTCTGTTGTTTTTTTTGTTCACAGCAGTCTTTACAGCACCATGGACACTCGGCATTTCGTCTGCACCACCCTGCGTCGAGGTGGTCTCAGATTTGGTACGGCAAGATAATTTCGTGCCGAGCAGGCGGTTCCGCGTGGACGGTCTGGAAGCTTTAAAGCTGTCAACGGGGGGGGCGCCCGAGTAAATACTCTTGGCGCTCCTGCCGTGGCGAAACAAACGAAGCATATTAACAGTGGCTCTTTGCAGGTCCAAGTGGAGCCCGTGGTACCTACACTCTGAAGAAAACAAAACAATTCAGATTTTGGAGGCCATGTGGCACGCTTAATAATGCTTTAGTCGCATTTTGTTTTTACCGGATTCTCATGGACATCACACCGCTCGTGGCGCGCGTTTTTTTCTTGGTTTTAGAATATACCTGATTTTGGCTCCAACGGATGAGGTACACATGATTTTGGCATTTGCCCAAAATAATACTCGGATGTATTACCTGCACACCTGTCTAAAACTAACCGCATCCCGCCCATCATTACTGATGCGTGATGAAGAACACACGCTCATATTTTTGAGGATAAAGAACTGCTGCTGCATTGCTGCTGTTTGTGGAAAAATTGTTGGATCATTACTTACTTCTAGTAAATATAAAAGAGGGTATGGGTAGGACGGGTACTGCTACTACAGTATACTATTAGGCCCGCTACAAAGAAAGTGCCCAATACGAATATAATGCTCACTTTTTGGAGAACGCCAAGAAAATTGGGTTAAAAAAACGGCTCCCTAGTGAACTCTACACTAAATCCTGTAGAATAGGCTAATAGTATGTTCATGACAAGGTTGTTTTAAGATGGCGCCCCAATAAGAATCTCAGGCTTGCCCATACTGCTGTACTCATTTGGTTGACTGTACTAATCACACCGCTATACTACTACTATTACTCTGTTCGCTGTAGGAAAAGCCCGGTAGGTAGTGTACAGCTGTAGCAAAGGTAGGGCAAACATCAGTCAGTGCTTCGTCGTACGATACTTGTACGAACCACGTAGTAGTACGTAGTGTACATGACATGATTTATACCTGGTGGTATGAGAGAGCTTACACTGGGAGCAGGAATCGATTCCACTTCTTGGGTGCCTAGAACAAAAATATTCAAAAAAGGCCTGCAGACTGCAGTAAGCCGAGCAAATATGCTGTGTGCATGTTGCGTAGCAGCCAACATGACAACAGCAACGAACAACGCGTACTCGTAGGCACATACTTGCTGACTGCTGGCCTCTCCGCTGCTGCGAGCATCGCACCACTGCTTCAGTGTTGCCGCTGCTCTGCTGCTGTCTATCTGCAACAAAAGCAGAAGAAGAGCACGCCAGCAGCAGTAGAAATCAATTTGTGCCGTCACACGCCAAATATGTCAAGAGACAAGTCAATCAAGGCAAAACGTGAACTACTGTCAAGGGTGTAGGGCCAAGTATTCAATACCAAAACCCACCTACAGTAGTAGTATTTTGGTGTCAGTCGAAGCATGTCTTGGGGCAAACTTGCTTTCCGTCATGGGCTAACAATTATGCCTCGTATGAGATCTTTACACAGCAAGCACAGACAGGCTCTGATTAACCATCCACCGTACAGCGCGGCTGTGCCACAGGTGCATGGTGTTGCCGACTGTTGATGCTGCAGTTAGCTGGCAGTCAGCACGCGCTCTGCGCTGCTGGTGTCGATGTCTGTTGCCAGAGTCACACTGCTGTGTGCAACAGCCCCAACATGTTGTACGATCGCACGATCGCGCACAGCGTAATAGAGAGAGAGGTGTGTTGTTGCGGGATGGTCGATCTCAGGGGCAGAGAAAAACAGCTAGCAACAGCAATACAGCGCAGACCTACGCGCATGTAGACCTGCCACACGTGCCCTTGGCTGCCCACTGTGCTACTGTAAGCCTCTCGTACTGAAACCAGGGAAATACTCTTATCCACTCCCGCCGGAAACAAAAACTGTGAGCGCCCGCCACGAGCTTCAGAGTGCACAGATCGCGCCGAGACCTAGACCAATGTGTCCGGCCGGGTTTCCCGTGTCGGAGTACTCATTGTTTTGCCGAAAAGTGCTCGTGCGAAGAGAAAAGGTGGAAAAAGTACGAAAATTTGACAAACATACGTATACATATGTCGTTTTTTCTGCGATGCCCCGCTCGATTTTGAAATCTGCCCATTGAACCTCGTATTTGCACAGACATACGCAGACAAACGGAGAGTTAGCCTTTTTTTTTTCGGACAAGTTACGGTCGCTTTTTTTGTGTTTTTCGGATCTTTCTATCGGTCATATCTCTCGAACCAAACGAAAGCGCTTGCTTTCCATGTGAAGGTTGGTGCGTGAACAACACCGCGTAAACAAATCGCATTCAAACAGTAGTACATACCAGGTGGTATTGAGTGCGGGGTGGCCAATCTACCGCTTTGACAGCACCTTGGCTGGCCCCGTATAAATAAGTAATGTGTGCGTGATGAACCATCAGGCATTATTATAAGCGAAGGCGAAACCTGGTAAATGGTACCTGCTTCTGAAAACATGGTACCTGTCACCGCCGCAGGTCGGCGAAACCGGGGTCACGTGTGGATCACGCGACAACAAAAAAAGTGAACTGGGCGGATGTGTTTTACGGGTTGTCTGCGCCGGTCTTCGCCCCCATTGTGGTTATAGTTACAGGTATCGACTTTTTAGGGTTTTCGGTACGGAAACGATAATTATCGTTATCGTTATCGAAGTTATTTCCGCCTTATCGTACCGAAACGTTTCCGATTTCGATATCCAACACTAAGCAGTACTGCTCTACTCGCTCGCTCATAAGGAACCGAGACATTGACGCAGGCTATACACCATGCTTGCAAATGCGTTGCTTCCCTGTAAATCTAAGGCCGGAAGGGTTGTGGGGCACTTTACTTTCTTATGAGAAAACCCATATGCTAGCGTACTGAGGCCTTTAGACAAAGCCAATAAGCCGAACGTATGCGATATCTTGTTCCTAAGCGCTAGAGTCAAGAGACCGTGGCCCCGACAGGATTCCATGCGGATTACAAGGCGCTCCCCAGCGATAGGACGGCATTCATTTGTCACTCCGAGCATTTTCCAAGTATCTACACGTCTGATGAATACTACTGTAGTAGATGGCCTTGTGTGCAAAAAAAACCGCTTCTACCGAACAAACAATGCGCAAACACCAAGAGGGGCTCACATGAGATGCGGAGCCGAGTCGAAGGTGGTGCAAAGGAGATAAATCCTCAGGCGTTAGTGATACAGCAAGATACAGCTCTCAGACCGTAAAAAGGACTCACGTTCGTTAGATCTCTGAGGCCGGCGCACCTGTCGCTTGAGAGTTCAAGAAGTGCCCTCGTACACGCAGGATCGGGTCACGCAGGGCGTGAATCGATGGAATGCGGTAGTTGCACGCAGCCAGAGTGAACAATCAACGAAGTACCCGACACGATAACGAGCACGACGGGAAAGACAGGGCTCATGGGGACGGGGATCGATAGGACGGGTATCACAGATCAATTGGCTTTGACTCTTTGGCAAACTTGGTTTTTACTAAACACCGGACTGTCCCGTGACCTCGTTCTTTACACGAAACGGAACGCGTTGCTTCACTGGGCATCCTCCCTGCCCCTATAAGATTCGACCAGAGAGGAGCTAATCAAAGCCTGCCCTCTGTCCATCGAATAAACCCGCTCCGCGACACTGATCGGAACAAATGTCTCACGTCGTACTATCCTCCTCGAAGCACTGCCATGCTGTAGCAGTTCCTCGGCGCTGGAACACCCACTTGCTCGAAGTAAGCATGAGTTAGAGCAAAACCGCCCCCCCTCCAGCAGCCGATTGCCTCTTCTCCCCCATTCTAACCGCCCAACCGCTTCTGTTCCCCGCCTGTTGCTGCCTGAGCCACCCCTGGCCCGCAGCACTCAAGTTTTGCTCGACCCCGTGAGTTACTTCGCTGCGGCTAAACTCTTCCCAATCTCCGTCACGGTATTGCACACGCCAAGATGGCTCCCGGAAGTCATAAACCCTTCCCACCATCGCTCGACTCATTCCATCAGGTCCCGCAAACGACCACGTGATCTGTGACCCCGCCGAGAAACCCTGCAGCGCTCTCGTCCGCAGCCCCTGGACACGCTCTTCCTTTGGTAGTGGTCCCGGCGGCCGGGGGCGGCAGTCGTTTCCCTTGTATGCTCGCCACAGGGCATGATAGACGTCCAGTTGCAGCGGGTGAAGCTGTCCCTCACTTCCCTTTCCGGTAGCCACTCTGACTCCACCCCATTTTTCGTGTTTCCCCAATTGCTGCCACTGCCACCCCGGTCCCCGTGCTAACCATGGGACGCCCGTCAGTCAGAGTATAGAGTGGTACCGCTACCGTCGAGGTATCTTCCAACCCCAAGTCCGCGCCCCATGTCAGGTGCACGAATTCGTCCACAAAAGTATGGCACAGATGATCCGGCCGCACGTTACCTTCCTTGGCTTTGGCCGCTGAATCCGTTCTCCTCCAGATCCGACGGTCGCTCAATGTCGCCTGGTACCTCAAACCCGGCCGTTCAATGGCTGTCACCGGTCGCGGCCCCGTCCAGTGCTTACGTGTTACTTTGGCGTGAGTGCCCCCTCACTCCATCTTGCTGTCTGCCTCCTTTATTAGCGTCAGGTCTCCCATTGGCGCCCCTTCTCCCGAAGAGAGTCGCCTAATGGCCGCATTGTGGCGCACGCGTCGTTTGTTCTTATCCTCATGTCGCTTCGTTTAGATTCCCCGCAGTTCCAGGAACGTCTGGCGTCTCTCCGCCACGAAATTTTCAAGCCCAGTGCGGAAATTGTCGCAGTCCAATGCAAGAGTAAGAGGGTCCAGGTATGTGCGCTCATCACGGTCAAACAAGGTCTTAAATGGTGTCCCACCCCAGGAGAACCACGCGTCCGGCGTATTCCTTTGAACCCAGCAAACCGCCCTTGAAATAATCGTCCCACCTTGCCCGCCAAGCGTTTTAAAGCTCCACCAAGAGCACCTGGAGGCAACCACCCATCCTTTCCACGGCTCCTTGACTGCGGGCGTAGGCAGTGGGACCATGATTCAGCTCCATCCTTAGTCACTGGCACAGATGGGCGAGTACCTTGGCGCCCGGCATCGCTCCTAGTCGTCAGCGGCACGCCAAACGTGAGTAACAGTTCCAGGAGTTTCCTCGCTACGCCCTCAAAATCCTTAGACTCCAACGGGTACGCAAACAGGAACCAGCTGGCCCGGTCCACCACCACCAGCGGGTACCTGTTCCCTGCGCCGGATATCTGAGGTCCATCTCGAGTACTTTCCAAGGCCACAGTAACCGAGCAGGTATCATGGCACCACGTTGGCTCAGGACTCCCCTTCTACTTCTTCACCCGCGCGATAGCGCGTACTCCCTGACGTCCAGAGCTACAGTCGAGCACCCATACTTGCCCTTAACCAGCAGGAGAGTCCGTGCCACGCCCGGGTGGCCGTGGGTACTGTGCACAGCACCCCTGACACCAATGCTCGCGGGATGCCCGACTTCAGTGTCTCCCCCCGAAGTGCGCTCCACAGTGAGTCGCTGTCGTCGAGAACGTTGTTTGCCGTCGATTCCGGTGGTTGCCTGTCGCCTCTTCCTTGCATTCTTCCCAAGATGGGGCCAGGTCGTGCGTCCTCCCGTTGCCTTTGTACCAGTCGTGGTGTTTCACGCATCACTTCTCCTACGTGGTCGACCACGGAAGGAAAGGGTCTCCGGTACTCGCGCTCGGTGCTCGTCGCCTCAGCTCAGGCTGTGAATTGGACAGTGGCTGTGCGTTTTCGGTGGGTTTTACCGTCGACGACGATGGCAGTGCTGACGGGGTCAACTGTGTAACGAGCGGCATTGGCACCTGCGCTGGCTCCTCCGATGACCTTTCTCTCGCTGCACCTGCGTTGGACCTCGTGACCGCCGGTGTCATTTGGGCTATGTCCTCCTCAAAAAGCGCCTGCAAGCCTTCCAGCGATCCGGTTGCGTGGAGCGCCCCCCTCCTGGGTTTGTCTGTCTACAGCCCCTTAGCCTACAACTCCGACAAGGCGTTTCTCACCATTGAGGGCAACGTAACGTCTGCCAATATCGCGGTCGCTGCTCCCCTGCTGACGGGTGGGGGAAACCGATAGTTCGCGCGTCCGGTGGCAAGGTGTTTGTGCTCTGCAAACGTCAGCTCGTCTGCTTGGCCGATCTCGCCTGCGTCCAAGGGGTAAGGTCTGCACATTCCTTCGAGAGGTTTCTCGCCCATGATAAGCGTTTGAGTGATGAAAATGATGGGATCGTCAAACGAAAAGACATCTCTCTCTTCTACGCCTCGCTTGAGGAAGTAGGTTGCCCCCCTCCCTAACCACCCCTCTAGAGACGTGCACCGTGACTCGCACCTTTCGAGACCCTTTTTCCACTCCTTAGCCTCTCACCTTCTGTTTGAGGCCTCTCACTCCATATGCCTACAGCGAAGGCCTTCTTCTCCTCCGTCGGAACCCTCACGCTGTTCACCGTGAATTCGACTGTCTCCACCGTACACGCCGCTTCTCTCAACGCCGGCAGCACTACCTGCGCCCACTTCGTCGAGCGAAGCAGGTTCGGGTACCATGCCAGCAAAAGAACCCTGGCTCTCGGGTCAGTGAAGGCCTTCACGATATTCCTTGCTAAGCTTTCTGCTCCACCAGGCTTGTCTGGGCTGACTTTCTGGATGCCTCTCCCATCACCAGGCTTGAGGTCAAGGCACCTAGGGGCATTGTGCAATCTTTCCCCCTGGTTCCGCTCTAACCAGTCGAACTCCTTGGTTTAATCCGTTTTCCCTGACGCATTCTAGCGCTGTCTAGTCGTGGTCGGTGGCCCTCTTGATTGCGACCAGCTCCTCTGCCGCCAAAGGACCATACTCCACCCGCAGCAGAGCACCCCGGCCGATGAGTGCTCTCCGGTCGCGGACGGTGTAGTGGCTCTCTCACCGTCTGCGTCCACGGCTCCGCCTTGGGTAAACAATACGCTCCCCGCAACCGCCCATGTTTCGCCATTAGCGTGTTCACCTCGTCCACTCCAGTTTCGTTGAGCAACATGTCGTCGAGCACCAGTCCCTTGGGGGCCCGGCACATTGTCCTTGTGGAGGCATCATCTTGGAATCGGTCGAAGATGTCCATACCCGGTGCGTCGCTCGGCGGCAGCCTCGAGAGGGTGTGCAGTAGCTTGTTGTCTTCGTTCTAGCTTTGTCCAGCTCCACGCCCCACGGCAGCGGGAACCTCCTTGCCCTTTTTGACCTGAACCGCTTGTCTCAAAGCAGGTCAGGGATAGGCGCTACGATCGATCTGTATCCGCGGACACACTCCCTGAGATAACTGTTTTTGTCCAAACGTGCCATGACTTCCTCAACAGTGTTGACGCGAGAGAGTTTAGCCATCGCCTTTATCTTCGCTTGTGATAGTTGTACGCCCAATCTACCGACCACCATGCCGACGAACGCCTGCTGCCGGGCGCACCTAATCGACTTGGCCAGGTTCACCGACAGCAATAACTGCTGGAGCCGTACCAGAAAATTCTCCACCAGGCTTACGTGCCCCTCGACGTGCTTGGTATGGATAAGGATGTCGTCAAGCCAATTCTGAACGCCCTCTCTTTTGGGAGGGCCCAGCGACTCCCCCACATATGCCACAAAGCTCGAACGAAGAGTCGTTAGCGCAACACTACATCGGTTGAACTCCCACAGCTCCCCGTGGGCGTCACAAAACGCGGTCTTGTGATTGTCGTCCGCGGCAATTTCCAGCTGGGTGAAACCCGACGCTAGATCCGTGGACGTGAAGCACGTGGAGCACTTCAAGTCGTCGAAGATGGTTGCGATATGTCCATCCCTCCGCTGTTGGACTCCAGCAACGCGTTCAGCCTTCTATGGTCCTGACAGAACCTCATCGTATCATCATGTTTCGCGACCACGATTCAGTTTGCTGCCCACGTTCACTGCGATCGGTAAATCATCCCCGCTTTTACTTGCTTCGCCACATCGCTCTGGATCATGATCGTTTCCACTGGCGAATAGCGTCGCTGTTTTGCCGCGTGGCGCGCGCAACTGCAGTCGATCAGCTCGGTAGCTCCAACTTATCACGGTTGCCGGTCGATCCACTCTTGGGGTTCGCCGGAACAAGTGGCGGCACTTCTCCAGCACTCCAATAGGAGCTTCTTGCACGGGGGCACTCGTTTGAGCAATGTTGGCCAACGACAAGTCCACCATGTCGGCGTCCGCCTTCTTACCCATACATTCTTCCGGCGCCGCAAGTACTGACTGTTTCTTCCTCTCAGATGTGCTGTCTGCGGGCACGTAGGGTGTACTAGCACCCGCATGCGTTCCTTGTCGCTTGTGTTGACGTCGTAATCCGAGCAACGATCCCGCCCTGCTTCAGTGCTAAAGGATCTTTCGGACGGTTGACCACCTTGCGCTGCAGTGGCGTTCCGGGGTACCACCACTTCGCCCGCCCGCGCAATTTCCAGCGCTGCCCCCGTGTCGTACGACGGTTCAACTGTGATCAGCTGCCTCTCTTGGGGTTGGACTCGCTTGGCATAAGTGTTCACTTGTACGCGGGCAAAACCCGGGCACCACCGTTGTTGTTGTTGTTGTTGTAGTTGTCCTCACATTAACTCATCGCCAAAATGCAATGCATTCTGTGGTCGCAGGACAGGCTTCAATAGCTCTGGAGTGGAAGAATACTTGGGTAGAAATGAATAACAAGCGAAGAACAATACACATGATAACCCTAGAACATCTGCACCTCAGACAAAAATAAAAAATGAGGTCCGCGCTCGTGCGTATCAGGTACATGCGGTACGTTCTATACGTTGTCACATAAATCGAGAAGACCGCATACTACCCAGGAAAAATGGACAGGATGAAAAAAACAACTCAACGTCGAAACAATCGAAAAACGAAGTCGAAAAATCAAACATCTAAAAGGGAAGAGAAAGAAAAAAAACAAAAAAAACAGTTCAAGCATGGAAGCAAGAAATCAAGAAATGAAAAAACACAAGAGAATGCGCAGATGTTCGCACATTGCAGGCTCGCAAGCTACGCGAAGGGTGTAGAACAGAGTGATGAACAAAAAAAAAACGTACTTATTCCGCTATTGAGAAAACCAGAGGAGCAAAAAAGAAACTATTCGACGAGAAAAAAACGAAAAAGAAAAGGAACAGGAAGACGACGAAACAAACAAAAAAGAAACAGCAGGCACAAAAAGTAAAAAGGGAGACACAGACAGAGATACACAGCAAACGGGAAAAAAGGAAAGAGTAAAAACGAAAAGGAAAAACAATGGACAAAAAAGGAGGCGGGGGGGATTGATAATACGAAGGACAGGCCCTGGTGCATACAGACACGCAGATTTTCCCGGGTGGCACCAAGATAGTTCCGTGGGTCCCTAAGAAGGGAGCGCATCATGACGATGATGGCCATACCCAGGTGTCAGTCTGTTGGGGCAGACCGCCTCCCTCCCCCCCCTTCCCCCCCCTCTCCCGTCGCCCCCCTTTCGCCCTTGCCATTCTGCGCACCTGCTTTGGTGCCGACGGTTGCAGTCGCGGTTGCAGCCATCCCGTAAGTCGGGCTGATCGCAGCTCCCACTGTAAGATCCCGTCGTCTTCCCAGGCCACCGAGTCCTTGCTAGGTTGTGTTGGCGGCTTGACTGTTTCCGCTTGCTCTCCGTCTCCAGGGGGTGGCTTGACTGCGCAAAACTGTTCCCATTTTGCCGTTGTTTCCGGTCGCTACTGGGCTCATGTCTGCTCTGCTCAGGTGGACCAACGCCTGCTAGCTCGCCGCCTTCCGCGCTGCCACCTTCATTGAGGAGGATCCTATTGGCGAGATTAAGGGCACCCACCTAGCAGCAGCAACGGATGTCGGCGGTAGCGGTTCTATTTAAGGTTCCGGCGATAGTGGCTATTGCTGGTGCTGTACCGACTTCCCCTTTTTGCTGCGGCGACGCTCAATCGGGGTGCACGACTGTGGCTGCTGTCCTGGCTACGTTCCTTGTGGCCGCGGCCATGACTGCGGCGGCGGCGGCTGCGTTCCTTGCTGTCGCGGTCGCGGTCGTGGTGGCAACGACGGTGTTCCTGGCCATCGCGAATGTGGCCGCGGTTGCGGCGACGTTTCTTGCTGTCGCTGCCCCGGCCCCGGTGGCTGCGGCTCTCTCTTCTGTCGCGTCTGTGGCTGCGCCGACGTCGCTGCTGCTTGTCTATGATACGGCTGTGCAGGCGAAGCGCCTGGCCGACCTAGCTACGGTCGTGGTGGCGGTGTTTCTTGTGGTCGCGGCAGCTACGGCTACTAGGGCCGCTATCCCCCCTTTCCTGGTGGCGGTCATGGCTGCAGTCACTGGATGGGTAAATTCTGCCTATTGCCTCCCCTCCTACGCGTGACGGTAGGGACTGTGGACGGGCCAGCGACGCCGACCTCCGCTGCTGCGATTCCCATGGTGGTTCTTGTCACGGTCGCGCCCCCGGTCGCTGCCACTGCGAGATGGTCTGTCTCCCCGCTTACTGCCTCCTTCGCCGGAGCCCTGGCCCTCACCGTGTCCATTTTACTCCTTATTTCCTTTCCTATTTGTTTTTTTCGTTCGGCTGTACGTTTTACGACCCTGTTTGTACGCTCGGTACTTTGGGTGATAGCACAGACAAAGGAGGAGGACACTTGTATCTGGCTGTATTTTGGACCTAATGTTTACGTACGGCCAATATCATTTGCAACGCTTGTGTTCACTCGGCGTTGTCTTTGCATAAGATATACGTATATTCCCCGTAACGTAGTGCTTTCTGGATCGTCGTGCTTCGTTAGTGTTTTCAAATTCTTGATATCCACACCTGGCCTGAAAGCGAGATACGAAGCATGGGTTATAGATGACCTTTGATCTTGGATGACATCCATACAGCAGTAGGCTCTACATCTTTAGTTGCCGGTATCACCTAACCCGGGCAAACGGGACACGAAATTATGCGTGTAGCAGTACGTACGGCACCTTTGGTTTGTATCACCACCTGTCGTTTGGATTCAGTTTTCGAAGACAGACGTGGTCAATGGCCTGCAGTCTTTTATTAACGAACATGCATGTGTGCGATCATGATCAACGAGCAGACAGACAACCTCGAGAAACAGGCAAAGAGAGCACGAGCAATGAGTATGAGTACATGCATTGACCGAACACATATCTTCAAAGCAATACGAAACAAACCGGCGGAGTGCCATTTCCAGCGTGCATACATAACAGCATTGCAAGTATGAACATAATGCCAGCGGGGCAAAACGAAAACATGTGGGTTTACGTTACAGAATCGAGCGGTGCGCATGTCATACATGATGGCATAGTATCGCCAGGCCCTCCAGCCGAAATAGTTTATGTCCCTTGAACGGCTGCTCAGATGGGCTCACACTCTAAAATATCATGTATATTTCGTCCTCATAACTTCAAGGGCTAGAAAGCTACCTGACACTCATTCACACGCTCCAGCTCTTTCAGTTCATTGCAAACACTTCCACTTGCATTCCCGTTGTTCCACACAGCCCGAGGAACGTACGCCTTAGCCTAGTTGTCGCCGTCGGTACTTTTCTGGTGTAGAGGAACACTGCCGGCAACAGAACAAGCTATAGTAGTCGAAAGGAGTTGAGAAGGGTTGTGACCGTGTGCTCAAATCCCCGCAGTCGCCGGGTTTATTTCGCATAATCTCCTTTGCCGATATGTCGTGCCCACGTATGAAAACCTCTCGGATCCTTGGGTTATATCCGTAACATCTTCCCCCGCTGGTTTAGCCGGACAAGGCAAAACACTCGACATCCTAGACGGTGGACCCGAAGCAAAATGGCAATCTAATCAATGGGCTCAAAGTTCGAAACAGATAATGGAACCGTCGATGATATCGAAATGTCTCGGGATTTGTATCGCAACGAGGTCACTTCTTCTTTTCGCTCCCGAAAGGTCGTAAGGTTTACCAGTTGGTCACGAAATTCTTGAGAGTACGACAACAACCACGTGCTTGACACTAACCCCTTCAGCAGACGCAATTACCGCTATCTCGTCGCCCCCGGTCCCGGCGTCACCCGGGCGTACCGCGAGCTTGAAGCAACGCGGCTTTTGGTCTGGTACATTTTAGACCTGCTCCGGTTCCACGCCATCCTCCTGGGGTCGGAGCACTGTGTCATTCTCCACGGAGCATGCGAGGTCGGGGGCTTGAGAGGAGCTGTAGGTAAGCTAGGCGACGGCCCCGGTGCTGCGGGAACAGAGGGACTGGAGGTAAACACCGAGAGACTCGAGATCGAATCGGGTTGGCGGACCTGCTGCGGATGTAGTCGAATAGCAGCAATCGCCGAGCACGGAGGCACGAAACAACGTTGACCGGGAGCTGATCAGGATCACCACCAAGATGGTACGAGTGTCTTTCGATTTGAATTATCCGGCCGTAGCTCTCCCTCCCTCGAACAGCAACAATCGCCGAGCACGGAGGCGCGGAACAAAGTTAACCGGGAGCTGATCAGGATCACCACCAAGACCGTACGAGTGTCTTTCAATTTAAATCATACGTTCGTAGCCCTTTATCCCTCCCTCTTTTACCACTTACTCGAGCATACGATATTGGGTTGTCTAGCGCCGCTGTGCCCGCTGGCCGTAGAGCCCAAAAATGGGGTGTACATTTTGACCCGGATACTGCTGTATAATCTCTCGCTTTAGACTGTTGAGTTGAGTGTATGATGCCGCAGTGTCGGGTGCTGCTGTGCCCTCTCACTCACTGCTCTCTCGATGCTGCCGTATTCTCTCGCGCTTTTGACTGTGAAGGTGAGTGTGTGATGTCACGATGTCTGATACTGCTGTGGCCTCTCACTCACTGCTATCTCGATGCTGCTCTATTCTCTCTCGCTTTTGACCGTGAAGTTGAGTGTGTGATGCCACGGTGTCTGGTACTGATGTGCCTTCTCACTCACTGCTATCTCGATACTGCTGTATACTCTCTCGCTCTTGACTGTTGCGTTGAATGCTTGATTTCGTGGAGTCTGGTACTGCTTTGCCCTCTCACTCACTGCATTTTGACGTGCGATACTGCTTTATACCCTCTCGCTGTTGGCTGTTGAGTCGAGTGTATAATGCCGTGGTGCCTGGTCTGCTGTGCCCTCTCACTCGCTGATCTCTCAAATCTGCCGTATTCCCTCTCGCGTTTGACTGTTGAGTTGAGTGTTTGATGCTGCAGTAGCTGGGCCTGCTGTGCCCTCTCACTCGCTGCAAATTGACTTGCGTTACTGCTGAATACTCGCTCGGTCTCACCTTTGAGTTGAGTGTATGATGACGCGGTGTCCGGTACAGCTGTGACAGTTGCGGGATATCGCTCTCTCCATGCTGCTGCATACTTTCTCGCTTCTGGGCGAGAGTTGCTTACTATAGCTGTATATTATCTCTCGATACAGCTGCATTCTCTCTTGCTTTAGACTGTTGAGTTGAGTGTATGGTGCGGCGATGTCTGGTACTGCTGGGGCCTCTCGCTCACCGCAAATTGACGTGCGTACGCTGGGTGTACTCCAGTTGCTCGATACTGCTGTATACTCTCTCGCTTTTTACTGATGAGTAGGGTGTATGATGTCGCAGTGTCTGGTACTGCTGTGCCCTCTAATGCACTGCTCTCGCGTGTTCCTCGATACTAACATTAACGCACGATCCTAGCTCCGTCTTATCATTCGGGTCCGCCTGAGAAACAGCTGATGTGAGGTAGAGGCTTCGACGTCCGTGTCGGGGCATACTAATTAGGCGGTGGCGACCGCCTGTTGTGTTCGAAAACATGTTGCTGCTTGAGTTCATTTCATTTAGACCCATTGCAACGTATGTGGTGGATTTCAGCGCACATCAGTCAGGCGGTTGCGATCGAGGACGTTGCTGTAGAATCTGTATCACAGTTAATCCGCTGGGCTCAGGCCGACGCGTCTTAAACAGGCGGTGGCGACCTCTTGGTACACCGTGAACAGTTTAATTTCTGGCGTTCATTTTGCTCCACTCATCATCATATTTCTCTAGTTCAGCGCACATAAGTCAGGTGGCTGGGACAGAAAAATTGTCGTAGGAACTCCGTGTCTGGCGATTGATTCGCTTGACTCAGGCTAATATTGAGCTAGGATGATATTTCGGTCTTGTGTATGACGGACGTCCGCTCACCTGTGCCGAGCACTTCTCGGGCCTAAGCTTATTTGTTGGACAGGTGCAAGCCCACCTTTAGGGAGTCTCACATTCGCCTTCAAGACACTAGCGCAACTAGTTGTACACATTTTTGGTTACGGTACAAACGTGCTCAGACACCAACGCAACTCGTTTCCACTCTTTCTGTTACTGTATTTACATTCACGTAGATACGCACGGAGTTGCACTGCCGGCGTCTGTGCAACCGTCCTGTTTTCTCGAAGATCCGCCTTAATACACAGCTTCGCTTTGACGCCTGCTAACAAAGCATCACTTAACTTTGTACCAGGGGTGTCAGAATTCTGCCCCCTTGTTGAACCGACTACCTCACCAATGTGTACACGCGCGTCAATACTCAAAAATACTCCCTGGTATCGTATTGAAACATGAAAATACCGCCAGATTCATGTACCCATGCCCTCGTCCATTCATACCTACTACAGCTAGGTCGTATATCGCTGCGGGTCACTACTGTAAAATGAACATTATATTGTTTTTGAAGTGCCAACCCACGGGCCAGATCCGCGGGTCGAATCTTCTGGCCAGGATAAATGGGCTCGCCGGCCAAGGGGACCCGACCCGCATGAAACCCGTGTCTCACGGGCCAATCGGAAGGTGGCGGGTAGGGTGGGGTCGGGTATGGAGGTTATACAATCTCGCGGGTCGGGTCGGGTCGGGTCGGGTCGGGTCAGGAGATTTCAACTCTCACGGATCGGGTTGGGTCGGGTCAAGTGGCTTTGAAAATCTCGCGGGTCGGGTCGAGTATGCTGACCCGACCCGACCCGACCCGTGAGGTTTGACCTGACCGGCGAAAAACTCTGAAAAATACGTGGTTGATTTGATATGTATTTTTTCCTGGATTTTTTTATTGATTTATCGTCTTGACAAGCCGTGGTCACAGGTGTCGTCTCTTCTCCCCCCCGGTGTATGCCTTCAATTTTATCGCGCATAGGGTTCAGCATTCCCACTGCTCATCGATATTCATCGATTGTTACTAACGCACGCTCTCGCGCTTTCCGCCAGTCATTTTTTTACATAAAAAAACGTCCCTACGACCCTGGTATGGAATGCGAGGGTGGATAGGGACAAATTCGTGCCGGGCTTCGTCCGCCAGCATGTAAATTTCTGGGACGACAACATCCTCACGCACTCGATTCGAGACACGCTGGTGCTGTACTTACGCGATGGAGTGGGCGTTCACGATAATCTCTAGAATCGAATCCCGGGGCCCGTCGAGCGACTGACCGTATGACGTCGGCCGGTTGCCCGGAGTGGTGGTCTACAACCGCATCCCGCCAGCATTCACCGGTTCTGTGGACGACGAGCCCTCGTCGATCGTGGGGGTGTTGTGAAATGGGCGGACGTCCGAGCCCCCGGGGGGGGCGCTGCGGCCCCGCTCAGTTATGGCGTTGTCAGTCGAGCAGACGGAACCGCGCCTACTATACCACGCGAGGCAGCGGTGCAAGCGGGTACATTTTTCGATGGATACGCTGGCGCGGGTGGTTAACGTCATTTCTCAGGATTATTTCATGACTTCGCTGGATGACTCATCCACCTTTCACCACATCCTTCTGCGCCCCTTCTCCGAGCCGATGGTTTGGCTTCTCGTGCGACGGTATGATCACCTAGGGTGCGTTTTGCCGGTTGAATTCAGTTGGAGTCCATGGCACCCTACCATCGGCGAGGCCAACGCAACCTACCTCGCCCCAAAGAGATCCTGGCATTTTCTTACCTCGACGGCTCGTGTTTGAGTAACTTCCTCGCCTCCCACGGACAGACTGCGCTCGACCAATGGATGGAAGCGGGAGGGGCTACACAGGTAATGATACTGGCATCGTTCCTGCGCGGTCAGTTCCTGTCGGCCAAAAAGTGCGACTTCTGGTCGAGGCTGTAGCAATATCTCGGTATGCTGTGCAACTCTGACACCGCCACCTTCCGGGTTCCGCAGGATAAGCTGGATAAGCTGCAGCAGCTCCTATGAGCAGCCCAAGACGCGGGATGTCTGTCCTTCCATACGTTTCAGCGTATCGCTGGTAGGTGCGTGAGCATGACGGTAGCTATTCGGCCGGCATCGCTGTGGACGCACGCTATGTTCACGGTGGTCGCTGACCTAGCAAAGTCAGGTTTATGCATTGCCGATCTTACGCAAGACTCCAGGGTTGACCGTTGAGCGAATTCAAGCAGAGGCTTGATTGGTCGCCTACCTCGCAAGAGGAGCCGTGGCAGCGAGCGGGACAGCTCACGGCAGTCCTGAAACAAAGGTTGTCGGGCGCGTCATCCGTCGCATGGGGGTGTGTGGTAAACACGACCACGGGCACCCGCCCCGCGAGGGGGGTTTTCCCGCCAGACGGATTGTCGAAGCATATCAACCAGAAGGAGATGTATGGCCGCTATCATCTCCTTCAACAATATTGCACCCAACACTAGCACGTGTTGCGGCGAGAGCAACTGCTCAAAGACGAAAACAGCCAGTCAGTAGTGGGCGGTTTTGACCGTGTGCGAACTGAGAACCGTGATACACACGCGTTGCTGGCGCAGTTGTTCTAGTTGAAAGTTGAGTATGGCTTTGTGTTCTCGTTGAAGTAGATCCGACGACGGCGGAGAACCAGGTCCCGGCTGCCATTTCGCGGACGTCACGAAAAGCCATCATCCACATAGCGCCAGCATCGTTTAAAGCGGTCTGGGACGAGATAGGCCCGTTTAACGTAGACCACATGAGATGCACGGCGTCGGTGCTGTGGTCTCTGTTAACCGGGAAGGCACTGTCCCTTTTCTCATAGTACGACTGTGCCAGATCGACGAGGACCGACGCGTTGGCGGACGGCGGTTCGATCTTTCCGGGTACTAGAGTTCCGTCCGTCGGGGTTTGGTTTCCCACCTCTAATCATGGCAGGACACATTGTGTAATGTTTGTCGGGATGCAAGATCCGCGCGGTTTTCTTTTGCCTGAAAGGGCTGCTGGTTCCCTTTGGTGCAGTAATGTTGATCGAAGTGGCTCAAGTGGTTGCAGAAGGGTGCTTTCACTGACCCAGTTCTAATGTTGGCCTCAGGAATTGGCGATACCCGATGATAGCGTACGAGTTAGACTTCCGTACTATGGAGTAACGATAATCAATGTCTCGGCAACCATCGCGCAATGGCGTGCATCCATTGCATAGTAGCGTGCAAATAGTTGGCCGTTTTCGAACGCGACCGTTCACCGACGTTCACGGTCCCCTTTCCGTTTGGTGTTTTCTTTGAAACACAACAACGACCCACTTTCAGGGTGGTTGGTATCTCTGTAGGGCTGCAACGACCCGGAGGTTTGCGTTTGGTTTCACTTGTCAGGAGGAAAACATTGGACAGTTAAATTTCTGCTGGAAATGCGGCGCTCAGCTGGTTCGATCATTACCGGCCCCTCGGTATCCGGGGCGGGTGCTTGTCATCGTGGATATTGATGAGATCCAGGGACGTCGCCGCCAAGTAATGGCGGCAATGGAGGAGTGCCCCGGCCAAGTACGGGAAAGCAGGGTGGTTGACGAGTTTGACGCGTTTGCGCTTGTTGTTTCGACCGGGTCCCGCGGTTGGCAAACGAATACTCCAGACGATGTCTTTAGTTTCCTCTGCTTCCTTGACACTCAAGGAAAGACACTAAGATGGTGCATCAAACATCTTGCCCCGGCGTGGGCCGAAGGGACGACGATGTGCGGTTGGAGGGATCTTCTCGTGCGCTAAACCGTATTTTGCCGAGTATTCTTGAAAAGGGTTTGTCTAGAAGCTGAAAATGGCGATGAAAGAGATCAGGAAAGGACAAGAATGGAATCCCGTCCGCCGGGTAGGCGATCCATGCTCGAGTCCGTTGGTAGATTCGTATCTTACCTTTGTATCTGAGGAACAGCGGCAGGTCGGGGATCAAGTCAATCAGGCCGCGCCGATGTTGGAGCACACATTCATATATCTGCTAAGTGACATGCGGTCGCGCGCACAGGTGGCCAGCTCTCTGGTGGAGCGTATTTTCTCTGAAGCTAGATTTAGGCTTGTGTTCTTTGGCTTTCTATTCGATGCGTCGCGATTACAATCTTTTGTTTACAATGGGGTCGCACACCCAAGCACTCCCAGCCTCTAAGGGTTTGATCTTCAACGTTCAGTGTGATAAGACACTTCGGGCCTCTAGCGAGGCAGTGGTAGTGTTGGCAGACCGGGACTGCCCGGCGATTTGCACTTTTCGGGTGGTTATGACGTGCATCTCTGCCGCACAGCGGATTGAGTAGGGCTTAACCGCCGGGCACCTCTTCCCCCATTGTTACGGCAGAAGAAGGCCGGGGCCATCTCTCTCTCCGCAGTCCGTATGCCGGCAAAACTGCCAAGCTATCTGCGGATGGCAGAGCTGCCGAACCACTTCACGATGCACTCCGTTCCAATGAGAGGCTTGCTCAGCAAATTCCTTGCCGGGACGGCTGTGGACGAGATCATGAAATCGGTGGCTGGAAGACAGAGTCGGTTGCAAAGTACTACATCGGGGCTACCGCTAGTAGATACGTGCAGGGTAGGAAGAAGAAGGGTAGACAGAGTTGCGTGGACGCTAGCGAGCTACAACTGTCGCCAGAGTTCGAAAATGATTTTGCGGCGTGTGGAGGAAAGGACTGAGTCAATGCGAAAGAAGTTTGGGTGGGATATCTCTGACCCTGACCAGTGATCAACTACAAATATATCTAAATAGGTGCAACGAAGTATGGGGGGGGGGCAATCTAATTCAATACTCACATTAAATTATACAGGAGTAAAATGGCGATCCAACCGTTCGGCTCAAACGTTGGCACAAATAGTAGAGCGGTCGTGGAAGTGTGGTGAGCTAAAGCTATATTCCCACGAATCCGCAGGAGGACATAAAAAAAAGTCTCGGAATTTGTATCGCAACGAGGTCACTTGTTCTTTTCGCTCCGGAATCCTCGGGAGCAGAGATAGTCGCAACATTTCTTGAGACCATCCCACCCACCCGGCAGTAGAATTAGTAATATTAGGGTTGTATACCCAGATTATTTCCAGATACTAACCGAGCGCAGAGTACGTGATACGGCGAATTGGATGCTCCCACCACGCGAAACCCTTCCCTTTCGCCCCGCGAACACTCTTACTCTTTCCCAATTACGTTTCTGAACGCTCGCTTGACCCCCAAGCCCACCACAGCTCCCTCGATGTTCAGTACCGGTACCACCTAACACAATACTGCCAATCGATAGAAAATATCACAATCGTCGAGCCTCTAAGACGAAAACTAGGAAAAAACAGGAAGTCAGATATCGCTAGGGACTCAGTTCCTCCGGACAATAGTCTCTTATTGTCCCCTACTATCGCCATTGATACACAGATCGCGACGGTAATGCAAGATGACACAGGCTTTTCCGCATGACTTCAACATAGCAATAACCTGGCGCCGACCAAAATATTGGTTTCCTGCATGTCCGTCGTGCCGTTGCTGAGCTAGCTGGATTAGTTTCCATGCCGGCTAGTGCCGCTGGCCTAAACCAACACCCTCAGCGGCATCCCGCTTGTTTTTCCCAGCTCAGAACAAGCGTATGAAGAATAACTCCCAGGGAGCAATAGTGTAAGATTTTCATGGTCAATCAACCCCCCCAAACACCCGAAGCCGACTCCACCATAACAAAAGACAGGTGAGCCGGTGTCTCGAAGATGAACTCCGGACAAGCTGCTCGATCGTCGGTCGGCTGCTCGAGCGGTGACGCGAAAGACAAAGACAGGACGTGAACGACGCACGTGTGGGCGCACATGCGAACGCAGAGGCGGGAGCGGGGTCAGGCACAGAACCGCGCGTCCATATACCTTGCAACATGCCCGAGGGAAGGTAAGGGAGAGGAAAAGGGAGAGAAAGAGAGAAATAGAAAGCGAGAGAGAGAAAGAGGCAGGGAAAGAAGGAGAGATCATGCGCGAAACGGCGCGCCCGCGGCCCCACTCTCGTCTTCACACTCCGACTCCACTCATTTCTGATGTTTTCAGCTCTTCGCAATCGTTGTCCGCGAAGCGGACGCGCCATTACGGCGAGTAAAAGTCATCGACCTTCCCGGGCCGGCCAGCGCGCCTTTTCCCTTCCTCGACCGGCTTGTTGACTTTCGTGCCGATCGCGAACTTTCTCAGCGCCTCCTTTCTACTCAGCGCGGGTCGTCTTCTCGCCCCCTCGTCGCGGGTTGTGGGGCGACTCCGTTCGCTGCTCGGATCGTACAAGTTCCACAACGCATGAAACGTGTCCAACCGTAGCGGAGCGAAGCTGTCCAGTGACTCCGCCTCCGAGATCCAGTCCGACGCCTCCCCGACGAGGTCCCCGCCGCGGTATTAACATCTCGCGACCCCCGGCAGCGCTGACCACCCTCCTCCCGTCCAGTAGCGTAACATAGGTGCTGCTGTAGTCGAGTGCCCTCAGAGTGTCAGGTCCGGTCCCCACGCCATCTGCGCGAACTCATCCTCAATGGGGTGCCGACGATTGGACGGCCTCGTGCAGAATAGCTTCAGCGATGCGGTGAAGACCGTTCTGGAGCGCGTTGGTCTGCCCTCCATCTTGATGACGACGCTAAGGCCCTTAATGACCACCTGCACCACCTTCCACGAACCACTCCACTTCTCCTGGATCAGTTTAGGCCCCATAACCTGCCGGTGAAGCGAGGTCTCGTCCTCCCTTGCAAGGGACGGGGTCGCCCGTCACAGCCCGGATGCCCGCCGACGGTCGCTGAATCAATACGTTACGGTCTTGTCACGCCTTCTCCCTGCCCGCGTGTATCTTCTCGAGTGCCTCCCGACCCTGTCGTAGGTTGTGCCGGTGCTCTTCGATAAAGTTATCGAAGCTCCGTGTCATCCATCTGACGCACTAACATATCGACGGACGTACGCGGGCTGCGACCGACCAAGAGCTGGACGGGTGTCAATGCTGAAGGCAGGGACGGGTCTGGTGCGTTTGATCCAGTGTTCTAGAGCTGCATACTCGTCCCAGCAGGTGGGCCATGCCTTACACAGCTTGGACAGCACATCGACTATCCACGCCCCTGCTTGTTCTACACTACCCTGGCCCCGTGGGTGACCGGAACGGCCGAAATGGATCCGCGCATTTAGCCAACGGCAGAGGTGTCTCATTAGGGTGGCTGTGGATTCGCCTCCTCGGCACGGATGAACGAGGGGACTCCGAACGTTAGACACAGGTCCAGGAGAAGGCGTGCGATCCCTTGGGCCTCCTTCGAAAGACGCACGCGGGCTGCGGCCAAACGACATCTAGAAGGGTGGCATTGCTGAAGACTGGGACGAGCCTGGCATGGTGCGTCTTTCTCGCGTTAGTACACGACCAGCAAGGACATCCTGGAGTCAGCAGGATGCTTTCACTACTACCCAACCGCTTCCATTGGCGAGGGATGTGTAGGAACGCGAGGGAGTAGGTCTTATCGTGGCGGTGCCGGCGTAGGAAGTGAACGCATAGTCAGCGTATAGCTATGCAGCCTGCCATGTACCTAGAGCCGTGGGAAGTTTTGGAGGTAGACTTGGTGAGGATCCCCAACACGTCCGAGATAGGAAACGAGCGCTTGTTGCTAGTGGTGGACAAAGCATCTCAACTCCTGTTCGTATACCTTCTCTCCTCGACGGAAGACCAAGGGACCGCTGTGGAAAACCGAGATCGATTGTCGGATTTGACACCATGTCCCAAAGTCGAGCGATGCGCGTGTCATGCATGATGGCGCACGATTGCCGGGCCCTCAGGCCGATATAGCTTATGCCCCTCGAAGGACTGCCCAGATGGGCTCAAACGCTTAATCATCATTTAAGATTTTACTCCCAGAACAAACCGAGCCAGAACGTCGTGTGGCGCTCATACGTACGCTCAAGCTCTCTCCGTTCGTTGCAAAGACTGCACCTGCATTCCCGGTGTTCCACACAGCCTGCAAAACGTACGCACGAGCCATCTCCTAGTTATCTCAGTCGGTGCTCGTCTGGCGTATAGGAACACTGCCGGCCACGAGATGAGCTGCAAACGGCTATAGGGGTGGGCAAGGGTTGTGACCGTCTGCTCACATCCCCACAGTCTCCGGGTTCAATTCACATTATCCCCTTTGCCTACATGCCGTGTTCGCGTCTGGAAATCCCTCTGATCCTTGGATTACCACTATAGCATTAACTCCAGCATAAACAAACACCTGCCGCCCGATTTAATAATACTCGTTGACCCCTGCGAAGCAGGCGCAGAGGATTCCTCGGACAGCATAAATGTGAAGACTAAGTGATCGTCGCATACTTTAGTCACCGTTCCAACGACAGCCAGCGCCACCACACTCAAGGAATGCTATGCCGCTGTTTTAACAATCCAGTACTGGCGGCCCTATCTGTGGGGACGACATTTCGTTTGAATTGTAGATCAAGCGGCGCTCAGGTGCCTCTACTCAATGCAGTATACTTCGAAACAGTTGACACGCTGGGCTATCGCATCACATTCCTATGACCTCACAGCTCAGTACAAGTCAGGCAAGCTACACGTTGTTCCGGACACTCTGTCGCGATTTTTTTTTGCGCTCGATCATCGGCAAGTGATAGCTGAAACGTCTCTTTTCACTCTCATGAAACTACACCATACACCCTGACGTACCGCTACTTCCGCCAGTTGTATAGAACTCGTACGGAGCATCTAATACAGTTGGCTAGAAATTTTCTTTAGAGGGGCGGGAAGTTTTCTTCCCGCATTGCTTGGCGAGCTAGAAGAAACTTCCTGGTGGGGTCAAGGTACGGGATTAGACCCAAACTTTATTCCTTAACCCTAACCCTGAGCCAAACCCGTGCCCGAATAGGGCGAAAAACGCAGCTGCGCCGCTTTTCCATCTAGCGAGAAAGTTGCTAGAACATTCGAGCTGTAGATATCTTTTGTTACGAAAGAAAAAACAAATATTCGGCTTTTTACTGCCCGAAGGTGGAATGCTGTGCTGCTTGCTGAAACCCAGGCAGCCCGTAGCTCCTTCGGCCTTTTCTGTGCTCGTCTTTTCGCCATCTCTCCGCCTCCCAAAAGAACATGCAGGCAGCGGTAGCGGTTCCCGAGAAGGATATTTGCCGTTCGATGCACTTCCACGTCGCTCGATATTTTGAGCATGACGCGTGCTGATATAGAGGTTACCAAGCTTGAGTATACTTTTTGTTCTGATTGACGGGGACTACTTAACCTAAAATCGTCGGAACGCCATTCCGTTTGCAAAATGCCTGTTTTTGTGCACCCAAGCCTTGGGATTATTCATCAGGTTGCACTTTCATTTTTCTCAAGCCTGTTTTCGGTTGAAATACTATAACCTGGTACATAGCGCAGCATCTCATTAAGTAGGGAGCTTCAGAAAAACATGGTGCACCTCTACTGTAGTATGAGTCGTGTGCGGCTAGAAATCGCAATATATGCAAATTGAAAAGTTTATATTTCCGACATGACATCCAATGGAAATTCTGGGAAAGTTAGAACAGCGACGGATGGGCGTACGCGGAGCGCGTGGGGTCTTTGGCCTCCCACTCGAGAAGGTCAGGGGGTCAAGCCCCCGAATTTTCGTTAGGCAGCTACATTTTTCTCGTGGAGATATCCTACGCATGGACGAGACTGATCTGTGAGGCGTCGAACACAGACGTAAGTACGTCATTGTATAGCTGTGGTGACGTATCTCTTGGGAAAACGTTGCCTGCTGCCCTGTCGTTAACGTGAAGACTGTTTGTTGAAACCGTATTATTAAAGACGGGGTCCCGACGAACACGGACCCTATCATTGCATCACAGATTGCTCCCGCCCACACAGCCGACGCTGTACCGGGAGACCCATCGCCCAAAACATTTTCCCCTCGTCCTAGTCACACAACAAAACCCCCAATTCTGGGGAGACGAGCATTCACTACCGAGAATAACAAGCAGCCCCCCTACTCGGTACGAGACGCCGCGGGTACCAAAATTTTTGTTGTATGTAGCCAGGTAAAATGACCAATCCCAAACTCCTTCTCCAGCAATTGCCAGGGTGAAACGGTTAACCTAATGCAGCATGAATGTCTGATACGTAATTGCAATATGCACCATATAAATCTAGCCAGCATGAAACTACGTGAATGGAAAACCCCAACAAAATAGACATGCTGGAAAAACAATACTGAAGCACCATAGTCATACCTAGAGCGCACTGCCCAATAACGTCGCTCCTGCTGTATGCCAGTACTCGATAGTCTCAACATCGAATATCTCAATATCAATTTCAATATTTATCTCCCGAGTGTACGGAGACAGGACACGACGGGTCCCGGAATGGAAAACTGAATTAAACATGGCATGCTGGGAAAATCAAACGTAATCAACAACGATACTGTCGTCACGTATAGAGTGCACGGCCCATGGGCATCGCTCCTGTTGTATACCAGTGCTCGATACGAACCGAGCATCTTCGAAAAATGTGAAAATAAACTCTAATCGAACACAGCAGCCCGCCTACTGGATACCAGGTCTCATGGCTGTGCAACAGGCCCAAAACCTCCTGTGCGTTTGAAGTCAACAAGCACTTTCAACAATAGTGATTTGTTCCCTGTACGTTGTTGCGCAACTCGTCAACGGCCAGTGTATACGACGTGCCTCATCAGGACCATCGGCATACCCTACTGATGTACCCGATATTTTGTATTCTTGACGGATGCGTATGATGCACGCCTCCCGCACAGTCTGCAATCCCTTTACCACATCGCTCGTCAAAACTACAACACACACCCTGACGCCCTGGAGGGAAGAACGATCGAACGAACTCACCGCAACTTAATCTCAAAGTTTCTGTCAAAACCAAATGCCTCCTCCCCGTTGACCGCGGAATATCCCAATTCGCGAACAAGACACACCACATGAAAAGCGCTAGAAAAGTACCCGTGGCCATCGCCATGTGGTACAGCTCCGCAAAGAAAAGCGTACCGCTTTCCTTCATCCTTAATAAAAACGATACACAGGCTCCAGCGCATACCACAATCCCATCAGACATAGTCCTCTGGTCAGAGGCATTACGTACATATTCCACATCCAGCTAGATCTCCAACTGCACTGCACTACCAAACCCCTTTGACATGTACTTCGAAGTAGGACCATAACTGCTTGTAGACTAAGTTTGCATCAAGATGTGCATAACTGCCTGCCATCGAAAAGTATTTTAGGTCGCAGAACATATCGCTAACACTCGAATGACCTGTACTATGTCCGCCAGACGAGTCTGTTTCGCTAGCGACACCAAATTCCTAACTAGCGATCAACCGAAAATGCTCATCAACGTGAGACTCATACTTGTGGAAAGGCTCAAGCCGGGTCAACCACTACGGTAATACTCCTGCCGTGGGTAAAATCCAACATCCTCATGGCACCTTGAGCACAAGCCATTTTTGATAGCGTCAATATCCCAGCATCCCAATTTCGCGGAAATCGAAAACCTTTGGACCGCCGCGACGACCGTAGGACCTCGATAAAAAGAAGAACGAATGGACCCCGTGAAGGGTTGCTTTTTACTCTGGGGCGCTTGGTTGACCATCCGAGGACAGCGGTCTACCCTAGTAAGCTAGTCCGCCTTCTTGCTCTGGTCGTTGCTACCCCCTCGGTGTTCAGTCGCCACCGTGGCATTCGTCACCCCACTGTATCCACCGCCCTTGTCGCACAAAATAAACCCCGAATGTATGTGGCCCAACACCGACGGCAAGATACCAAACACAGATTCTTCCTCAAACAATGCCCACCTCCATTAGTAGAATCTCTCCTCGTACATTTCACGTCGACCACGGGGAACGCCCGACTGCGTGGTGATGCCGATATACCCACTCTGCCCCTGAAGACAAAGACTTTTATTATCAAGCGTTCATTCTCCAACCATCCTTATATTTAGGTACTGAAGTGGTTTACGACAACGGGGGGAAACTCGATATCGATTTGTCCGTGCCATAGTGCCATGGTGCGCGCCATCATTCTTCGAGCCCCCTGGCATAAGGAGCTCATTATATACCCCCCCCCCAAAAAGGGTTTGATAAATATCGTACTCTAAACCCGATGGACAACCGTGTGGGAAAACTACGTAGAAAGTAGATTTATGTACCATTATATATACGAAGTAAAGCTACTCTTACAAATATAGGGCTGTTCGCCGGGTAGGAGCCCGTACCATAATCAGATCATGTTTCCGCGCCAAAACGTACCAGGCCCACGGTAGCGTCGTCATTTCTACTCCAACACTCCGGCTTACAAAGAAATCTTCTCAGTGACCTATTTTCGTTATCCATTCGGTTTGTGACAAATTGCCTCGCCTCCGAGTATAGGCTTCCTGCAAATGCCGGCACACACACGAGACCTTGTATATACTCCTTGTGTGCAGCGACGACGTATTGCGTTCTTAGAGTCGAGTTCCCTCTGGCGGTGAGCACCTGCCACCCGCAAACAATCAACTTCACCGGTATGTAGGCCTACGGTAGCGCAAACGGAAATACACGCGCAGGACACCTCGGTTGCAGCTTGATGATGTATCGGCTTGTCTCCTTTGTGAGCGCGAAAAGGCAAACGTAGTTTTTTCCATGTGCATGGCCGAAGTCGATTGACAATAGTTCGAGGGGTCCGCTGTGTGGCACCAGTATATTTAACCCGGTGGGGTCGCGAAGCGCATTTGTAGATTACCTACTCGTGGTGCTGACTCTGGGAAAACGTGATCCCCAGGGGTCCTTCGACGCGGTCTGTTATAGAACACGGAGGGACATCGATGTCGCGGGCGAGAAGGATCATGATTGTATTGTTAATACAACAGAAATTGAATGAGAGTATGTGGTATGTGGCGTTGGAAGTTGCAGACTCAAGTGAATCGGCAGGATAGATAGCTTGCATGAGATAGCATGAGGAAACAGGAGGAACAAGACCGAATATCCTGTTGTCCTTCGGTCCTTCCGAAGAGGTCATGATATAACAGGGAAACCAATGGCCAAAACATCGTCTCCCGACATTCCACTGCTGTAAGTCATTCATTAATTCCTCACTATACCTCTTGTTTCAAGGCCAAATCACACAGGAGTAACTGTGCAGGTTGGGGCATGCTTCCGGGTGTAGTGTGATTACATACAATAGCACACAAAAAATACATGTGGGATAGGAAGTTCATCATGTGTTTCGTTTAGGCAACGATGTGATCCACATTTCACGACCTGCTGCATAAGTTCGATGAGGCGAATAGCGTAGTGGAGCAGGACAAGAAAATCCCACCTCGTCAACGCATGTCCAAACACAAAATCATCTGCGGTGATATAAACAATGATGAACAACGTGGAGGGCATCACAGGGAAATTCCTACCCGCTTATCTACCAACGGTTCGTCACCACCGTTTGCAGTGAATCGTGTGAAGCACCCTCATCGTATCGAGATGAGGTGATGCGTGAGAGCGTTAACCATATGACCGAAGGTGTTCAGTCTTGCAACTGTTTATGCACAAATCACCACGAACTGGAATAGCACAATATTCCGCGTATTGTTGGATCAAACCAATTGTATACCTATATGGATGTATTTCGTAGAGAGATGTATCCCCGATAAATATTACCCGCACAGTTTCAGCGTGTATTCGCCACGTGTTGTCGGGTGCGAGCCGTGCGATGTGCATGATCTAGCACAAGTGTCGTTGCTTGACTAGATTAGACAAACTTTTCATGGTTTATTCGCCGTACTCACAATCTTCCTGCTGGCCTCGAATGGCGTCCATTCCCTGCATGATGGAGGCACCGTTGTCGTCGATAGTAGGCACCAACGTCTCACCAAGGATGCCCGTGGCGTCAAGGCGAATGTTGGAGCGGTCAATGGCCATGTTCATTTGCCAGCTCAGGTGGTCCGGGAGGTCGAACTGGTCAGTGGGATCGCGCATGGGAAGCTGGTGCAACCTTCCATGGCTCAAACGAATTGTGGCCGCGGGTGTCATAATTTGGAACGAGGCATGCTCGGCCTGTTTGGCAAACAGGCCGACCCCACCAACAGCCGTAGCGCTAGCCACGTACTCCTCACATTCCGCTATATTGGTCGCCGTGGGGTCCGAGATGATCCAGTCAGACATGTCCTGCATAGTCGTAGTCGAGATGAGCCTTCGATCGGGCTGAGCAAGACGCTCAAGCTTCTTCCGCTCCCAGTACTTCTCGAACCCAAAGCTGCGGCACGACCCGGGAAGGTTGACAGCGGCGATTTCAATACCTGGAGCCACCGTAACCTCGCCAGGCGAAATCATAACTTCTTCCCCGTCAACGACCACGTTCAGAGCCCCTTCGGCCAGACAGGGAGACGTTTCAGCTGAGCAAGAGCTCTCCAGATTGTGAGGGTCGACAACGGAGATGACGATCGTGTGGTCGAGGCCGTCGGTGTCCATGGCGACGATGGAGATCCCGGTGATGTACGTGATCTCGGGAACCGATGGGACTGGAGAAGTGACGCGCATGTTGAGGTGCATATACGGAAGTCCGAGACAAGGGCGTACCACCCACCGTCCTTGCCCGTAAAGTCGAACTTCTGGCCACGGAAACCAGCCATGTGCGGGTCACCTAGGAGGAAGGGAATTTTAAGGAGAGGGAAAGTCGGGAATCGGGTTGTATAGGGACAAAATGCTCGAACCGGTCGCATGAGCACCCACATGCTGCCAATGGGCTGATATCTCCACACCAGTCATGGGCACTGTCATGGTGCTCTCTGTTCGCCTCTGATATTATATGTTTGAGGGGAGGTTTGCGTATAAGTCCCCATCCTCACCAACTATAGCATATGTCCCAACGCTACCACACGCATGTGCCCAGCATCGTGCCCACAAACAAACCGTGACCTAAACAACTGTGGAGGGTATACAGTACATCTTGCAGGCAATGATAAAACTGCCTGCGGGCTAAGCTTCTGTGAAGGTGTTTTGGTATTCTCACCGCAAGCACCGACATTGACATCGTCGGGATTTTCGCAGGTGTTCGTGAACGGGCAGCATACTTCTCCATAGCCCGTGTCGCAGTCGCTGCCGCCTTGGTCTGTGCAACCTGTACGGATTCAACAGGCGATATCGGAAGCAACATCCGGCAATAACACAGCCGAGACGGTAGCCGGAAGGGCCGGGTTTATTGGATGGGGAGAGGTATCAGTATTCACCGCAGCCGTCCAGTAGTGCTTCTGGCTTTTACGCCTACATCACTGCACCTACACAAGCAGTCTGTACCTACTGCAATGTGAAAGCGGGAGAGGGCCTAGAAAATCAGGCAGGCGGTGAGCAATGTAGAGCATATTCTCCTATAGTCTAATGGATATCACAAAGCCTGGCGCGCCGTTAAGTGGAAACGTACGATGTACACACGTTCGCCGTGTATAAGGCTACTGCGCCTTGCATAACCTCTACATTGGGAAAGCTGCCGACAACCCTGTTGAGACAAAAAAAAGACTAACAGTGAACTGACATCATCAACGACGCCCCAAAGACTATAGGCGACGTGTTCGTGGATGTCAGCTGGCCCAGAGCCTTGAAAGAGGGTCGTACGAAACGGAAACAGGCGGGCGCTTAACCCTATAGTTCACTATCTTGCGACCCTTCGATCAACTTCATGTCTGCCAAGAAACGGCGCCCAATAAGCACTATCGATTGTGCCAGAAACGACATCAAGTGGCAACAGTGTTCCACCGCATCACTACATAGCCTGTACTTGGCACCACGGGTGCCTCCCTTGCTGCGGCAATCGCTGGACTAGGCGGTAACGCCAACGATTCAGGTGTTGCGGGCATACTGTGGTTGGCAGGGATAGCGGGGCAAGGAGTAGCAGGGGACAGCCTCAACAAGATCTGTCGTAATTAGACTGTGTGTGGAGTGTGTTCTCGGTGTATCAGACGGTTGTGTAATTGTCTGGGAATACATGGAGACAACGGGCATATTTCTCCCTGGGACGTGTCATACTTCTCGGGGGGGTGCCTCCATTCACAAGGATGTACAGCGTGCGCTCCATGTCTACGCAGTGATATCTACCTCCTTTGTGGCTTCCCACCGTGAGAGCCTGTCCTTGATTCCATCCTTGACCTCATCCCAACCCAGCTCAGCACACGAGTTGAGTGCGGAACGTAGATTCCCTGAGTATTTCCTATAGCAGACGCTACATGGTTTTGGTAGTGAACATGTTATGAGTGTTCTCGGTGTATCAGATAGTTGTGTAACCGTTTGGAAATACATGGAGACAGCGGGTATATTTCTCCCTGAGACGCTTCATATATCGCGGGAGGGTGCCAGCCTAACATGGGAGTAAAAACTGTTGTATGACGAGCTGAGGGAGTTCGAATCGCATCCCCTAAAACCCCTCAAACTCAAGGAGCATTCGCCACACGTAAGTACGTAATATACCTGGTGCCCAAGCTTGTGAAGCATGAAGAAACTCGGTATTCGCATGGCGCGTCTGCTGTAGGTTGGCCTCTAACCGAACGTTTCACACAATCTTCAAGAATAAAATATCCTTCCTTGCTTGCGTAACGTATATGTTTGGCGACGTGCGGTGCGTGGAGGCATGTACCACATGTTTTTCAATTGTCTGGGCACACCGGACTACGACAGGTTCGACTCTTCCTGCACTGTACAGGTGTTGTATAGGTCGGCGGCACTAGCGAGGTGTTCCTTTAATTTTTCATAAACGTTTTTCTTACCGGCGACAGCACCGCAGGTGTAGCCAGCCGCCCCAGCAGCACAATATGTGTCCACTTCGCACGAAACCGCGGCGGCTGGGGTGCATCCTGTTCGGCAGTACGCACGTTCGGCCGGGACCATAGGGTAACAGGGTTGTACACACGAAGTACAATTTGGAACATATCTGGGCGTGAATATCCCTGTCAATAGACCTTCGCGTTGGGCGACGTCGCAGATAATCAAACCGTGCGTGGAATGGATCAAACCCTTCGGTGTCACGTGATCTTCCACCTACCGGATTCGTCGACTGAATATCCATGAACCGAAAGACATACCGTCGACCTCCTATCGCAAACGCTTCTCGAAACAAACATTCATGTACATGAGATGACGTCGACACACCCCTCTGAAACACAGCAGCTACTCACCGCACATCATGCCAGCGGCAGAAGGCAGCACCACACTCCCGGCAGAGCTGTTGCATGTGCCGGTACGCATGAGCAGGGAAGAGGGGGAGGGGAGATTATTGGGTATACGCCGGATCGTCGGAATCCTAGTCCTTGTGTCTCCCACCCCCGGGCCCTGATATGCATGGCCGGTGGCATTGCTCGACGCAACATCTAGTTCTAGCCGCACCTGGGTGCGAACAATTTGATACACAAAACATACAATAATAGAGACCCGACCATAAGGGGGAGACGCCCCCAATTCACCACAGGGATGATTGACCCCTCCTCCGGCATACTCCTAAAAAATGAAAACTAATAAAACTTTGTTGGCAAACCGCAGCACACAAATCAATGGCGGTGCGTATCGCCAGCTAGACACCGGCCTGTAGGACTAGTTTCCAGCCTCGGCCGAACGCTGGGCCGCAGGGGAATAATCCGCGCATGCCTAGTGAGTGTCACAGGAACGTCCCTCATCCAAACTACTTACTTTGTCGGAACGCATTGTAGGCCCGAGTTGCCATCCAGACTCCTAATTTTGTAGAAGACGGTTCACACACACGGCGAAGTGAGGGATCAATTAACTGAACTGTGAGGAGGACAACACGACCACTGACATGATGGTATGATTGGTACACGCATACAAAGTAAACTGCCGGTGACGTTCGCCAACGGCCAATTCGTCTGCTTACCCCATGATTAGCATCTTGGTGCACGTGGAAGAACCATATTAGACTTCGAAACATGTGTTTGTAGCGGGCCATCCGCTGTAGGATAGGCACACAGGCGGTCCTACTAAGAGCGGTGCAAGGCACGAAGTTACCTCTCACCTACCAACGTTTGAGTGCAGTCGAAATGAGTGGGAACGAAGGATCTGAGGCACTCACAGTGCAGCCGGTTCTGAAGCCGAACCCAAGCCCTCGAAAATTCCAGCGGGAAGCGTCGTCAGAGCGTTGTCGTCAAGGTACCTAAAACGACGCGAGGCGGGAAGGAGGCACCACACGGCAGTTAGGGCCCGGTTGGACGATAACTTCAATGCACTTTCGAGGCTCAGTGCGATATTTGGTGTGCACGCAAGCTGCTACTATCAAGGACCGTTCTATAAGGTGTATGCTACCATCAACTACTACCACTATCAAAGTGCCGTTCCTTATATCGGGATTTTTGAACACCATTTTCCCTCGGTAATATTGTCCGTGCTCTGAGAGGATTTCGTTTATCGTCTGGACGTCGATCGCTGCTGATTTCTATCTTGCCTTTTCCTATATTGTGCGCCACTTTGTTTTTTTTAAACCAATTTTCACAGTTTCATGAAGAACGGAGGCTCAGTTTACTCGAACCATGTTCCTCAGGCGGGGGACTGGATGTTCACATCGCTGCAACAGCTATTTATACGCCGCGTCTAGCCTACCATTTGCACGTTTGAAGTTCAGTAGTTGAGACACCAGTCAGATAATTCGACAGCCTCCCTACCCGAGAAGCGCTCCCGGGGGACGAGTTTATACAAATATTTTCGACGCCCGCACGGATGCACCTCTAAAACGTATTCCGCACTGAACGCGGGCATCTGACAACACCCTATCCCCCAAATATTCAGTAGTACCAGGCACATATTTTGTCGGCTGCGTGTGGCCGGCACCCCAAGGCCCTTGTTCTACAATATATCATCGCCCCTGCCCTTTCCCTTAAAATTTGTACCCCTAGAGGTTTCCCACTCCAACCACGGTCGGGCGCGATAGTACAACCAAAATAGTTTTGCGATGATGAGACACTCTTATCTTCTGCTCACAGCGAGGGCTCGCCATCTGCTCCAGGCGCTTGTTACAAAAGGCGGTGCGGCTATGTATTCCCGTTGGTGTCACGGTCCTGCAATGTTTTTTGTTTTGTTTTGTTTCTCTATTTCCCCATGTCCCTCCCTTTCGAAGCTGAGATCTGGGAAACATAGCGCGGAATTCTCCCCCCTCCCCACCTTCATGTTCATGGAGAGAAGATTCCATCATTTTCTCCTCGCGTCGACTCGGGCATTGAAATGTGCATACGTTCGGTATTTGAGGCGCTCTGGGTTGGTCAAAATCCTCTCAATAAAATAATCGTGCCTATCAGTATTCCAACCCACGAACTCGACTATAGTAGTTGTGAGTTTGGACTACTCCAACTACCGGGGGCGCCAGAGGTTATATGGAGTTATCGCACTTACTGGCGCTATAGTACAATATGTATCTGCATTGTAGATGGATACATCAATGCCAAACGTGAAGCCTCCGTTGGCGGGACGGCGGACAACTAACACAGGCAGCGCACCGGAACGTTCAGACCCCCCCCCCCCCCCTGTCCGTCCAATAAAGCAAGGGGATGACGTCCAAGGTACTCACAAAGCATCCACGACTGACAAGCCCGAGAAGACGTCCACAGGTAACCTGTTTAATAAATTGCCTTGGAGGCTCCTAACCGAGGACACAGCCGGTGGTGGAAATCGAGAGGGGGGGTTCGGAAAAGGGCGTTACGCCTGTCAGCACACGATACATGCTACCAAAAAATGCATCTTGGTAAACATTTGCTACGAGGTATCGGTAAATCAATACAACCTCGGAAAGGTTATGAATGAAATGAGTCATGTTCCCTTCACGAAGGTTTGAGGGGATAAATCTGAGTCGGCGGTTCTACCCAAGGATCTCTCGAAATATAGAACGGGTTTTTCTCCTATTGAGTTTGTTCGGTGGGTACCCATATTCAGTCTCTGCAGGGTTCATCCAACAAAATCTCCCTCTCAGCGCAGTGGACAATGCCAGCCATGCACTCCGGCAGGGCGAAGTGTGGCATAGCACCCAAACGGGGCCAACATGCTATCGGTTCCGATATATATAGCCAGGTATTGACGAGCGCGGGCTTTTCACCGTTCAGGCGTTAGACGGTGCACACCGTGCGACGTTTGCATGCGACCTGTTTAGGGCGATAGTTGATGGGGCGAATCCGGGATCAGACTGATTGGACAATGCATGGAACCAATGTCTGGCAGACGACCTCAAGGTCTTTCCAGCTGCGAGGGATCCACGGAAAGCGCCTATTCTATATTTGTAATATTGCTGCGACAGACGGCGGCTATGAACAGTGGCAGGTAGTAACGGAGAGTCGCCGAAGCGGCGGACTCGTTCACGGCAGGGATGGGGCAAAGAAAAGCCGGCTATGCCAGGCCACAGAGGACGCAAATAGTGGCGACAAATCAAAGGGGAGCCGCAGTCGTACTGGCACCCCTGTCAACGAAAAAATAACAAAATGGTTGTGCAGATCGTGTGGCAAGACACCGGTTCGACCAATAAGTGGAACCTGTGCTACTGCGGCACCTCATCCAGGAGATGGCAGCTCATGTGGCAAGATCCCGGGGTTGGCTTTACGGCAGAGACGGGGATCTATGATACTATCGCCGCCTTGTGGTCGCCTTCCATCTGTGTTTTCCATGTCTCTTGTTTTTTTGCTTATTTTTTCATTTTTGCATGTTGTGGCTTTTTATAATCTTCCCCGTATTGCTTGGTCCATGCAGCATTCATCTGATTCCATCTGATCCTCTTCATCACGTAGTGACGTGTTCTTCTTGTAACTGTTTTTATATCTTTGCATCATGTACATGTTACATGTATCATTGCAGGATATCTTGTTTGTATTTATGGTATAAAAGTTTCTGGGTTGGTTGTTTGTTGTGTTCTTGTCCGCGGAACGTCGGCATTAAATTTGTTTTCCTTGACGATTTTTGCGATGCTTTTGCCATTCTGTGTCTCACAGTCTGTGAGCAAATAATAGTGGATCTATGTAGAACGAAGAGCCAGGATGGGCACCGGGGTATACTTATGCCGCTGGGTGCAATACACGGTACACTCGTTTTATGACAACAACAACAACAACATCTGCTCCGAACTCATCTCATCGTCTGATCGCGCACTTTTCCAAGAGGTGGGCTGTTGACGTATTGAATGATACGTCGGCTTACAAAGTACCTGCATGGAGGATAAAGGTACGGGAATATACCCACCCCAACTCTCAACCCTGGCCTCAATACTAAGCCAAACGGGCTAAACCTACCCGGAAACGAGATTGTGCCTCCTTAGCATCGACAGGCACATGTTCTGAACGGCCGACCGCGATTCTTAACTGCGGACCGCGCCTACGAACGTCTAATATTAAACTACAAAACATTTTCTTCAGACCTCCGCGCGGTTATGTTGTAGAACCTACTATTGTTCGACTATTGTGCGCTGCACATAGTGGGCAGTATACACGGTGAAAACTGTACATTCTAAATGGCGTGAAACGACGGTCACTGCCAGTCAGTGACGATGCAACCACACACACGGATTGCTGTTGACAGCAGCTTACTAAATCTCTTTGGAGCCAGGTTAATAGCTGCATACTGGTACACATTGCAGTATCAGATACGAAACCTGGAAATTACCATGAAATGTGTTCGCAGCTCGGATTGTCGGCACGGTGGAAATTTTCCCCACGGTTGATGTCTTGAAGAACGTATCACCCGAGACGCTCGAGGAAATCATCACTGAACGTAAACCTTCATTGGCTGCTTTCTGTGGACACAGCTGACCGACTAATCGAGGCGCGATGGCACCAACTTATAGATAAAGACACACTTACAGTTTATCCAGAGTCAACCCAGCGAAGAGATTTCCTGGGATGGTCTCAAACAGGTTGTCGTCGAGAATCCTGACCAAGTACGACGGAAAATGCGATGGCGTGACGATGGGTTGAGTTCACACACGGCACAAACTCTATACGTGGAGGTGTAGAGATTTCAACTCTGGTCTCACAAGGAAAAATACAACGAAATAAGCCGTGTACAGGGGGGAAAATCGTACTAACTTTCGAGGGGCGATTCCAGCGATGGCTACGGTAAGGGGGGGTGTACTCATTGTCATGCGTGGCCGTAGTCGTATGACCATAGACCCTCGTATCCCTGCGATGTCGGGAAGGAGCACATCGAGTTTTCACCCGCCAGAAAGGCGTTGCTTACACCAAGCGCGAAGCGCCATGAGGTGTTGGGCTAGTCGCATGAAGTATGAGCCGCATCCTAGTAAGAATCGTTTCAGAGGTGGAGAGAGGTCTGCGGCAGAGGACTGCTTTTCAACCGCAAACACATCATCGATCGTGTATTTGCATAAAATATTGCACAGATGCTCCCCATCCCGTATCGTACAAGTACCCCCGAGTAAACCTATCTGACGCAAGGGGAGTACAAAATCCTGGGGGACCAGGTGTTAACTCACGCCATAACACGGTAGTCACCACCCACACAAGTACATTACTTTCCAATCTAGGTGGAACCGTGGAGCTCCGGGTGCCCACCAAACGCTGCCCGCGCCATATCTACAACAGAGTATATTTCTTTGTTTGATCGATCGTGCGTCTCGTCCGGGGCACTGCTCCGTTTGCTGTGTACTACCATAGAGCAGCGAAAAGAGACAGTAATGCAACATCGGGAAAAGCCAAGCGAGTAGAGGTTGGTATGACGGCATTGAATCTTCGCGGCAAACGCGAAGACTTATTCCAATCATGTCGGGCTGGAACAGACGTCGGCATGTCATGCCTGAAGGAGTTCCTCAGAAGTCGTCCCAAAGAGTCATGCAACTTCCCACCTTGCGCCAGAATACAGTAGCAATATGTTGCCAAGTTGTTGATGGTCGCACCTGCCTCAGCCCGCACGCACATATGATCGCCCCCAATGGAAACGCGACCTTGCTACCAACGTGCAGCCGACCAATTTTCTTATGCCATCGCCGATGGCATCCCGCCCCGGAGATGATGGACGTTTATTGCCCCTGTACATCGTTTATCGTTGCACCATCGTGTCTGTTTGTCGTCATAACTGCTCAGGTATCGCTTACAAAGGCCACTGTACCGTAGGGGGGGTCACGTTTACGGCCTCTTTTCTGAGCGCCTCCAAGCCACATGCGCGAGTGGTCACCCTGATTCGTAGCAGTCTATTTGTTTTGATGTGATTTTATGTTTCGAGATATGCACCGCCACTAATACATATAGTAAGATGCTTCAACCAAACCATGTTCACGTTCAATATTTGAGTGAGATTCAGAGGAACCCACGCGAATGGCCTTAACTCGGTACTTGAAATAGTGACATCACCTCCACCCCCCCCTCCAACCGTAGTCAATGGTCAAATGACTAAGGCAAGCAATAAATGAGTACGCCCTCTCCCCCTCTACCACACCCCTATATTACATACCTGGCATATATAAATAGGTTGGATTGGCGTCGGTTGGCGACGACACTGTAAACCGCGTCTCTCACGGCGTGAGCCAGACAGCCAGGGTGTCGTTTTAGTTTTTGTTTTGGTGGTTACCACGGCTGGCGGTCGAGTTAGATAGTTGTCGTGCGGGGAGAACCTTTACTTCTCACAAAGGAGGTGGTCGTATCACGTAGTGTGTGTATGGTGAGGCACGCACGAGGCAGTTGCATTGTATACCCACTGCTGTCTCTGGAAGTGGCCACACCAGAAATTAAATCAATTAATTGACGCTGTCATTCACATGCAAGAAAACCGATGCAACCTTGATTTTTGGCTTAGGTGCGTCAAACGTTGGCGTGGTCTGGCGTTTTATATGTGCATGCGTGCTGCTGGTGGGTCTCCGTTTGTCGCTTGTGTTCGCGCTTTGCAATGTCTATACCAGCAGGTGGTAGGGCCAGCGCTTCCGTCCCAATGCTGGACGGGCCATGCATAGGAAAAGGGACCGGGGCTTCAATGGGGGAATCAATTATAGGAGTAGGGGTACGTTTCGGGCATGCTCGTCTTGCATAACTTGGGCGAAGCTCGGTGAGTACAGCGTACATGCTACGAAAAATACGGTGGTCAGGATGGCTTGTTACGCTTTGTCGATCATGCAGCTTGGCTTACAGCAGGCGCATGAAGCTGGGGCAGATTTTGGTTGGGATTGACTTGAGCGCTAACCCCAAACGGCTCCCGTGCCACATCCACAGACGGTTCGTACCTCGCGACATCAACTCCGTCAGCAGTGCCGCTAGCCACAACCATCTGCTGTCACCAGCACCATCTAACCCTCGACATCTTCCTGTATTGCTGCAGTTCGTGCGGTCTAGTGCGCCGGCGTGTGGTTTGTGCATTCTTGCGTTGGCGGTATTGGGCAGACTTGGCAAATGAAATAGAAATACAGCAGCAAGTTTAACTTTCCATATATATTGACCAACGAACAGATAGAGATTTTCGGGAAAAAAAAACATTTGGCAAGTTTTTGGCTACGTATTTGTTTGGCGGCAAAACCGTCTTGATTTTCTCTTTTTTAGCCAGTAAGGGCCACTCCTAACAACAACAACAAAAACATGATTCGTGAGATTTTCGTCGTGAACCGCGATTTTTTTGTGGTGAACACGACAAGAGAGATCACGATTCATGAGCCAATTTGTTTAGCTTTCCCCTAAAACAAACAGTTTGCAGTTCGTGACATTTGTCGTGTCTCAAAATACGCTCTATCAAGGCACTACGCAACCCACGTGCACCAACGGTATCCGAAGGTCGGGATAGGGGCATGGCAGACTCTGCTTCGTACACCGCTTGTGGACAACGGGCGGCTACTCAGAGACACCGCTGGGCTTGGGCTATCGAGGATGTGGGAGCCTCGCAATTTCGAGGAGGAAGAGCCACAGCTGGAAGACAAACGCGAAAATGACCTGAGGATGTCACAGAGGCCAGGCCGGTCAGACGCCCTGCGAGATGGAATGTCGCGAACCGAGCTTGGTGGACGGTCAGTGAAAGTGGAATCTCGCAGGCCGGGTCATGCTTCGGCCCGTGATTCAAATATACCACTGGCTGGGTCAGGCGCGGATGGCCCAGCCCGTCCTGGCCGTGCCCCACTCGCGAGAGTTGGCTCCATCCCCAAAAATCGTTCGGTTTGAAATATCTTAATTTTACTTTTTGACGGAACGTGACGTTTTTCGTTTTTTTTTTCGTTTTAACTGAAATGCAACGGATCGTGATCTTTTGGCATGCCAACAAGTCACGAATCGTGATTTGTTTCGGTTCGTTAGGAACGGCCCAAAGTGCCGTTAAAAATGACCCTACGTTCGAGAGGATGTTTTCCTCGTCATGAAGGCCACCTTTCGGTGGTGCGCTTTTTCTTGGTTGACCCTGATCGTGTTTGCTCTACGGAACCTGAGTGCGGTGGCTTCAGCCGTGCTCGTGCCGTGTCCGGGCGAAGCGTGCCGTTCATTTGGGGTCGCCGCTGGGAAATAAGAACTTAGCCACAGTGCTGTCTTCTGGTTCAAGTACTTACGTGTACGCATTTGTTACGCTGTCGTTGCACTGATATACTATTCGGCGGGACCGATGATTGGCTGTAGCGTGTACTGCAGTGCGGCAACTATTTGTAAAACTATGTCATGACAAGTACGCATTGTACTTCTACCGTTTTCTGTCGCATTGCTGTGCTGCTGCTTGGTGGTGGCTTCGTGTTGTACCAGTTTGTCCTTGGACATGAGGATGCTTATTTGGCCCTTGCATTTAACCGTATAGTGGTATGTACGATCGTAACGCTCGAGGCTACAAATTATGTTGCTTCACTGCTGCTGTGTACCAGGTATACTGGTTAAGCTATCGGTGTTGCTGTTTATCGTCGTGCACGTGTCTCCCAACCTGCTCTTCCCTTCGAAAACCTAAACCATAAACCTCCAAACCTGCGAAAGCACATCCCGGCGCTGTTGTCTTGCTGGCGCAAACTTTTACGGCACCCCAAGGATGTCTCACTTCAGCGCAAGCAACGCGGAAGAAGAATTCGCTGCCGCATCACATCCTGGGGAACACATCCCTCGAACAGGGCTCATGCGTCCTTCTTATAAATCCCTTTTGCGAGGTCTTGATACGACGAGGGGCATGTTTGTATGTGCGTATGAGCCATGCGCACACAAACAGTGGGTATTGCGAACAGTTGACACCACGCAAACTGGATGCACGCAAATTCGCGTCGAGGAACTGTCTCCCTCAGTGATATTGCACATTTCACCCCGCAAACCCGGGGATAGCTCGATCAAATATCATCATAAACCTTTCCTCGGTTCTAGGTTGGTGCTCGTAGCGGTACACCGGCGCCATCTCAAACACGGTCTTGTATCTGGCCGAACGGCGCACCACCGGGGTTATTGGTATGATTTGGAGACGATCTTCACCACGCTTGATTTCCGCAAGAAACGATCGCCTGTTCAGCTTGAGCCACTCTGGGGACAATCGAGGGGTACCACCACACCCTATGAATTGCTTGCTTGCTCTGGAAACAGGTGACCTGCAACCGAGACGTGATGGCGCTAACTTACGGTACAATACTCTTGGGTTACTCACAGGTCGGTTAGAGCCACCAAACCAGAGAAGACGTTTGCTGGAAGGGTCTCCAGCTGATTTTCCCTGAGCTCCCTACTCAAATTCGGCGGGCAAGGGGACGGCGCGACGATAAACCGTGTGCCAGGGGAATTTCGTGTATGCTTTGCGGAGTTTCGTTCAGCGATAGCTAAAACACGTAGATCGTATCGGCTAAACGTTGTGGAAGCCATGAAAACGACGACAAGACACTCGCCCCGCATCGGCCAATCAATCACCTGGGAAGCGCCCGACACGCTGAGAGTCCACATATGCCACTTGAGTGTACAAGGTGCATTATCGTTTAACCCTAATCTTAAAAGGCGGCATTTATATTTGCCGTTTCCCGCGCGGTAGATACACGCAAAGCTGAGTATTGTAGCAAGGATTATCCTGGGCTGGGTAATCGATCGATCTTTTACGCCTATAGCTCAGTACGTAACACCTTCACATTTGACGTCGTCCAGGTCACGGGTTCAAACCTCACTTCGAACGTTGCTTATACAGAAACGCTTGCGCGTGCCTAAAAAAGGGCACATCTCCCTTGTTCCCCAGGTAATGAAACGTAGCGGGTAGGTTAGCGTACAGACGTATACGGTTCTGACGCCCCAAATATCCCGCCGTTCAGAGGGGGGGAGAGCGTTTTAAGGATTACCCTGGGCTGGGTAGTCGATCGATCTTTTACGCCTATAGCACAGTAAGTAGCACCTTCACGGTATCCACTGGTTTCAATGGTTTCGGTTCGAATGGTTTCACCTGACTTCCGCATTGCGGCAATACATCACATGTGTCCTTTCTCTACGATGTCGATAACCGATAGTTTACCGATAAATTCGGGCATCCATCTCATCCTAGTTTTTCACATTCGTAGTGGGGGCGGTGATTGTAAACTCACCCTGGCTCCTGCACTCATCGCGAGAGGACTTCAATTTTGGTGACGTGAAGACACGCGGTGGCGAGAATTTTACGGGGGAGCGAGTCATTACCGATCATCGGTCAAGCGTTTGTATAGAGTAGCAACGGAAACATTAGATGCGGTGACATCCATGTCGGCTACAAGGATCAAGAGGGATATCATCAGTAATCTCTCACTCACATGAATTCAAGAGACGGCACATCTGCGAACGCGTCAGCTTCGATGGTCGTGATGCTGTTTTCATCCAAATACCTGCTCATGTGACGCAGTATCGCCAACGAAGATATATTCAAAACAAATTTGATCACGTGAGCAAATAATTCGCCTGGGGGGCAGACATTAGGTGGTTGCGGGCAAACAGCATGTGCCGACGACAGGGTGTAAAACACTAATTAGCCCTGGACCGAAATACTTTACTTGAGCAAACCTCTCATAAACATGGTGTCCGCAAGAGTCAGTAGCAACTTCAAAGACAAACATCCACCAGTATCTGCATACAAGAAGTCATGAATGCGAAAAAATAACAAATCATAGACTCCACTCACAAGAATGACAGAGACGGCAGATTAACGAAGAGTCCGGCTGGTACCGTGGTAAGCAAGTTGGCGTCGAGTTCCCTGAAACGGTTCATGCAGGATATCAACGGGCATATGACGTTACCTAAGTCAATGCTGATTAGCGTAAGGAACGTTGAAATATAGTCTGGAGTTAGACGTTGTGTGGGCTTGGTCTCGCCCGTGTTTGTGTAAAGCTTCTTAGAAAAATCGAGTTTAAAATTCGGTTTTCAGTTGTAAATGCAACGTCTCGCTTGGTAGTTATCCGCGAATATTGAGTACGCACTGCTTTGAAGAGATTCGGCTGGCGTCCTCACGTGTCGTTTCGTCGTGGTAGCTATAACCGACAATGTATCCAACTATTTTCAATATATTATTTAAATCGTCCCGTTGACCCGGGTAGCGTCCAGAGGAGCCACTCGCCTATATTCCTCAACAAAGAATTGCATATAGTACACGTGCGATCGGCTTATCGTATATAGACGAGACGCATTACGCAGCTTGCAAAGTTGAATATCAACTATTCAATCAGTCGAACTTACAGCTGACTTATTTCATAAGTTCATAAAATATATAATTGTTCCATCCTGTAATGTTGACACTCGTGGCAATGGCGGCAAACTCTCCCCCGGCTCATAAACGCATCGGGAGAGGACTTCTATTTGGTGAAGTAAAGACGCGCAGTGCCTATTTGCGTGAAGACGGGTCCTCAATCGCCAGCGGTCAAGTATTGTTCAGAGCAGCACCAGCAACGTGTGATAGTATGGCATCCATGTATCTTGCCTCGAACCGAGAGTAACATTATCTGTATTTTCTCACTCACAATTGCACAAGAGACGGCAAATCTGTGAACGCCCCAGCCTCGATGGTTGCGATGTCATTTCCCTCCATGGACCTGCTCAAGTGATGCAATAGCGACAACGGAGCCTTAAAATAAACACATATAATCCTGTGATCAAACTGTTCGCCTGAGGGGTGGACGTTACGCAATTGCAGGTAAGCAGCATGTCTCGACGACAGCGTGGAAAAGGCGAATAGTCCCCGAAATACCGCACTTGGGCAAACCTCTCACAGATATACATGATATTACGAAGAATCAACAGCACCTCAAACGTCAACCGCCGACAATTATCTACGCACACTAAGCCGTTAGCGCAAGAGAGAGAAACAAAAACACGGACTCCACTCACAAGTACATCAGTGACGGCAAATTGACGAAAAGTCCGGCTGGCACCGTGGTAAGCACGTTTTCGCCAATACTCCTGAAATGTTCATGCATGCGTCGTAACACAGATAGATGAGCGGGCATACCACGTAAATGGAGTGAACGAGGGTGACCCCAAATAACGTTAGTATATAGTCCGGGGTTGGACGGTGTGTACGCGCGGCCTGCGTGTTTGCGTGGGGACTCTTAACAGGCCTCCTAGATGAATCAGGCTAACATCTATTCCTTTTTTATGATTACCGCAAAATCTTACGCGCGAAACTTGGATACCTACAGCAATTTAGGCTGACGTCTGATTGCGGCAATACGTCGCATCTGTCGTTTTCTCCGTGGTACCCACATCCGATGGTTCTCCAATATATTTCAATACATACATTTATGTAATCCTGATGTTCACATTCGTGATGGGGGCGGTGGTTGAAAACTCTCCCCTGACTCCTGCACTCATCTGGAGAAGACTTCAATCTCGGTGACACGAAGATAAGAGGTGGCGAATCTCATGGGCCCGAGCTATCGCTGGTCAACAGTCCAAGTGTTTGTATAGAGTAGCACCAGCAACATGTGATACCATGGCATCCATGTCGGTTACATCGGATAGAGAGGAACATCATCCGAAATCCCTCACTCACATGTATTGAAGAGACGGCAAACCTGCGAACGCGCCAGTTTCGATGGTCGCGATGTTGTTTTCGTCAAACTCCCTGCTCAAGTGACGCAGTATCGCCAACGGAGGGGTGTTCGCAACAAACGTGGGCATGTGAGGGAATATGCCGCGAGAGGACGACGTTACGCTATTGCGTGTAAGCAGCATGTCCCAGCGACAACGTAAAGCATGTGAAACGACCCTGGAACCTAAATAATGCACTTGGTCAAACTTGTCACAAACACGGCGTACCCAAGAGTCGCCAGCACCTCAAAAGCTAAACACCCACCAGTATCTACGTACAAGACGTATTGAGTACAAAAGAGAAAAACACATAGACGGCTCCACTCACAAGGTTTCCAGAGCCGGCAGAGTGTCGAATAGGCCAGCCGGTATCGAGGTAAGCACGTTGTAGGAAAAATACCTAAAGGGGTTCATGAAGGACATTCACGGGCATGTCACGTTAACTGAGTGTATAGGAATGACCCCAAGGAACGCAATTACGGGGGTCCATCGTTAACGGGCCCAAATTTTGTTAGTAAAAATAGGCAAATATATAGGTTTTTATCTACACCACAGGTCCTGTTAACTATGGACCCCCGTAATAGTATATATTCTCGAGGTAGACCTTGTGTACGCGTGGTCTTGCGCGTGTTTGCGTTAGGCCTCCTAAAACAACCGAACAATAAATGCTGTTTTCGATATGAGGTGCAAATTCTCGCGTGGTATTACTAGTCCCACGTCATAACTGAGTAACTGCAGGTTTGTATAGATTCGGCAAACTTCCTCCTTGCGGCAATGCATCGCATGTGTCGTTTTTCGGTGGTGCTGATAACCGACAGTATACCAACATGTTTCGATACATGTTTCAAAATATTTTTGGCATTCGTGGCGGTGGTTGCAAAACTCTCCCCTGGCGCCTGTATGCATCCGGAGAAGACTTGAGTGTCGGTAACGTGAACACGTACGGTCGCTATTTGCATGAGCACCAGGTATCAATCGTCAGCAGTCAAGCATTTAATATGGCAAAACCTGTAACGTGTGCTACCGTGGCATCCACGTCGGTCGGCTTCGATCGAGAGGGACATCATCCGTACTCTTGCACTCACAATTCTGTAAGAGATGGCAAACCTGTGAACGCGTCAGCCGCGATGGTCGCGATGTTGTTTTCGGAAAAATGCCTGCTCAAGTGACGCAAACGTGCCAACGGAACCACATACAGAACGAAGGTGGTCATGTGAGGAAATAGTGCGGCGTTGTGATATTGCGGGCAAGCAGCATGTCCCGACGAAAGCGTAACACACTTGAACTAGCCCTGGACCGAAAAATTTCACTAGAGTAAACTTCTCATTGTGTAAACAAGATTCACCAGCACCTCGCAAGTCAAACATCCTCCACTGTCTGGGAAGAAGAAGTCATGGGTACAAAAAGGAGACCCATATACCCTCCACTCACAAGTATGTCAGAGACGGCAGATTGACGAAGACGTCGGCCGGTACCGTGGCAAGTTCGTTGTAGTCAAGATCCCTGAAGGAGGCCATGCAGGACATTAACGAGCATGTCACGTTAACTGAGCATATGACGATGACCCCAAAGAACGTTAGTATATATTTAGTCCGGGGGTGGATGTTGTGTACGCGCGGTCTCGCCCGTGTTTGCGCTAGGCTTCTAGTTATAATCGAATTAAAAATTCGGTATTCGATGTTGGACGCGAAACCCCGAGGGGTGGTCACACGCGAATATTTACTACCTGCAGGTTTCAATGTATTCGGCGGACTTCCTCCTTGCCGCAATACATGGCATGTGTCGTTTCTCCCGTGGTGCCGATTCCCGATAGTATTCAAATATATTTTCGACATCTTTTTTAGCCTAATGTTGGCATTCGTGGCGATGGTGGCGAACTCTCCCCCGTTTTCTGTACGCAGCGAGAAAGGTATTCTATCTCGGTAAAGTGAAGACGCGCGTTTGCTCATTTAGCGAGCGCGAGTCGTCACTCGCCAGCGGCCAAGGGCTGTTTCTAGCGGCACCCGCAACGTGTGATACCGTGACATCCGTGTAGGTTGCCTCGGACCGAGAGGAACATCATCAGTACTTTGTCACTCACAAATCTAGAAGAGACGGCAAGTCTGCGAACGCGCCAGTTTCGATGGTTCCCACGCTGTTTGATTCCATACACCTGGTCAAGTGAAGTAAGTAATAGCGCCAATGGGGACATACTCAGAATAAGGAAATGTGATCATGTGGGCGCACAGTTCACCTGGGGGGCAGACGTTGTGCTATGGTGGACAAGCAGAACGTCCCATCGACAGCCTGTCAAAAGTGAAATGACCCTGGGCCGAAGTACTCCCGTTGGGCAAACCTGTCATAGGCATGGTGTCACTAAGAGTCAGCAGCACCTCAAAACCCTAAAAACATCAGCATCTGCGTAGAAGACGTAATGACTACAAAACAAAAAAATACATAGACTCCACTCACAATGTTTCCAGAAGCGGCAGATCGAGGAAGGGGCCGGCTGGTACTGTGGTAAGCATATTGTAGTCAATATCCCTGCAAGAGGTCACGTATGCATGGTAGCAGAGGTTTGAGCGCATGTCACGTGAACTGAGTGTACAAGGATGACTCCAAGGAACTCTAGTATATAGTCTCTAGTAGAATGTGTCGTACGCATGGTCTCGCGCGTGTTTGCGTAAGGCCTCCTAGAATAATGGAGTTGAAAAATTGTGATGTTTGATGAAAAACCAGGCGTTGTAGTTTCACGCCCGAAATTATTACCTACAGCTTTCAATACTTCAGGCTGACTTCTCGACGGTGGTGAATACATCGCATGTGTCGTTTTTTTCTTCGTGCCCGCAGCCGGTAGTTTACTCCTATTTTTCATTCCATCTTAACGTTGGCTTTGGTAGAAGGGACGGTGGTTGCGAACTCCTCTGCGCCTTGGGAGAGGACTTGAATTGCTGTTACGTGAATACGCAGGTGGCTAATCTTTCTGAGCACGAGTCGTCACCCATCAGCGGCCACGCGCTGTATTATTAGCACCAGCAACTTGTGATACCAAGGGATCCATCTCGTTACCTCGGACCGAGAGGAACACCATCCGTACTCACTCACAATTCTGCGAGAGACGGCAAATCTGCGAACGCGCCAGTTTCGATGGTGGCGATGCTGTTCGAGCTCAGATACCTGTTTTATTGACACCAAAGCGCCAACAGAACAATGTAAAGAGCAAATGCGGTCATATTGAGGAAATATTTTGCCTGAAAGGGAGACGTTTTGCTATTGCGGGCAAGCAACGTCCGGCGACAACGTGAAGCAGGTGAATTGACCCTGGACCGAAATACTTCACTCGGGCAAACCTTTCGCAAACGTGGTGTCACTAAAAGCCAGCAGCACCATAAAATACAAACACCCATACCAGTACCTGCGTACATGATGTCATGAGTGCCAAAGATAAATCAAACATAGACTCCACTCACAAGTATTTCAGAGACGGCAGATTGGTGAAGCGACCGGCTGGTATCGTGGTGAGCTTATTGTAAGAAAGATCCCTGAAAACGTTCAAGCAGGCATCGTAACGAAGATTAGCGGGGATGTTACGTGACCTGAGCGTATGGGGACGACTCCAAGGAATGTTAGCATGTTGTCCGGAGGTTGATAGCGCATTGGTGTGGTATCTCCCGTGTTCGCGTACGGCTTCCTAGGATAACTGTGTTTCAAATGCGGTTTTGATCTTAGATGCAAAATCTCGCGCGGTGGTTACAAACGAAAGTTGGACACCTAGAGGTTTGAATAGTTCCGGCTGACTTCTTTCATCGTAAAATTTAACCACACATACATTTAATTTCTCCACGGTACCGATAACCGATGGTACACAATCATATTTCAGCGTCTATCGTATCGTATTGTGGGCATCCGTGGTGGGGGCGGTTGCTGCAAACTTTTCCATTGCGCCTGGACGCGTCGGGTTCGGACTTCAGTTTCAGTGAAGACGCGCAGTAGCTAATCGCATGAACACGAATCGTCAAGCGTCAGAGACCAAGTGTCCTCTACAGCAGTACCAGCAACTTGTGGTACCCATTACCCATGTCGGTTGCCTCAGGTCGAGACGAACCGTATATTGTCACTCTAACTCACAATTCTACGAGAGACGGCAGATCTGTGAAGGCGCCAGCTTCGATGGTTGGGATGAAGTTTTCCTCCAGATACCTGGTCAAGCGACGAAATAGCACCAACGGAGCCATAGAGAAAAAATGCGATCGTGCGAGCAAACAGTTTGCCTGATGGGCATACATCACGCTATTGTGGGCAAGCGGCCTATTCCAACGACAGCCTGTAAAAAGTGAATCGAACCTGGACCGAAATACGTCATTCTGGCAGACCTCTCTCGACCATGGTGTCACCAAGATTCAGCAACATCCTAAACCCAGCCTAATACCAATATCTGCGTAGAAGACTTCATGAGCAGAAACGAGAACAACACATAGGCTCCACTCACAGGTATATCAGGGACGGCAGATTGACGAAGACACCGGCCAAGGTCGTGTTTATCGCGTTGTTATCAAGATCCCTGAAAAAGTTCACATATGCGCCGCAGCAGAGATTAACGGGCATCTCACGTTAGCCGAGTGCATGAAGACGGCCGCAAGGAAATTTAGCGTGCAGTTGGGAATCGGATGTTATTCACGTGTGGTCTCGCCCGTGATTGCATGACATCCTAGAATTTTATTTTTTTTTAATATTTCGATGTGATATGCTGATCTCGCGCGGTAGATATACGTGAAAATTGAACACCTACAGGTTTGAATAGTATGGCCCGACTTCTCCATTTCGAAACTACATCGCACTTGTTGTTTCTCCGCCGTACCGACAACCGATAGATTGCAAATTTATTGCGAAAAAAAAAAATCATCCCAATGTTGGCGCGGGTGTTTGCAATCGCTCCCCTTGCTTCTGTACGCGTCGGGAGAGGAAATGAACTGCGGTGACGTGAAGACATGGTCATCACTCGCCAGCGGTCAAGTGTTGAATGTATTGGCACCACGAACCTGTGCTACCGTGGCATCCATATCCGTTACCTCGGGTCGAGAAGAATATCATCCGCACTCGCACTCACAATTTTTCAAGAGACGGCAAATCTGTGAACGCGCCAGTTTCGATGGTCGTGATGTCGTTCGAGTCCAGAACCCTGTTAAAGCAACGCCATAGGTCCAACGGAGGGGCGTATAGGAAACAACTGCGTTCATGTGATAAAATAGGTCGCCTGAGAGGGAGACGATAGGCTATTGAGGGCAAGCAGCATGCCCCGACGACAGCGCGTATACGATGAATTGGCCCGGGACCGAAGGACTTCACTTGGGCAAGCCCTTCGCAGACATGGTGTCACCAAGATTCAGCAGTTGGCTCTAAGGGCAACGATCAACCAGTATCTACGTACAAGAAGTCATGCGCACCTTAAGAGTAAAAAACATGGACTCCACTCACAAGGTTACCAGAGACGGCAGATTGACGAAGAGGCCCGCAGGTACCGTGGTAAGCATGTTGCTCTGGACATCCCTACAGGAGTTCATGCAGGCGTCAAAGCGGAGATTATCCGGCATATCACGTTAAATGCGTGTACGAAGATTACTCCAAGGAACGTTAGTATATAGGCTGCAGATGCATGATTGTATTAGCGTTGTGTCGCGCGCTTTCGCTCAAGGCCGCGTAGAGTAATCGAGCTAAAAACAATTACTTGGATGATAAAATGCAAATCCCACGTGAACGTTGCAAGCGAAAATTGCCTACTGACACAGGTTTAAATAGTTTCGGCTGACGCCCTTGTTGCGGCCGTACCTCGTGTGTGTATAATTCCTCCGCAGTACCGATATCGTGTACCGATATCCGTTATTTTAACAACATCATTCTACGTAGTTTTCATGCTAATGTTGATATTCTTGATGGTAGCGATGGTTGCAAGATTCACGCTGGCTCCTGGATGCATCGGGAGAGTGATTGTACGACGATGCCACTCGTCCGAAGCGAAGGCATACTCACAGGGTAGAAATTATGCCGCGTCCGATTGAATCGAGGCAGGTCTCGAGGGCGGGTATGTCATCGTCCTCTATGCCGCAGTCTTCCAAACTCCTGTACGTGTTCGAGAAAACGAAGAGGAGAGCCGCATTCATCTAATATGATGCCGTTGTGCGACGCGTAGTGCTTTCGGTCATGTGAGCATGGCCATTCGCATTGCTGGACCCCATGCGCCAGCATATCTAACTACAGGTAGGTTGGATCAGGCGGATAGCGTGACGCTCAGCATAGCCACGTTCGAGTAAACCTCTCCAACTTCACCTCTACATCGTTCAAGGTAAGTATTGTACTTCTACCTTGACGTGCAAGGAGCAAGATACATACGCCACTGGATCCTGAACGTTTGCCATCCCCAGATATTAAATCAGTGCGCATTTTGGTTTGACGCATGCGTCCGGTTTAAAGGGACACAGCGCAGAAAACGACGTGCGAATGACGCATGCTACGATAGAGGTAATACATTTTGGCTAAATATTTTGTGAAGGACGGAGCTCCTTTACCCAAAATCGTCGGAGTTCCGTCCTCGTTTTGCAACACTTTATTTTTGTGCGCCTAGGCCATAGGAATAATCATCCATCATTACACTTTCGTCAATGTTCGAGTCAGCTTTTGGGTGACTTACTAATATAATAGTTTAACAGCTCCTCAAGCGGGAACCTTCAGGAACGAAATGGTGCACCTTCACTATATATAGCATGCGTCCCACACTGCCCTTCATGAGTTGTCTGACACGTTAACACCATCGCTTCCTCCACAAATAAGTGACCGACGACTGATGTACATGAAACATGCGGAAATACCTCACTCACAAGTCCGCAAGTCCTGCGGTGCAGCGCGAAGCCGCACCAGTAAGGCACGCGTTTTGTCCTGGATTGAGATCAGACAGGCAGGCACCCACGCGGATGTGTCGGGAGAGGTTCTGAGTCGGTTAGTTATTCCTTGCTCTCAGCGCTTTGGCAATCTCAGTAATATCTCATCGGCCTGAGGGAAGTTTGGATCAGACCACACCTCGACACGGTAACACCAACCAACGCAGTGTGAAACATTTTGCTCTGGGTATTTTTCTCCTCTAAACGCCTGACGTCCGCTGATTGACGCGCTCGTCGTGAACGTGGTCGCCAAAACAAAAACAGATCCTGATGCAGGGGGCACTACCAACCTCCCTATGCCATGAACATTTGATACATCAATTTGCAACTCTCGTGGTCGATAGACAACCGCTTGTACTTTTTCACTCACCTTGCACTCCTGTGACACTGAATGATATCGCCAATACCGCAGAAAGCAGTTTAACAGAGCTTATCATCTTGAGTCTAGCCTTGGACTCTGATTTTTGTGATAATGCACGGACATCATACGGGACGTCACGAGAATCGATGGTCAAACGCTATCTATGTACATAAAATGATGGGGCAAAAATTAAAGTTCCGTGACGCACGGACATTATCAATCGCATTCGATCCTCCAACGACGAGCGCATCCCCATGAAGGCAACTGTAGTACCAATATGATGTGCCGGTAGATCTCTAATCGGCAAACCAGTTGATACATAATACCCTGAACAAAAAAAACAACGGGTTTTCTACCAGCCTATCCTGGGCAAAGATGGCACGCTGCTACGAGACAAGATACGCACTCATGAACTGCGGGCCGGGTTTTTTCGCACCCTCCTGGACAAGCTATATATAGATACTATTAATAGTTTTGACCCCACCATCAGCGCCCTACATATTTCCACAACAGCAATTCACATTGTCGCTTGGAGAAGAATCGCCCATGTCTGAGATGATGGATGCATTCCGGGGTATGCAGCATTGAAAACAGCCGAAGCAGTGAAACTCGACCAAAACGACGTTCACTGGAGGCCTTCACAACGTAGTAATTGTCAGTGCGCGGGGGATGGAAGGCGTCGCCCAGCAATATACACATAGAACCCACAGAAGTTCCGGGTACTGTGGCACGGGCGTACAGAACTTGCAGAAGTTCTAGGCACGGGTATTATCGTCTTACAACAGAACTCACAGAAGTTCCGGGAATGGGTATGAATGTTGTGCAGAACTCACAGAAGTTCCAGGCACGGGTATTAACGTCTTACAGAACTTACAGAAATTCCGGGTATGAGTATGAATGTCGTGCAGAACTCACAGAAGTTCTTGTGTAGTACGCGGCAAGATACCCGGGTAGGGTAATGTGCGTACCCCACAGAACACAACCTTAAAATGTTGTACCAGGTTTACTAAAGGAGGGTGCGAAGTCATATTTCATAATTCCTGTACAGCAAATGTTACATACTAAATGCTGTATAAGAACCAGAGCAAAGAGACGTCGGAAATGTCATTCCCCGCATTCCCAGCTGGTACACACGGCCTCCCAGAAGTTGCAAAACCATCTGGCGTTTTATCTATTATTTATCCTCCCCCTCTCCTCCCCTCCTCTCCCTCCGAAGCGTGGTCACCCCCTGTGAAAGTGAACGTTTATGGTGCTATGATTGAAGACCCTAAACTTCACACACACGCCGTCCGTGCCAGTATTCCGAGGTTTTGACGCAAGCTTTTTTTTCTTTATTCTCTAGGTATCGTCTTCAAAACAAATCAACACCAAAAACAGGATCGGCTACGATATTAATAGTGCGTGTTCACTTGAAAACAACTCCATTATCAAAACCACGTAAAAAACGCCATTGGTCGAGTGGATACCGTACCTGTATATGATGAATAATAACACAGGAAACAGCTGAATACGGCTTTTTTGGCCGGGTGCCAACATTTTTGGGGGATATGTTATACTTACAACCACACGAACTCATGAACATTTCTAGAATAATAATTTTGCACGCTAACTAATACGAGACTGTACAATTTGTCGCTACGGCCACCGGTGGGTACCTTCGCAGGCCGCACAGACCGGCCTCTGTAAGTACAGGATTTGCCTTTTCTCCCGCTGTGGTAAAATAGCATTATATAATAGCATACGGTGGAGATTTTGAGCACCCTCATTTTGCCTCGCTCAGTAAGATCCTTCCTGTAGGATAGGAGGTCCTGTACGCTTTCGTTTCCCTGCGATTTTCCATCATCATATTATGTGTGTGTTCTTCACAATAGACCGTTCGTTTCACCCGTCTACATCCAACAAACCCAGCGTCCGTGCCGATTCTTCTATCTCAGACAGATACAAACTTTGTGGTCATAAAACTATGACATTGAGATTCTAAAACCCAGTGTTGTTGCTATTCAGATTGTAGTACGATACGCCTGATCAAGGTCGAGTTTCCTGGCGGTGCCCAACATGTCAGGAGACAGCCTTTTTCACCGTTAATCCCTTGACAGACAGCAACGTTGCCTCGACTGACATCACGCTACTACCTGGTAGGTTTTGGTGTAGAACACTAGGCTCTACACTTTTTGACAGCGCACGTTTTGCCTTGCTTGACATGTCTTCTCACGCCTCTGATTGGTGCTTTGTTCTTCTTCCTTTTCATGTATTATCTTCGTCGTCATTTTCTCCTCTCCTTCCACTAACAGTCGTAACTCAGATGCGGGGTCACATATTAGGCTACCCCCCCCTTCCCTAATACGGTTCGTGCCTTCACGTTTGTCGCAAGAATACTTCAGCCCATTCTTTCCCCGTCGACCGACTCTCGTTGGTACTGGCACTTGAAATGCTATGTTGCCGTCATTGGACACAATTTTCGTCATGGACATTATAGATTCAGATCAAGGTCGTAAACAAATAAGGTATTGATCCTGGACATTACTTTGACGTTTATTAACACCGGTCGCCCACTGTACGTACTCTGATTTCACTTTTTTTGGGGGGGGGTGTACCATGTGCTTCCGTTGTTACGATGTAGTACTCTGTTGTTGTACAGCATCGTAGATACTGACGGCAAAGTTCGTCTATCCCACCCCGCGCCGAGGTGATCTCAGGTTTGGTGCGGCCGAATAGTTCCGTTCCGAGCAGGCGGTTCCGCAAGGATAGTCCAAAGACTTCAAAGCTGGCAACGGGGGGGGGTGTACTCTTGGCGCGCCCGCCGTGGCGGCACTATCCAAGCCTGATGACCTTCTGCAGGTCGAAGTGGGGCTCGTGGTACCTATATACCTTTACAAAACATATACCTATCTCAAGAGTTTAGACACCACACGTTCAATGCTCAGGGGCAATAAAAAAACTACCAGGTATTTGGAATTGATCACGGCTAAACACACCGCTCGTGGTGTGAATTTTCTAGTTGGTTTTAGCGCGTATCTGAGTTTGGCTCAAGTGGAACAAATGTACCTGACTTTGGCTTTAAAAACCTTGTTTTTCATCATTTTGTGTCCGACAGTTTCATCAACAACGGAATTGGATTGGTTCGAGAGGTTGATCACACGATTTCACACCAGAGCGCTGGGTGTGAGGATGACTATCGCGTCATGCTCCATGCTGATGGAGCACGGACAACTTTAAGAATATGTTGGAGTCGTACAGCACGGACGAGGGCGCCGCTGTTGGGGCGTGGGTACAGCCAGAGAGAGGAAAACAGAGGGGTGTGAGGAGGTCGGGACGGGCGTTGACTCCCAAAGTCCGCAACGCGGAGCTTTCCGTGTAGTGGGGGGCAAGTTGGCCCGAGTACTGTTACACATATGACAATGGTAGCGCGAAGTCCAAACGTTTTCTTTCAAAAATATTGCTCTAAAAAAACAGCCGAAAATATCCTCGTACCGCCACTGTGGGAAAAAAGGGAAAAAATGTTTGATTTTTCCTTCTTTTTTTTCTAACGGCTGCAGGCGGCGCAATTTGTTTTCTCTCGTTCCAAATTGTCAACACGACGACAGATGCTCGATCTCGATATAGACTTAGCCCACGGCCAACCCGCTTGGTGTCGGGCAAGGCCAACGAGTATAGATGGCGGCATCGAAGATAGAAAGTGAATACATGCTCTAGGGGGCGAGAGCTTGCTGGCGGCGTCCTGCGGTATCCTCCCAAACCTGAAAAAAACAAATGTTTTTTGCCATTCGAGACGGATCGAGAAATTTTGTCTTCTGTTTTGTTCACATCAGCGGCTAATTGTTTTTTTACTGTAGGCCTGACCAGCGTCCGCCGCACGTCACTGGCCATTGTGTGAAGGCGGTGACTCAAGGGTGGGTAGGAGCCCCTACCGAGCGCACTCCGTTCAGAATTCATGACGCAATCGTTGGTTTTGTCGGTCGATGTCTGTCGAGGACGCGGAATCTCGCCGCTTCGGACCAAAGATCGTCCTGAGGTTTAACAAGCCGATCTTGGTCTGACATCGGCCCCAGATTTGCTGTTTTCGGGCTTGTCCAAATGTTGGGAACTTTGTTTTTCTAAAAGGCCGTTTCCTATGCGGTTGGATTCTTGAGCTTCAGATTTTGGCCCGATTGCATTTTCAGATATCGCCCTTAGTGTTTCTCAAGCCGAGTTTTGTCCAACATCGGCCCCAGATTTTTGCTTCTTTCGGGTTTTCCAAATGTTGGGAACTGTTTTTTTTTTCTAAAATTATCGTGCCCATAGGAAGCGTGTTCTAAATATATTTGGCGGGTATCTTTGGAATTCAAACTTTTTTATTGGTTCTTCGCTTTCCCACTGGCAAAGGTCTTAGTGTGTACGTGGAACTCGTAGAGTTTATGGCAGGGTCGATTGAGGTATATTTGGGGTACGTCGTCGGTGTGTTTTGCTTCTCACCGCATACCAAGGAAGATACGGCAGGTTGTGGCTTCAGCCGTACCGGCAACATTCATCGCATTGTTTTCAATTGGGGATGTTCGGAGAGTAGTATTTGTTGCGGCTGATCTGCACAATGCCAAAGTGATACGTTGTTCTTCGCGGTAGGTATGAATAAGAAAGGGCAAAAGCCAAAATGGGGTACACTTGTTCCGCTTGAGCCCAAAACAGTTACGTGCTGAAGACAAGTAAAAGCACACGCCACGAGTGGTGTTTTTGGCAAGGATAAAACACAACCATGTTTTTAATTTCGCCTGAGCATTGAGCGTGTGGCCCCCAAGATCATGAATTGTTTTTTTTTTTGTAAGGTTTATAGGTGCCACGGGCCCGACTTGAACCTGCAAAGGGTCACCAGGCTTGGTTTGTTTCGTCACGGCGGGCTCGCCCAGAGCCTTTATCTGGCGCTCCCTCCCCCGTTGCCGGCTTTGAAGCCTCTCGACCATCCTTTCGGAACCAACTTTTAAGCAAGGAATTATTTTTCCGTGCCCGAGCCTGAGACCACCTCGGCGCGGGGTGGGGCAGACGAACTGTCGTTTGTGTCCACGTTGTGTGTGTTCTCCATATTAAACCGTTCTTTCTACCCGTCGACATGTGGCACAACCAGTGTCCGTGCTGATTTTCCAATCCTAGAGAGATACGAGTCGTGTGGCAACAAACCTATTCCACAGGGATACTATTAATACATAGTTATGCTGTAAGCAGAGTAGACAATTCAATGCCATGCCATAACACTGGATACGACAGACACGACATACACGTTCTGTAGAAAAGAGAAAACGAAAAAACCCAACAGAAATACAAAGGAAATACCAATCGAAAGAGAATAGGAAAAATGAAATAAAAACTGTCGTGCCCCCCGCAGGAGATTTGGCAAACACCAAAATAAGAACGACCTGAAGCAACAACACCACAACATACACCTGGTAAACAGAGAAATACGAAAAAGAAGGGACATAACAGGCAAACCAAAGCAAAACTAAAGCGCCCTGTAGGTAGCCACAGCACTTTGTGGTACGAGTAGCAAAGCCAGGTTCTACCTGCTAGTAGTCGCTCTGGTACCTCGCTATCCTGTCTACCGTCTCCGTCCTACGTTCGTCAGCTATGCCCCATCCCCGCAGAGGGTGCGTCAGACAATACGGAACAAACAACGAAGGCTCGTCGTCCACCCACGCCACAAGCCTCCTTCCATAAGGACCAGAAGAGAGAAAGTTGAAACTAGCATTAAGGAAATCAAGGAGAATCTACCGTAAGAGCAAAAAGAAAAAGAAACTAAGGAAGACCACGTTCGAACTAATTGCAGCAGTTGGAGGCACGAGTAGGATAGATATGTTCCACATACTAGTCGGCAGGGCGCCTTCCGACCCTGCCTGTCGTGCATCTTCTACTTTCGTCCACCGCGGTTTCGTTCTACTCCTCCTGTTGCCCCCCTTTCCCGCATTCACTTGGTCGGGTTCTCCTCCCCTCTTCCTGTTGCCCCCCCTCCCCCCATTTCCTCGGGCACCACCCACGGTTGATCCGCGCCGCTGCCTACTCAGGCGTATCTCATATTCGTACCACCCCACCATAAACCTTTCGGATACTTCAAGGAACCCTCGGTACCACTTCCCCGCTTTTTTTGCTACAGTAGACATTAGCGCGGTCTCAACTCCAAACATCAAGGGGAAGTGTTTCGTTGGTCCTTTGGTGGCTCGGAAATCCCGAACGTCAGCGACTATACATCTCTGCCAAGTCAAACATCCGCCAGGTGTACGGTTCTCCCCCTCAGCCAACGTTTCGTACCCGACTGGGTATTCGCTCATAGCTTTTCCGTGTCACGCCTCCCGTAAAGAAGAGCCGCCGTTTACGAATGGTTCTTTCGATGCTCTCGCAACGTGTCATCTTGAGGGCCTTCGTGAGGGCCGTCGCGTACGAGAGAGTGGTATGGTCAGTACGAAGTCGGCACTGGAAGCCAACGACTCGCAACAGGACTTAGTGATGAGCCGTCTGAAGCTTGGCAAATGTTCCCCTCTGAGGGTCCACGTCACACACACCCATACAGCTGGGACGCAATCACCTTGGCCTTCAGCATGCGAACTTTCAGACTAAGGGAGGCGGTCGTCCTATGATACAATTCCGGGCCGAACCATTTGCAGCATGCTCGCATGAGACGGATCCGTCGGTCGATTTCGAACGAGAGGTCAGCGTTTTCGTGGATAATGACGCCTAGGTACAAGAACTGGGCCGTCTGCGTATACCTCTGGCCTGCTGCTTCGAAGACAGTCACGATGACTGCCATCATCTTCGCGAGCCCTTCAGCCGACTTCGAGACAATTCCTGCGTCATCGGCGTACAACATGCCCCACACAGCCCTTCGCACGCACGCCAACGGCTCCTGCTCTTCCATTCCGACTATTCCAGCATCACTGAGTTGGTCCAAATCCCTTACGATGGCTTCGTTTAGTCTGAAGAGTACTAGTACGACGTGTAACGCAGCAGCGTAGAACACGTTGGACAGTAAAGGTGATAGCACACAGCCTTGCCGCAGGCCCTGCGTGACATCAAACCATTCCGAGTCCTCGCCGTCATCCGTACGCACGCGAACCCGCACAACATAGAGGAAACTACAGATAATTCTCAGCATCTTGGTTGGTACGCCGACGTGTGTGAGTACCTCCCATAGCAGCTCTCGGTCGACAGAGCCGTACGCTTTCGCAGATCGATGAAGAACGCGTACAGTGGGATTTTCCTCTTTCGTCCGAGCTCTTGCAACCGGCGCACGACGAACAACATATCAATCGTTGATAGTGCGGGGTTGAAGCCGTACTAACTGTTCACCGGGGAGTATTCCCTCGGTCTCGCATTAGTTGCTAAAGCGAGACGCGACGAGTTTCAACAAATATTTGCCTGCGTGGGCAACAAGCGGAATCCCTCCCAAGTTGTTGCAATCAGTTCGGTACCTTTTTTTTTTGTGAAGAACCTTGATGATCGCATATTTCCGTTCACGGAGACTTCTCCTATGACCAATATATTTAACAAGTATGTTGTGAAAGCACTGGGCGAATGCGGTGTAGTCGATCTGTAGCAATTCGACCGGGAGGCCATCTGACCCAACAACTTTCCAATTTGTCATGCCTTTACGGGCTTCCGTGTACGTTGTCTCGTTCATGCATGGGTCATCTCCGAGCGACAGTTTAAGCGGTTGCGGTGGCAAGAGGTTGGTCATCGTGGGATCGAGTTTCAGCGCTGTCGATTTCTAGAGTTTGTCATACAACCTCGACCATCGTCCACGAATTTGCACCTTAGCCCGCAACAGCGTGCCATTCTCGTCCCTAATGAACTGCACGCTCCTCACGTTAGTCCCTTCCAATCCCACCGTACAGCTTGTAGAATCCCCTCTGGCAAGGTACTCCTCAAAATGCGAATGCAGTCCTGCGGCAATGAGTTCCGGCAGGTTCGCACACGCAGATGTCAATGTCTTCCACGCGGTTGTGTCCCGGTAGTGGGCACGCAAGAATAGCGGTCCATCCTCCCTCCTGTCCATGCTAAATTGAATGCGGCCAAGGTTTCGGCAGACTCACCCCACCCATGTCTGCGGTAGCGACACGGAGGGGGTGGTACCTCATTTTTTCGACTCCATCAATAATAACCGTGGTGCAAAACGTATCCATGCAAGGCGTAATACGGGGCTGGATAAGTTGGTTGAGAGTGGAAACGACCCTCGCTACCACTCGTTGACCACACTTTTCATCGGACTTAAAAGCTGCCTGTCGAACTCTCGATGTTTTGGGAGACTTCGTACTATTGGGGCGAAAAGTGACCACAAAGTCGGACTTTGATGTACACGATGTTGTGGTCTGAGTCGGCCTTGGGTCTGGGTGGAGGCTGCTGGACGACTTAACATCATGTACTCTACAGGTCGATGGGCTTGACGGGTTAGGATGTAGTCGACCCGCTTACGGTCATTGGCACTGGTGACGTAGTGTGTACCCGAAGTCCACCCGTGCGCGTGCTGAAAAACGTGTTGGTGGGAGCAAACTTGACTTTGGCGGAGAACGAGATAAGAAGTCGTTTGCCAATATAGTTACGAGCATCACGTCCGCATGCTCCAAGCACTCTACGTTCATCATCACCACACCCTTCCATCCCCTGCCCAATTCGCGCGTTGGCATCCATCAGTACAAACAGACACTCTTTCGGCTGAATCTGTTCCATCAAAGCCCTCCAGTTTCTGCCAGAAAATACTTTCAGTTCGGCGTCCTTGGTACGATCAGTTGGAGCATACAGCAACGACGAAATTAACTGCCTCACATTTAGCAGCCAGCTCATAGCGCAAAGGCTTGAGCCGTTCGTCAATCAACTGGGGAGCGTACACAGACTTTCTGTGTAACGATTTCTTCACAACTAGACCTACTCCGAACAGCCCATGCCCGGCAGCTGTTTTTTCTTGACCTGAACAAATAAAGAGAAAAGCAAAAAACGGAAACGAGTGGAAATCCCGCCGCATTCAAAACACGCCAGCAGCACCGTGAATGCCATCAACTCGAGATGGCTTGCGACGAAACAAGTCCCACACGTTGGCTCAAGATCACTCGATTTTGCAAATGCCGGTGTTGCGGAAATCGGTATCGTACAGCTCTCGCAATCAGTAGTGCAAAACACACACACTATCGCAGGCAGACACACTCGCAAAGATGGGATCCTGTACGCACCACGGCGCTTTTAATTGTCGCTTCGCTCACTCGGCCTTGCCCATTTTTACTGCGTTTCACGCCGAATGAGTCAAATTGCCCATAGGAGGCAAGGCCAAGAATGTGCGGGCATACGGGGCACGCCGAAGGACAGATATGCTGTAATATTACTCCTGTGACCAAAGAAAATAGAAATCAACAGCAGAGTAGAGTACACATCATAACAACTATTGATAAAAAAATTATAAACTGATGAAGCACATCGTCAGCTACACATCGTACACCCCCAAGAAGAAAAGTGAAACCAGCGTGCGTGCGTACGTATTCCTAAATATGTATGTACGTTCCATACGCGTGTACGTACGTATAGAGTTTATACTGAAAAATAGGAACCGAGGGGCCAGAGACCGCACACGCAAAGGAAAAGGTTGTATGTATGTATGGCCTCTCTGATTGGCCGAAAATAAGGCAAAAACAGTCCAAAAGCTGGAACATAGTGGACAAATCCAGGTGTAACTCTGGTCATTTACAAGCCAAAACCCAAAAACAGGTACGATGTGAGGCTGGCCAATGTCAGGGCTCCTGGGAGGAATGTTTCACTTGTTTTTAGCCTGTAACTGATCTTGATCCATTGTAGACTAGGTAAGGTATACCTTATTATTTTGGCTAAAACCCAACAAGGAACCAGAAACAATAAAAGCTGAAAACGTTTCAATTTGAGCAGAGAGAAAAACAAGGAATCATAATAAATTTCAGAGATGTCGCAGTATGAATGTTGCTACGAAATAAGACTTTGGGTCTGGACGCGAAATTTGATAGGCGTTTCAACAAGCCCCCACTGCTGCTTCAGCCACACAACCACACTGAAAAAAGGGGGAGTATTTTGATTTTTTCACCATCCCTCGTAGTTAGGTGTATGATGATGTATACCAATCTACGGGCGTCGCTCGTAGATGTCTGCATGGTAATTCAAACAAAAAAAATGACTCGTTGGCGTCGTCGCCTCAAAATGGTATGGTATACAGCCGCTAGCCGTATCTACAGCCAGTATTTACTTCGTATATACTATACTTAGTGTATTTCCATGCCAGCGACCCCGGTGTGTGTGTGTGTGTTCTTCACATTAAACCGTTCTTCTACTCGTCGACATCCAGCAAGACCAGTGTCCGTGCTGATTCTTCACCCTAGAAAGATACGAGCTCTGTGGTCATAGACTACGACACAGAGATAACACACCGTAATGCATTATTAATAGCCTACGCAATACCATGCCTTCGCACTAGGTGCGGCCGACACAACATACATACATACGCCAGCAACCAAAATACACCATAAAGAAAGAGAAGCAACGAAGAAACCAAACCGAAAAAGAAAAAGAAAAAGGAGAAGAATCCCAAATAAATAAATAAAATGGGAAGCTAAAGCTCAGACACATACTTACTCCGAGCATAAGCCAAAAGGGATGTGCAAGGGGGAAGAAACGAGAAGGAAAACGGGAACTATGCATCCCGGTGAACACTTAAATAAGTAAAAAGAGAAATAATGAGTGGGCCAAAATACGCTCGTCACCCACCCACTATGTAGTACTTATTTCATAAGGATAAGAAGGGGAAAATATAGAAAAAGTTAAGACATGGAAAAAAAATCAAAGCACCAAGCCAATACATACCGAACGGCCGCAGCAGTTGGCGGTACGGCTTGGTAGGTAATCCGCGACCCTATCAAGATAAATTTCATGGGCTCGAGTCTCACCGAGTGCATACATGTACTCTTAAGGATTTTTTTCTTGAGTAAAAGTGGATTGGCGGAAAGCGCGAGAGCGTGAGTTAGCAGCATTCAATGCAAATCGACGAGCGGTGGGAATGCTGAACCCTGTGCGCGATAAAAAATGAAGGCACGTACGCACGTAACGGGAGGAAAAGGGGCGACATCTATCCGTGATCACGACTTGTCCAAAAGACCGCTGGGGGTAAAGCCTTCTACGAGTAAAGATGGAAAGTCAAAGTGATTATTAAAGTATATATATATATTATATACGATAGTACAAACCGCAGTAGCGGTAGTAGTAGTAGTAGTAGTAGTAGTAGTAGTAGTAGTAGTAGTAGTAGTAGTAGTAGTAGTAGTAGTAGTCTTAGCAGCGTACTGCTCTACTGCTGTACCCGCCCGCCCGTAAGAAATCGAGGCCCTGGTCCAGGCTATTAACATCCATGCTAACAGTAAATTCAGTGCAACCGCTCGCAAGTGCGCTTTCCCTGTAAATCGAAGGCCGGGAGGGTTGTGGGGCACTTTCGCTTCTGATGAGAGAGTCCATGTAGTAGCGTACTAAAGCCATCAGACAGAACAAATGAGCCGAAAGTACGAATATAATCTTGATCCTAAGCGCTAGTAGAATCAAGCTGAGCACGAGACCGTGATCCCGAAAGGATTCCATGCGGGTTACAAAACCCTCCCCAGCGATAGAACAACATGCATTTGTCACTCCAAGCCTTTTCGAAGTACCTACGCGCCTACTGACAGAAAATAGGTTTTGTCTGCAGAAAAAAATCGCTTCTACCATACAAACAAGGCGCACAAAGTGAAGATATAGGCTCACGAGGGATGCCGAGCCGAGCTAAAGGTAGTGTAAAAGAAATCCGTCCTCAGCCGTCGCGACCAAAGGTGAAGAGGGTGCTTTGTCCTCGGAATGAAGGGGCGTCCACTGACCTCGCCTTCTGCTGAGGGAATGATCACGGTGTTGCCCGCCGGTCGGGTAAGATGTCGTATTCTTCGTGTGTGTGTGAACAACGGGGCGGGGGCAGCATTTCCTTACTCCCTGTTCTCGGGCATGCAAATATAAAAACACGTGCGTACTTGTACATTTCAAGTATTAATAGTATTATTGTCCCCTTCGCCTTCCGACAATGCGCTACGCATATTTTTCATTCAGAATGAAAAAGCTGTCGAAAATCGTCTACTACCACCAATCAATGCCATCCAATGAAATCTTCTTCCCTGCGTATACTCAACTGAATACGCACCACGACACCACCGCCCTTTAACCAAATAATTGTGAGAAAGGACTCGACCGATGTGCAATAGCTTCTTGCACAAAACTGGCAGGGTGCGGGTCTTATTGATGAAGGCGGAGCTTTCGGCCGCCCGGCAATTTAAAAAAAATTGCTACCAAAACACGCGGCTGACCCGCGTGACAGCCCCTTCCTAATTCGAGCCCCCCATCGGGTTGGGGTTCGGGTCAGGGTTAGGATAGGGTTAGGATCAAGCCTGGGGTTGGGTTGATCTGGGCCGACGTGCAAGGTTGAAAATGAGGACACACACCCTGCACAAAGTTTTGCGCAGAAAGTGCAGGACACCCCTGAACATGCCGGGAGCCGTACAAAACGCGTGGTCCCGATTAAAATAGCGTAGTTTATCAAGGCGATTACCTACGGCGATAAGGTGACCTATATAAAATGGCTTGACACGACAAGGAGCTTGCACAAGGTGAGTCGCTGCTGCCGTAGGCATCGTGCCTATAATAAAGAGCGACTCGCCTACAGAGGTACGAGTATGATTGACAGCAGTATCTATACAACAAGCCGTGATGATAGTGGCAGCTGATTAACAGTAAACGTTGGAAGGCGTGGACAGAAGATGCAGTAGTAATATGATGTCATTGCACGCTCATAATAACTGCTGTCAACTATGGTTACTCGCAAAGAGACCTTGACACACGGCAGAAACACCCCAGTATGACAATCATCGTGCTCGTAATAACTCAATGCCGTTACACGATTCACGCGGAAAGAGTTATTAATAGCTTGCATCGCTCCATTTATGTTTAATAGGATATATGTAATCAACAGATGATAGTGGCTGCTATTAATGGTATTAACTGTTAATGATTGGGGTGAAAGGCGTGAACAGATGCGGTATTATTATGGGCGTTGCTTGTACTTTCAAAAAGCGTATCTAACAGCGGAGAGACATTGGCACATCACCGCATCACATACTAATATATCGTTCGATGTGTGTGTGTTCATCACATTAAACCGTTCTTCTATTCGTCGACATCCAGCAAGCCCAGTGTCCGTGCTGCTTCTTCACCCTAGTAAGATACGAGCTCTGTGGTCACAGACTACGACACAGACATAACTCGCCGTAATGCATTAATAGCCTACGCAATGGAGTATCTTGGTTTGCTGATTGCATATGTGCGTATTTTGTGCTCGTCGCGCCCAGTTGAAGCCATTTGTCTCACAATAACTCATCGCCGAAATGCAGTCGGTGGTCACACAGGACCGGCTCCAATAACTCTGGAATGGAAAAATTCATCTAGAGGAAAACTACACGTATAACAGCAAAATTACACATGCTGTATCTGAAACTATTAGCTCAGACAAAAATTATGACGGATTTTTGCACACGTACTACGTATTAGATAACATGACGTACGCTGTACGAGAGTCAGTCGCAACAGAAAAGAAATCGAGGAGAGACGAGGTAATAATGTTCACAGCAGTTCACAAGAAGAAGACGGGATGCGTCGCAATTGAATTGGAAAGGAGGGGGAGAGAAATGCCAACATCAGTAAGAAATAAAGAAAGAATAGAAAACACACACAAGGCAGTACGTACGCAGATTAGCAGGCTGGCGGACGTGGTGAGAGGGTTTAGCACCGAGACGAAAGGCAGATTAATCCGTCACCACGCAAAGCAAGGAAGCAAACCAAGACAGAAAAACGAAAAATCGCGATAGATGCAGAGGCAAACGGCAAAAAAAAAAAAACAAGAAGGAAGACGAAAACCGAGAAAGGAATATTGCATTGTCTAGTTCGTTACTGCAATACGATGTATTATCTCTGTAATGTCGTACATACTACTCCAGCCTGCGTGGGTGATTTTGTTGGGTAGGTGGTCCGCGTGCCTACTATTAACAAGACCAATTTCGAGGGTACGAGTCTCACGGAGTGCCTACTATATACCACTAGTAGTAAGGCACTAAAAGAGTAGGTTTGGCAATCTGGAAGGTAGGATCTTTAGGGGTGTTTTTGACTTGAAAATTGCGCAGCGCGATCTGCACTTCGGAATCGTCGTACACAATTGAGAAATTTCCTGGTTCGATGCAAACGCGGCGCAGTCGCGTTTATGGCTAGTTTTGGCCCGTTTTGGCTGTGTTTTGTGGTCAGGGTTAGGGTTAGGGTTAAGTTAGAATCAAGGGTTGTGTTGGGTCTTCGCCCATACCTTGATCCCAACAGGAAATAAAATACCTGAACGGCCTACCAACCTGACGATCCTACCTCCCAGATTGTAATGGAACCTCCACAAAATTGATCAGCGGAAAAGGCGCGGGAGCGTGAGTACACAACATTTGATGATGTTCGACGAGTGGTGGGAATGCTGAACCATATATATGCGCAATAAGAATGAAGGCACGTACCGGGGGAGGGAAGGGCCGGCACCTGTGACCACGGCTTGTCCACAATATCGCTGAGGATAAAATCTCCTCGAGTCAAGCTGGACATGAAAAGTGATGATAAAAAGAGAAGACAAAGGCTTCAAACACGGCCAGCACGCAGCTATTACAACTCGTATCTCGCTGAAGAATAGTACTGATGACGATGATGTAATCGTACTCCAAAGAAGAGCTACAGAGGAGGTGTGCAAAATACTATAGAAGAGGAGTTATCGTTGAGCGAGTCAAATCGCCCCGGGACGGCGTCCAGAAAGTCACACGTTCATGAACAACCCGGGCAAAAGGCAATACAATGCTCAGAATACACTTGACAAGGTTCCCCTCCGGGAGGTGCCTATTAGTAGGGGAGTGGCGCAAGAACGAAATGATACTCGTATAATATACCCGCACACCTGTTTAGAACTATAAATAGCTGCATCTACCCAGCATTAATGTGAAGGACACACGCACATGTTTTTAGGACAGACTCTATAGTACTGTTTGTGGAAATAGTGAAGTATTATTTTTAATATTATAGAGGGTATACCGGTAAGTGGATATTGATCCTGAACAGATGATTCGCGGCGATCAATTCAATGCTTGCGGCGTAAACTTAAGTACGAAAGGTTGCGTGAGGTCGAGGTTGCGATATAATACTTTGTGAGCGGCAGAGTAAAATCCAGCACATACAAAATATATTCGCGCAAAAAAAAACGTTTCTTGGCGCTCAGGGTAAAATAATGGTTTTCACAGCCACAGCAGCAGATGCTCGAGAACAATTCGTAGTCCGAGCACTGAGAGTATTCGAGTACTGGCGGCTAAAATATTGCGAGTACTGAGAAGGCCCACATAATGCGAGTTCTGAGACGGTCCAACTACTGAGAATACTGAGAGGATGAGCAGTAAGGAACCCCGAGAGCACATGCAAATATGTACCCGAAGTACTCAAACACGAAATACTTGGAGTACAGGCAATATCCGCAGTACAGAACCTAGAGATACTGAGAGTACTCACAGTGCATACTCTCGACATACTGCCAGTTCTCAAAGTACTCGAGTGGTCCCTAGCGAAAGTAATTTGCTCCAACTCCCACGCGTGGGACCATCTGTGAGTGTTTTGTGCCGAACAATGGGCCTGAGAATTGTCGACACGGTGTGCAGACGGTCTGTAGCCAAAAGATACCAAGCCGTGGAGGTTTCAGTGTAATCGCATGTGTGAGTGGAGCAGTGGCCGGGGATCCTGTGTGATGTCCCCTAGCCACCTGGCTCGTGGTCCGATGAGGATCACTCCGTGATAATACAAGCTCTAAGAACAAGACTTACTGAGTGCGAGGCCAGCGAGACTGGTGGAGTCCCTCGCTGGAAGCCCTCTTGCTGATATCATCTGGCAGAGGCCATAATATCTAGATATTCGCGGAACTTCTGTTGGAGGAGTTTTCGGCTGCGGAGTATTGGGTCACAGCTGGGAAGGCAGTTGGCCCGTTGGACGGATCGAAACGGCTTGAAGCGCACAGCAGGGGAGGACGCTCCGGGAGCTGGAGGACGCACAGGTCAGGCGGCAGTTTCTCCGTTATTACAGTAGAGTCCAGGTGGACTGCTGTGGATTATGGCGCACACGGCAAGCACGCCGCTGGTGGTAGGGGAGTCTCTGACTCCACCGAAATACGGAGAGGTGTGGACCGAGCAGGCCTCTCGTGTTTTTTACGCAGCGTACCTCGATTATGAGGAACGGCTGCAGCTCGCCAACGCTCAGGGGGTGGTTCAGCACTCCAAAGTGAGCATGGGCCAGCTTATCCCCAATTACATTCATCGGTGTTTTGAGGGATTTTACAAGCATCAGACTACGATGACCGCCTCGGAGTTGTTGGACGCTGTTAGGCAGCACGCTGGTTACACAACCACCAGCAACAGATTTGACACCTCGCGGGCGGCAGCGGACTTGCGTCGCGTTCTCTCAATGAGGCGCGATGAAAAGCAGGGCGGTGAAACATCCGTCAAAGACCGCGCGATGATGGTAAACTCCGCTATGGAAAAGTATTTTGCGGAGAATCACGCGGTGCATGCCATGTACCGCGCGCAGGACCGTTCGTGGTTGCCCGGACCGGCGGAATTTGTGAGCATGGCGTTGGTGGATGGCTTATGGCCGTCCGAGTTCAAAAAGTACGTAAAAGGTCAGCTAACGTACGCTGCAGGGTGGAAGAAGGACCCGGCATTGGTCATGGACCAAATTTTTTCTGCTGCAGAACAGTGGAAATTCATCGAGGCGTATGGTCGGAAAGATGCTGCGGGGGCAGCTGAACCGCGACGCCAACAGCAGCAGAAACCGAAACAGCAGCAGTCCGCGAAAAAGTCGTTTGTTCGCGTCTGTTTCGAGTGTGGTGATCCCAACCATTATGTTTCTGATTGCCCAAAAGCTCGCGGTGGCGGCACAGCTCCCAGCAGTGGTGGGCGCGGGTCGTCAGGGTATCGCGGGGGCCGCAATGGCGGCCGGGGCAGATTCAACCATGGACGCGGGCGCGGTGGCCGTGGTGGCAATCAATTGACAGCGGGCGGTGGAACTTCTGCTGTTGCTTCTTCAACTTCTGGTGCGCCAGCGGCAGGAGCCGCTGGGTCGGGATCTGGTTCGTCTGTTGCCGGCCGAGCTGTATACGTTGGAGGAGCTGGAACATCGGTGGGTGCTGCTGGAGCGAGAACTTCGCCATCCACCGAGCGGGCGGAGTCAGTGTCTGGTGCTGCTGCAGGGGCGGTAGCGCCGGAACCGTCTGTATATTCGACGTCTTGGTCGGGGTGGACCGCCGATTCTATTTCTTCGGCGCCGGCTGTAGGAGGGCAGCCATGGCGTCAGGTGACTCTTGGTACCGACCAGAGTTCAACGGCAGGTGAAGTGCCTGTCGATCGCAGCGCTGAGTGTTTACGCGCTGATCTCTCTTTGCCAGGGTCGGTTGGTTCGCTGATGGCGCGTGTGATCCTTGATTCGGGGTCGGCGCTCACGTCCATCGGTGTCGGCTTACTTCAGCAGCTGTCTTCGCATTTCGGCGGCGCCGATCTGCAAATTCCGTTCGAAAATGGCCCGCAGCAGGCGAAAACCGCTACGGGTGTTTCAGTGATGGTCACGCACAAAACGGTGCCGATTGCCGTGAGTGTACGGACGCCGTGGGGAGCGGTGAAATTGGAGCCCATCACTTTCGCGGTCATGCCTGGTACAGATAACGTCGTTCTGTTTGGCATGGCTACCATGAAAGCTCTTGGCATCGACGTCTACCGTGAAGCTCTGGAGAAGCTTCGCCCTCGCGCAGTGCCGGTATCGACCGGTGTGGAGACTCCGAGTTACCTTGCGGCGCGCAGAGTGACGGTTTCCGTGCGTGCTTTTCAGACCGAGGCTACGGTGGATGCTCCGGAGGACAAGGCGGTGGAACATTTGGTCGACCGGGGGCCAGACATGTTCATGGATCCGGAGGCGGAGCGGACGGCCCGAGAACGGGCGTTGGAGGACAGCGTGCAGCAGGCAGAGCAGAGTGGATTAAGCGTCGGCGGAGCAACCCGTTTGCGCGAAATTTTGGCTCGTCGCGTGGGTGCTTTTCGCCGTGCGCTGTGTGGTGATCCGCCAGCGCAAGTGGAGCCGATGCGAGTGCAGCTGAAGCAACAGGCGAAGCCTGTCAAGGCAACGCCACGTCGGTACGAACCGACGAAAAGGGACTGGCTCTCGAAGTGCATTGCTGCTTTGGTGTTTTTTGGCTTTGTCTACCACAACATCCAGGCGGTGTGGGCGAGTCCGGCGATGGCGGTGCCCAAGAAGGACTCTTTCCGTTTGGTGAGCGACTACTCGGCGGTGAACGCACAGGTGGAGAAGTCCCCGGGCGTCATGCCCAACCATGAAGACATGGGAGATCTGCTGGGGGCGCGTTTCTTCGGCAAGCTGGACCTACTTCAAGGGTACTGGCAGATGCCTTTGGCTCCGGAGGCGCAAGACGTCTTCACCATGGCGACAAGCGACGGTTTGTTCACGCCTACCCGTGTTCCCCAAGGTGTTTTGAATGCGACTTCTTATTTCCAAGGTGTCATGACTGAAGTGTTGCGTGGTTTGGATTGCAAAGTTTGGGTCGATGACGTTTTCTTTTTCGCAGACACCGAAGAAGCTCTTCTGCAGCTGCTTGATGACATCCTTGAACGCCTGGAGAATGTTGGACTGTTTGTCGCCGCCCACAAGTGTACCTTCTTCTCTCGTGAACTGGTCTGGTGTGGTAAGGTGTATTCCAATGGTGTCGTGTCCCATGACCCCGCTCGAGTGCAAGGTTTAAGTGAAATGCGTCGTCCCGAAAACGCTGGAGAACTAATGCAATTCTTGCAGGCTGTCAACTGGTTGCGTACATCGTTACCACGTTTAGCGGAAACGGTAGCACCGTTACGTGATTTTTTGGAGGAGCTCCTTGTTGGGGCTACACGTCGGACTAAGCGAGTGGCGCGCAATCGTGTCATCAAGGATACCGCGTGGACGGAGGATCGGGTGCGGGCGTGGAATGCCGCACGGGGTTTGGTGGCGCAAGCAGTGCCGCTTCATCATCCTCGTCCCGGGTGCGTTGTTTTGATGTTTCCTGACGCTTCTGATTTCCATTGGGGTAGTTTTCTCACCCAAGTGCCTGAACACGAATTTCGCAGTGGATTGGCGTTGGAAAGCATGTCTCACGAGCCTCTCGGATTTCTGAGTGGTTCGTTCACAGGTTCGCAGTTGCGCTGGGCGACTGTCGACAAAGAAGGTTTTGCGATCGTTAATACGTTCCGGAGGCTCGAATACCTGCTTTGGGGTGGTGTTCATATCTTTACTGATCATCGAAACTTGCAGTACATTTTCAATCCGGAGAAGTGTGTCACGACGGTCACAAAGACCATGGCACAACGCCTAGAGAATTGGAAGGGTGTTTTAGGACAATACCGCTATGCAATCGAACACATCCCTGGCGATCGAAACTGTTGGGGGGATCTGTTGTCTCGTTGGGTCAAAGTTCCTACGGTGCCTGTTCGTTCGGTTGCCGTGCACAGCCCATGTAATGCTGACGATTCGCTTCCCGCATTGGATGTGATTCGTGCCTCGCAACAAAGGTCTGTCGCTCGTATCGGCGTTGGTGTTCATGAATTTTCGACAACCTTCGGTCAAGCTACCTTGGCCGATGATGGTTTGTTTCGTGTGCGTGTTGGGGTGCGTGACGTCTTGTGGATTCCGCCGGATGATCTTGCTCTTCAAACTCGTTTGATGGTGTGCGCGCACATGCGCTCGGCTGGTCACCGTGGTGTGGCGCCGACTTTGTTTCGCCTGAAGGAATATTGTGTTTGGCCTCACATGGATTCTCAGGTTCGCGAATTCGTTCGCCAGTGTTTGCACTGTGTAGACACGCGTGCAGGTGCACTCATTCCTCGTCCCTACGGAGACACGGTGCATGGTACCGCTCCGGGAGAAGTGGTGCACTTTGATTTTTTGTATGTTGGCCACAGCGGGCCCGAAGGTAGCGATGGCCTGCCTGATGAGGATGGTTTCCGATATGTTTTGGTCATCATGGATGATTTGTCCAACTACGTGGCGTTGGAACCGGCCGAGGCTTGTACAGCCGAGGTCACAGCGAAGCATTTGCTAGCCTGGTGTAAGACTTTGGGGGTGCCGCGTGTGTGGGTGAGTGATACCGCCACGCATTTCAAGAACAGGGTGCTTGCTTTGTTGAGCGACGCGTTGCACATCGAACATCGTTTTGCTGTCGCTTACACGCCGTGGTCGAACGGTACGTGTGAACGCATGGTAAAAGAGGTGGTACGTGCTCTGCGTTCCATTCTGTCAGAACAGCGTCGTCAGGTTTCGGAGTGGGTTGATGTTTTGCCGGCCGCTCAGTGGGCCTTGAACACTTCGTTTCGTGAACGTTACCGAAGCACTCCGTACAGCGTGATGTTTGGGCGTGCTCCGCGTACCGATTTCTCGGCGCTCGTTTCTGAGTCTGATGGCAGGTGGAATGTTGACGTGATGAATGCTGACTTGTTGCGTGCGAACGTCCGTGAAGTCGTTGCAGAGCAGGAGAGATTTTGCGCCGATATTCGCGCAGCTGTTGCCGTGTCTCGCGACAACAAACGTAAACAGGCTCAGGGCCAGGTGGTGTTGCCAAAATTTGCGGTTGGTGATTTCGTGTTGTATGCTCGTGTTCGTCGGCAGGGTGTCACACCGAAATTGTTGTCCACATGGACTGGTCCGTGGCGTGTGGTAGCAGCTGATCATGATCATGTGTACTCAGTTCAGAACATCGTTTCTGGGAAGGTGCATCAAGCTCACGTGGCTCGTTTACGATTTTATGCGGATGCGACGTTGAACGTCACCGCTGATCTGAAGGATGTTTTCCAACATTCCTTTGCGCAGGGTGAATGCCGCATGAATGCTTTGGTGCATGTGGCCGAAGATGATGCCAACGAGGTGATTGTCTTGGTCGATTGGGATGGTTTCGAAGCAGAGGAGCGCACGTGGGAGTCTTTGCGGTCGATTTATTCTGCTGCGCCTGAATTCGTCGTGAAGGAATTGCGCAAATTACGGATGACCCGTGCGCTCAAGATTAAAATTGCTTCAGAGTTCAGCATTGATTTGTGATTTGCCGCATGCGATTTCGTCTTGGTTTTTTGGTTTTGTCAAGCTCGTTCGTGTCGAGTGAACTCGCTTTGGGGGTGCTGTAGCCAAAAGATACCAAGCCGTGGAGGTTTCAGTGTAATCGCATGTGTGAGTGGAGCAGTGGCCGGGGATCCTGTGTGATGTCCCCTAGCCACCTGGCTCGTGGTCCGATGAGGATCACTCCGTGATAATACAAGCTCTAAGAACAAGACTTACTGAGTGCGAGGCCAGCGAGACTGGTGGAGTCCCTCGCTGGAAGCCCTCTTGCTGATATCATCTGGCAGAGGCCATAGGTCGAAGTATACGTCATACTCCAAGTATACTGTGTTCGATATAACTTGTCTCACCGAACAGCGTAGCAGTAAGTTATGGTTACGTACGGTGTGTCACATAGCTACGGTTCAGATATTGTCTCGTGGAATCACCTACGCGCAACCTCACGGGTATGTACGAGTAGGCACTGCATGAGGAGGTTTCTGGTGGTATTCGGCAACGAGTAGTTGTTCAGGAGCAGTGGAGATTTGACCCACATGCTAACTCCACCTTTCCCCCCTGCATTCGTTTACCTGTTTTCAGGCCGACATAATAAAGACATCTTAAACTAATCTTCTTCACACTTCGTGTAGCAGTGGCTAGCTTACAGCCTAGTGTGCCTGTGGCAGCATATACATGGGTTAGCTCGCAGCCTAGTGTGGCTGTTGGAGCGGATCCATTCATCGCATATCATCGCTATTTGAACACGTTATAACGGTATTGTTCGAGCAAACAGCCTGATAATGGTGGATGCGAAGCGGACGGGGCGTCCGTGTTGGACGACCTGGCCGGTCGCTTGAGGAAGCTGACGGAGGACCGAAAATAAGAACTAGATCGACGCGAGAGCGACCGGGAACTGCGACGTCAAGACGATGAACGATTGAGGACGCAGATGTTCGAGGAATGGATCGAAGATACACTTCAGTTCGTGAGCTTGCGTCTGGTGGTACTGGTGAGCGGGTCGGAACCGCTACCAGTGCTGGGAAAGGGAGGGGAGTCAGCTCCAGTGGAAGTATACCAGCTCTTGGTGAGGTAGTAGGCCTGCCCGGGAGTGGTACCAGCATCAGCGTAGATAGCTACTGGGCTGAAGTTGGTTCTCGCGATTTATAAGCCTGAAGCAGTCGGTTCCGACATGTAGTGGGAAATTAGAAGAATTTCCACTGCGGAAGGAACCCTTTTTGGTGTTTAAATCTATTGGTTGGGTGTATGCCGTCGTTCCGATGATGTGATGATGGGTGACGTTTCGAAAGACGCTCACACCTTCTCTCGCAGGGATTCAGTGAGGTACAGATTAAGACAGCTATTATAGAGTAGCTTGGAATTGTCTGACGGAAAGCATCGTAGACCGTGACCTGCTTGGTAGAGTATTCGCAACGGAATCACCTAGCGCTGGGAGGAGGATATTGTGTGACTGGTTCTTGCCTAGACCATTGACCAAACAGGTCAAGTGGTCGGTGGCGTGTGATGCGGTAAAACTGGAAAGGGAGAAGAGCCTATGAAATACTTTGGTGGTTGACAAGATAGTAGGAGTACTCGCTTCCCCTGGTGTGACCAAAACGGATGCTGAGGTAAACCGCAAGACAATAATGTCACTAATCTCCTACTATGAAGTAGAGGAAAGAACGATCCTGTGCCGTGAAGGTATCACACGCTCAGAAATCGTAAGTATAATCCGACAAAGGTACCTCTGCATCCCCGCTTCTAAGAACAAGAATATGTGACAGGCTCTGTTTTCGAATGGAGCTGGCTGTGGTGGTCGTGCAGATAGAGGAAATCACAGGAATAAAAGCAGATCTAGGAATAGAGGCGAAAAGGGTAGCAGTAGTAGCAACCCCCCAGCACCCACGCAAGACACCCCATCAGTGATCGACCAAGTAATGGGAAAATGCATCCGTTGCTTGCAACCTAGGCGCCACTGGAATCAGTGCAAGGCTCGCATTCTCCCTGATCCAGAACAGACATCAGGCGGAGGTGCGCAAGGCCAGAACAACGGCGGTGAGACTCCGTGTTGTCTTGCGAAATGCATGCTTGGTACGAATACTGACTCGTGTAGTGAGGAACGTAGTGGAGGTGTGGTAGAGACGGGGATAGCAGATAGCGGTGCATCCTTTCACATGACTCACTCAGCTGACCTTTCGAGAGACGTACGACTGTGCGATGACAAGGTCAGTATCGGGGGCAATCATCTGATCGATGTAGTGGGGTATGTCACGCTGACTATTGTATTCCCAAGAGATCTGACTATTAAGCTGTTGGATGTAGCGTACGTGCCGGACATCGCGTTCAACTTATTTTCGCTGATGGCTGCTCATAAGCAGGGAGCAAGATTCACGACTGACGAGAAGAGAAAGGCTTGTGCATTTCTCTTTTCGATGAAAGGTTGAGGTTTGAAGGTGTTGGATCTAGTTATTCTGGATTCGCATGCAGGATTGAACCAGACGACGGCTATTTGCAATTCCCCCTGTTGAATCCCAATCCCCCTGAGGACTGTCCTGAATCTGGTTGCGATTTCCCCCTGGCTTTCACGTGCTTGCCCCCGGAAACAACGCTTAAACTGAGAGTGATGTAGACATCAATGTTCTCCACTGCGTGAATGGTCACTCGAATGAACCATTGCTAAGGAAGACCGCTAAATCACTCGGTGTAAAACTGGTAGGAAAGCTAAGACTCTGTACGGGATGCTCTATGGCGAAAGGATACCAATCCTTAACAGTACTGACTCACGCGCGACAGAAAAATTGGGACGATGTTTTGTTGACTTGAGCGGCTCTAAAGGAACGCCTTCCTTGTTGGGAAAGCGGTATGTCATGCTAGTGAAGGACGACTACTCCCGCCACGCGTGGGTGTATTTTCGGAAGAATAAGTCACAATCACGGGGCGCGTTTAGGACGTTTTGGGCTGACCCGCGCGCGGACGCAGCACCTTCGAAGGTTGTCATTGCAAGCTCTGACAACGGGGGGGAGTTCCAAGATGGTGAATTTGGAGAAGTGTGTAAACAGGTTTTCATCAAACAGGAGTTCACAAACGCCGACAGCCCAAAGCAGAACGGTGTTGTAGAGAGGGCGCTGGGTATCATCCAGAACGCAGCACTGGCAGCGTGTATCCAAGCGCCTATCATATTTCCCCACGTTCAACCGCCACCGACTAAGTCCCTGTGGGCGGAAGCGGTGCACTGGGCTACTGATGCCCTGAATCACTCCGCGACCACCGCTAACCCCGGAAACAAGTCGCCGCATGAAATGTGGTATGGGCCTGCCGCACCTGCTTCGCCGCACCCGTTTCTTCGCCCAGCATACTGTCGTGTCGTTGGAAGCGCCCGTCCAAGTCGTTCCCTAGGGCCGAGAGCTGTTTTTACATCGGGCCGGGCATCGACCACCCAAGTGACTCTTTGCGGATGTTCACGCGGGCGGACAAAGTGGCAGAGACCAGGGATGTCACCTGGGAGGCGACGCTCTATGAAGGAGCGCCGCCACATTCGCTGCCGGAGATGCCGGAGCAGGGAGGGACGATGGAGCTGGGAGAAGATCCTGAGCCGAGAGGGACGGGTGATGTTTTTCCGCCCCTAGGACTCCACTGCCGATATGGGGTAGAGGAATTCCTCACGAACTCCGTGCGGTGTCTCCGATGACGCAGGCTTGCGACGATTTGCAACCCGAAGGTGTGGAGCTGAGCGATTCATCAGCGGTCATCAGAGAATCGCCCGACAGTGACTCTTCATCACGGGATGGGAGCGATGCGTCATCCTCTGACGATGGAGCCCCGACTCCGACTGCAGCCCGGACCACTGCGCGCTAACTTGGAGCGCGCATGTCAGGACCAGGTGATGATGAAGAGATTCGGGGGGGACGTACGAGAGCGCAGACCAAAGCACTTAATCGGGAAGCGACTGCGGGACGGATCGTTGCGATCGGACCCTGTGATGGAGGTCGCATATTCCAAGCGCTACTGGCGGCGCAAGATGCAGGCGGTGAACTGGCTAAGTTGCCGGATTGTCTTGTCAAGGAGGCGGAACCGGAACCGACGTCGTACTCCGCGGCGTGCTCTTCAAAGCATTCGTACGTTTGGACGGAGGCGATGGAAGCGGAATTCGATGGACTAGAGGCCGCCAACACTATTGCTGAGATTTCGGAAATTGCCGAGGGTGGTAATATTGTGGATTCAAAGTAGCTCTTGAAATAGAAGGGCGACGAGCACGGCATGATTTATAGAGCCTAGGCGAGATTGGTAGCGAAGGGTTATCGCCAGGTTGGGGGAGTTGACTAATATGATACATTTTCCCTCACTGAGTCAACAACGTCTGACAGGCTAGTGGCAGCAATGGCATGCAAACGTGACCGAGATTTGAGGTGCTTAGATGTTGATCAGGCTTGTATCCAATCAGAGTTGGATACCGAAATATTCTCGACGTTGCCCCCTGGGTGTGGATGGTTGTCGGGTAAGGTAGTCCGACTCAACAAAGCTCTTTATGGGCTCAAGCAGAGTGGTCGATCGTGGTATAAGCTACTGTCATCAACCTTGGTAGAGTGTGGTCTTGAGCAGTGCTTGGTAGACCCGTACGTGTTTGGACTGATCTTGAATGGCGAGGTTGTTGCGATGCTGGTGGTCCACGTGGATGACATCAAGCTCGCAACCACCAAGGAAGTCACGGATTCGGTAGTGGCGGATCCAACCAAACGATTCCCTACGAAGCACCTTGGCGAGATGATGTGGTACATGGGTAGCGAGTAGAAGAGGGATCGTGAGCTGGGAACATTGGAAATTTCGCACACTCAATTTATTCGAAATGTTGCCGAGCGTTTCGGTATCTCAAAACCAGCCTCATCCCCGCTTCTCCGTCGTTGGACCTCAAGCACATGAGTGATGAGGAACCGATGATGGGCACAAGTTACCGCGGCATGGGGGGAGGAGTCTGACGTGGATTGCGAATCACACGAGGCCTGACATCGCCAATGCAGTACGGTTGGTGGCACGGTTCTCACATGACCCTGAGCAAGTACACGTTACGGTGGCTAGAAAGATTATCGAGTACCTGAGCGCTACGCTCATTTAGGTCTGACGCTCAGAAGGGACAGTCAAATAGAGGGCGTGCAGTTGGAATACGACTTAGAGACATACGTGGACGCGGACTACGTATTGCGGCAAGCTCCCCGGGGTGAGCTGTCAACGCTCACCTGACTCGCCTCCTTACTCGCCTCCTCAGTCCGTATCTTTGATCCGACGCCAGTCCCAGTGACTCCAGGGCTTCGCTTAGGAGAGATCGAAGCACACAATGACCAAAACCCCGATTGCGAGCGATAAATATACTCGATTATGCCCGCTATCACGCGGAATGATGCGTTTTATGCGAGCGAACAGTCGGTTTAGCCGTTGATCCTTCAGGTTTTGCACGTATTCTCTTCCTTGCCTGGGTAGCGTCTAAAGACACTCGGTTTTATCCCACGCGCTGCAGGCGCTGTACAGCTTGGTCAGGCGTTTGGCATTCAGCAGGTGAAACCGTCTGCTGAATGAAACACCTATCCCACACCCACGGGGAAATTCGCCTCTGCTCTGTGCCCAACGACTCGTGGCTGCATGCATCGACTCGACGTACTTTTGTTTGCTCCCACGTCCCTCCGGCGCAACACCCCCCCGGAGTCTGGTATGGTCTTCCAGGTCTTAAACGAGTGCGGTCCCGTATGACGGAGCTCTTCTTCCCGTCCCAGCCAGACCCACCGCTTGAACAATTACGCTGAAATCGCCGCCAGCTCCTTACTTGGTTCTTGCTGTGGATGGTTGAGCTCCTGCCAGCTTTCTTTCCCTGTCTAACCAGATCCGCCGCTTAAGCAAACGGTTTAGACTGAGATCGCCGCAAGCCTTTTCCTCGGCTTTAGCTCTGGACGGTTGTACTCCTCCAAGTCTTCGACAGCTTTGCAGCCCGACCCACCGCTTGAACAAACGGTGTAGGCTAGAGTTGTCGCCAGCTGCTTCCTTTGGTTTAGCGCTTGACGACTGAACTGCTCTCAACCTTCATCTGGATACCCCACTCGCCGATAATGGTAGCTAACGTCTTACACCTCTTCGATGAAGGTTTGCCGCCCTCGAATGTCTGGAAGCTCCCTCCGGACGTTAGCATCTAGCCGGTGTGCCTCGCTCGCTGCTCTGGAAGTTGTTTCTTGTTCTCCCCCTGTTGGAATCTCCTGCGAGCGAGAACGGCAGTCTGAACCGTAGTGCAGTCCTTACTAAGCGTAAAATATATCCAGCTGCACTGGACTAAAATCTGTGTTCACCTCATCCTGATCCAGTTGGAGACTATTCCCATACTTACTAGTCTCCACCAGGGATGCGTTCAGCTGCAGCGGAATGATACTCTCGAATTATCCTCGTCAAGCCCGTTAGAAAGTACCCGCATACTTACGTGTCTGCGACGTCCCTTGAGAGCTTGCGATCGGTTAACGTGTAGAACGGTTTCCGCCAAAGTGTGAATATCGACAAGTCTTATATCTGATCTCCCGACCAGGTGCACGAGCCATGAATCGACGGCATTGCCAAGTTCAGAGCGTTCATGAAAATGTCTTGATGCCCATCGCAAACATCGCCGTCCTCGTTTTGGCGCTGCACCAGTCCACAGGTAAGGTTTGTCGAGCATCGATATCCGGCCTAATCAAATAATCAATGACAGGCATGACAAGCAGGCCTGATACACATCAGTCACAAGCATGACAAACGTGAACGGAACGCATGGTGGGTGAGGATCTGGGGTTAGGCATCGAATCCATCACCCAGGGAATACTTCTTCGCCTCACTGAAGAGGCGAAGACCTGCCAAGTCCAGATAATGTTTTCTGTAGCCACCCCTCCCATCTCTTCGACAGCTCCCTACCCTCGGGGGTGATAGACGGGACCGTTACGCATTGACCCCCTTAGCCACTGGAACAGATGTTTCACCACTTGGGCTGCGAACTCCCCCCCTGCATCGCCCCGGACCAATAGCGGTTCTGGAAGCGCACTGCTCAGGGCTAGGCTATACCGAAAGAGCCTCCTTCGACGGCACAGAATATGTGAGCAAAGAATGTGCTGGCTTATTCCACGACAGACAACACGTACTCGAACCTATTGCCTGTTTAAAGCCCCCGCTCACGGCATTAGATGCTCATCTCAAGGACCTTCCACGCTTGCAGGGGACTTGCGGACAATATTGTCACTTGCGTGGTCACCCATTTGCTCCTCCTGCGCTCACATAAGATCATGTGCATTACGTTAGCTAGCGTGGGCTAGTTACACTTGCCCCGGGGCAGCAAAGTTGTACGTACCGCGCCCGGACCACCAAACGTGCTGCGAACCAAGGCAAACAACTTCGGTATCATTGCCTTTGATATAGCTAGCTTTGAATCCTCGTCGTTAAGGGCCTGCCGGCGTGTACCTTGATGGTATTGCAGTTACTACCCCTCTTCACGTTTGTTTCTTCACCTGACCCAAGCTCGATAACGAATACTCGTAATTCTGTGGTAGTACTCCACCTCTTCCCGGGCGGGTTTCGCTTTAACGGTCGCGCATTCTGCACTGTGTCAGTTACTTAGTTTGATACGGCAGAGGGTGGACATACGGGCCCCTCTTACCTTCTCGTGGCCCTTGGAGATAACCCACACTTACGGCAATAGCAACTAGGCAACACCAATAACATCTAATTTATTCATAATTCCAGTCGTCTTAACAACCATCGTGGTAAATTATCTGGCTTCGACCGCGTTTACAGGTTGTATGCATGCGTAACAGGTGGCACATGACGTGTACATATATTGGTTGACTCTACCTCCTGTATCACTCTCTGTTGCGCCGGTGCAACCCTTTCGTCTTCGCCAAGCTCCGCAAGGATGAGTCCCCTCCGATGCTAGTTCCCCCGAACCTCAGTACGTTTGACAACAACGTGCATCGTCTGAAAAAGCCTCCCTGAAGCTATCACCTCAACGTAGAACATGCCAACCTTGACAGGGCATTCAGGAGCAGTTTAACGTGCCTAGGGTGGCCACTACAGGTCCGTGGCGTATTCGATGAATCGCCGATCTCTTCTGTGCCGCATGGAGGAAAGTCGTCGAATTTCGAACAGCCGAGTCGACGACAGGCAAATCCTTTCCCCAGACACACGATCTGAAGTAGTTCACCGACCACAACACCTCACTCACTTCTTGTGCCGCAGATGATCGCCGAGCATTACCTGATTGACTCAAGGACACCGTACACTCGAATACCCGCTCGGAGTTCGTGTTTACCTGGCGAGACCCTCTCTCTGTTCTCAATCACTCACACGTGTTGGGCATTCCTGTCTGGTCGGTCTAACCTTTCCCACTACGTTGGCCTGAGCAACTTCAGCAGAGCGTCGATCTTGGAGTGTTGTGGACATACCCCTGAATTGACCACTCCCAACTCGTGCAAATAGCTGTCGAGACACGCCGGTCCATTATTAGCGTTGGGCGCCGTTTATCGGCCAGTTTCCGTTATCTCTGACTCCGTTGGGCGTGACTCTGTTACCTCCTTGGTAGTACCCGTGGTGGCTCTGGAGCGGGTTGCCTTTAACTCCTGTTGTGTTGGGCTTGACTCTATCTAACTTATTTGACGTATCCGTGATAATTCCGGATCCAGTAACATTTCTGTCTCATTGATGACCCTCCTAGTTTGCCTCAAGAGCGTGGCACCCCGTTTAAAAAGCCTTCTGATTTTGCCATGTTGATCACACTCCCGTTTTCCGTAGGGATTGTGGCGCTGAATTAACTCATAGAGCCGCCTTGCACGATTTTTGTCTTCTTTTCGAGCATTCGATCTTCGAGGACGGGTGCCAAGAGAATAGGCACCCTACTCTCGGCTGCTTCGCGTTTCGGAGCGATCCCTATACTTTTGGAGTTGATTGCTATATTGATTCGAATGTCTTCACCTTGGGGTCGATTGTCCACTTCCTGAATCACTCGTTTATCTTGGTGTTAATTGACCTATTAGCCTCTTCCTCGTAGGGGAACTCCACGACCGCTCACAGCAATCCTTACCTTGGATAATCCTTCAAGTAGCTCCGCGTTTTCATCGTAGATAGGGGCCACTCAGCCCCGGATTGGGTTGACCGCCCAAAGTCCAGTATGTCCCCTTATCTTGGACATCCTTTGCCTAGAGTTGCGTCGACAGCAGTAATCCCCCTACCTTGGATATCCCCCCCCCCTGCTTGGGTTTCACTCGGCTGAGCAAACGCAAGACATCGAAGAGTAACTTCATCCACCCTGTCCTGTGTCTATCCCTGTGACACATCCATTGGTAAATGACAACTACGTTCGGTGGGATGCTAAACTGTTGATTTGGCCTATTCCTGGTGACGTGGCTACAATTCGGATTCTTTGTCAGGTGTATATTATCCATCCTATACTCGTTAACGTCTCGATTGCCCGGTAACGCGGTTGATTTCTGGGCTTGAAGCACGTACCAGGTAGTCCGCACAGGTGTTTAAAGACGTTGACCTTGACACTCGTATTTGGTATATATGTTATTTCTGGCCTGACGGGCTTTCCCAATAATATGCGCAGGTGTATACGTAGAGGGTTTGACTTTGACATGCAGAAAAATCTAGATATCAGTATATCCCCTTCATGTTTTTGTTTATTCCCTTCCGTCATCCATCCTCCCGAAAAAACAAGAGCAGTCAGGATACCGTGGTACTGCAGAGCGTGCGTGAAACAAAGGAAAAAACACATCTGAAACACCGAATCAAATACGCCATCGCACAAGTGCATTTATTTGGTATGCATTCTTGGATACTAGTGCATGAAACAAAGTTAAACTCCGCAAAAACATCAAATATATACCGTCGTACGGATACAGATGTTTGGTGCACACTTGAACGATAGTGCAGCATTTGTTTGTACCATTACTTTGCATGTATGGTTGCTCCCAGTACTATACACTGTACGGATAAAGGGCTGGAAGTTCCTTCTTTTATCGTGGGCAACGTCCAAACGGTAGTGACAAGCTACGAGACCGCACCCGGGTACAGAGCATTCACGTGCCTGCTTGCTCGTCAATTCCATACACAGAGCTGTGTCAAAATACGAACCGGCTCAATAGGCCAACCAGGTGCCTTTCAAAGGCCATACCGAGATCTTTGCGCGTCTGTTATCGGAGCACCCAGGCCACATACTCGTGGAAAATAGATGCCAGATGCGTGCACACTGCAAGGGAGCAGAGTATGATCCTCTGCCACCCACTGCCCGCCTTTGAAGACGGCACCTAACCTCACGTAGTCTGCTCTAACGTGGAAAATACTTTGCCGCAGCGGCGTCTCAAACCCTCACGTCGCCTAGGCCAAATAGGCAGAGCCTTTTGCCACAGCGACGGCATAGCAGCTCACGTTGTCTGGGAATAAGTGGCACAGCCTTAGCCACAGCGATGGCACATAACCGCACGTCGTTGGAGCGAAAATGGCACAGACTTTGCCACAACAGTACGACGGCCCATAACCTCATGTCGTCTGAGCACAACTGACATAGCCTTAGCCACGATGACGGTACATACCTGCTGTGAATGCACCGAAGTGGTAAGTAGTACGGAGCTGTAGTATCCAATACCATAAGTAGCACAGCCTTTGCCCTAGCGACGTGACGGCACACAACCCCACGTCGTTTGAGCACAAGTGGCATAGACTTTTCCATAAGAACGTCACATGACCTCACGTCGTCTGAGCGAAAGTGAATGCATCTAAGTTGTAAGTGGTACCGTGCTGTCGTATCCATTACCCATTATGTCATCACAGTGAGTGCATCTACTGTAAGTTGTAAGTGATACGATGATATAGTATCCATTACCGATTACGTAAAGGAGTAAACACAAACCAAATCCCCACAAACCCCAACAAAACACACGTCTCAAGGGAAAGCTCATAATCATCTGCCCCTGCAACGACAAGTGCTCACCTTTACTGTCAAGGTGCTATGCTCTTAGTGCTTACCTTCACTGAACTCGACCTAAGGAGTGGTGCCCACCTCGCCACAAAACCAGACCCCAGGACACTCAACACCTGGAAACCCCACAACATCCAAACCTCAGGGAGGGGCTCACCTTCACCTCCCCTTTTCATCGACAACCCAATGACGAGTGCTTGCCTCCACCCGCAAGGTGCTTCTCATCAGTGCTCGCCTTCACTGAGGTCAATCCGTGGGGGCGCTCACCTCGCCCTCCTGCCTGCTAGTAACGACAAAATTCTCATTTCATGTTACCATATTATTTTATAAGAGTACCAAACCTACTGCCATACAGCCCCAGCAACAGCCGATATGCGAACGTCTTAGGCATGCTATGATACCAAGAAGATCAAGAGTACTACTAGTATCAGTGATATTTCTGATCGGCTACTTTGTTCTGTAGATTTAGCAGCACTCAATTTTGTACCAGGTCCATCGCACTAGCTACCCTTTCCCGCATATTTCGGCATCGAAAAATAACCCCAAACATGCAATTACTTTTGTAGATACCAGCACACGTCATACACACCCTAACAAGGCAATCTATCAACCCCCCCCCCCCCCCTTGTTTAGTTTGTGATGACACAGCATAGATGAAAACAAGTCCGTTTGAAGGCTGGCCCAGCTCGTAGTGGTAGTAGGTAATTTAGCATTATATCCTTATTATACGGTCCGTCCAGGAAAACATGTCCGCTCAGTCTCGTGTAGATTTCTGGGTTTCGGTGTGGACATGGGCTAGCCAGCTCTAAACAACAAATTTAAAACAGGCTCGCCGTCCATATGCTGCCCGTGAGCGTGTATTTTTAGTATTAGCGCTATAGATTCTTGAGGTCGCCCGACTTTCGGTTTTCTCTCGCTCTTTGACCTTTCAAGGTTGGCCAGCGTGCCAGCGTCGACATTAAAAACACACACCCTGACAAAACTCGCCCTCCCGGCATACGTTATGATCCTACCACACTTTGTATCTCGTTTACTTCATATCCCTCGTCCTATCTCGGTGGCACAGCAGTAGGACACGCCGGTACGTGCTGTACGCTATGCCCGAGGGTGTGATACTATTATACTCATCACTTTCACTTTCCAGCCTAATTCGTAAGAGGTTTTATCCTCGACGACCTTCTGGACAAGCCGTGGTCACAGGTGTCTTCCCTGCTCCCCCCGGTCTGTGCCTTTATTTTTTATCGCGCATAGGGTTCAGCATTCCCACTGCTCGTCGATTTTCATCGAATGTAGCTAGCTCACGCTCTCGCGCTTTCTGCTAATCAATCTCTTTTATGCAAGAAAAAGCCCCTACGAGCTTGCACTCGGTGAGACTTGAACCCACGAAACTGATCTCGATAGGCACGAGGACCACCTACCAAGCCACCGGGGACGCCGTTATACCAAATAGTATACTCATATTATCCAAAGGTTAATATTACGGGGGGGCATAGCCGACAGGACCAAATATTGTTAGCTAAAAAATGGAAACATATGGGTGTTTGTATGTACCGTACGTCCTATTAACTATGGTCCCCCGTAGTACAAAAATAGAGACAGGCAGAGAATATTACACACGAGAACTGAAGCACGTCTACACCTCAGACAGCAAATACTAAAGTGAGGTCCGCGCGCGTACGTATCGGGTACGTTGCGGTACGCTGTACAACGTCGAAAAATCGAACTCGAAATCGAATGTGCTGTTGTTTGCTGTTTGTCCCGTCGTGTATTTTAAGATCGCCAGTTTGCGTTTTTTTTTATCACGAGACATACACCTACTCCTTATTGGTGTTGACACTATAATAGACCTACTAATACAATGGCAGCGGTGCCTTGAGATACGCGTTCGTGGCACTGCTCGATGTCTTGCCAGTTGGCTACTGCTGTGACAAGTTGAATGCATCCTTGACACTGCAGGGAGCCAGCACAGACATTCAACTCCTAGTTTGCCTTGCCAGGACTTTACATGAGTTTGGTGGCACCGCCTACTACGGTGGACAGGACAAACGAGGCGTTCTACGGTAGAGGTCCACCGTGATTTTTCTGAGGCTCCTCACTTAAGGAGGTCCATATCTCACCCGAAGACTGACCTCAGCGAAAATCAAATTGCGTCCCAATGAATAATCCCATGGCCCAAGTACAAAAAAACGTCATTTTTCGAAACTAGTTTGCATTCTGACGATTTTAGATTAAGGAACCCCGCCATTCCGAAATCATTTTAGCGGAAATATGCTACCTCTATCGTAGAACGCGTCAAACGTACCTATCTATGCAGCCCATCGCACATGCGTTCGATAGTACTCCAGCTAAAACTGAAGCAGACTCCATAATAACTAACAACTCCGACTCCATACATACATGGTTTTCGCGCTGGTATGTGACTTAACACTAAACACATGTGCGGCAGCCTACCTCCCCCTTTTCTGTTTTCTCGAGGCCGACAGCAAGCATCATGTCAGCATCCCTTCGTTTTGTTTTTTTCTTACTGTCGGTGCCTATGATCAGCACAAAGGAAGCGATTCCAATCGACAAGGTTTTGTTAGAATTCTGTCACAGCCAGCCGGCTTTTTGATGTTTTCTGTCTCTTTATGTGAACGAACGTAAACACGATCGCACACAAGCGCTCTCGTTCTAAACTCATATCGATGAGTCACAAGCTGCCTGGCCAACACAGGTAATCTGCATGCCGGTGTGACATTGATTGGGGCTCACTTGCTATGCCGAGTTATGCCCAGCTTATGACGATGGACAGCCTATTCTTACATTTCTGTGTACGTACTCAACAATGACCGCTGCAGTATCTATACACGCAGTATATGTACTACTGTAATTTTAAAAAGTGCCGTGGGTCGCCAGTCTGTTTTCAACTTTAAGTTTACTGTTTGACGTTTCGAGATTATTATTAGTAGTTGTTATCGCGTACTGCTGTGCTTCACCAGAGCGTAATATCACGACTACCGTGCATTTCGTACGGTGCAGGCAGCACTCCAGACAGCAGCCGCTGTAGTAAGAAGCTACGAGTTGGGAACCCGTGGGGAACTCTATGTTTTAGTTGAGAGGATATACCCGCGGCCATGTTGTTACGGGGAACCATAGTAAACAGGACCACAAAAACCTATAAATTTCAAAAAATTTACTAACAATATTTGGTCCTATTTACTATGCATCATCATCATTTATACTTTCCAGCCCACTCGTAGGAGGTTTTGCCCTCGACGATCTTCTGGACAAGCCGTGGTCACAAGTAGGTGTCGTCCCTTCTCCCCCCCGGTACGTGCCTTCAGTTTTTATCGCGCATAGGGTTCAGCATTCCCACTGCTCGTCGATTTTCATCGAATGTACAGCTAATTCACGCTCTCGCGCTTTCCGCTAATCAATTTTATGCAAGAAAAAGTCCCTACGAGCATGCACTCAGTGAGACTCGAACTCACGAAACTGATCTATGGACCCCCGTAATAGTTCAGTTTGGGCATTGATTTCATCTTGTGTGCGCCTTCTTCGTCTCGTGTATTTTTAGGCAGCCGAACTTCGATTTTTTTCGGATCTTCCTATTACGGGGGACCATAGTAAATAGGACCAACTATTTTTGGTAAAAATATATGTATATATAGGATTTTGTGTGCACCGTAGGTCCTATTTACTATGTCCCCCCGTAATATGGCTCCAACACCTTGTTGTGACCACTCCCTCGTTTGAGAGATAATGTGAGAGATCAGCAACAAACAACAAATAAATATAGTCTGGACACATTCTGAGGCGAGAAAGACCATTTTTCGACGTTTCCGGGGGAAAAGCTCATGCGAACGTACTGAAAGGGATGTTTTCATCTGACTCCAAATCCGACTGCAGAACAAGTGGCCTTATGAATGAAATATACAACAGCAGCAGTAGGCGTATCACGCAGTTTGCAAAATTGAGTACCTGGTATCAATTATTCAATTAATCAGTCCAACTCACAACAGGTGATTTATTTTCGTGTTAATTAATCTTACATAATACCAGGTATTAAATTAATAATTACTGCGCAACACATTCACGTACTTTTCTTTTTTTTTTTAGCAGAAAAGTCTGTGCTGGTGTTGCTGGTTGATGATCAGAGCACCAACAACCCCTAACCCTAACCCTAACCCTGACCCCAAGCCGCAGCGCCGCAGCCAAAAACAGGCCAAACTGATCATAAACGCGGCGACAGTCGCGTTCGCATCGAACCCGGAAATTTTTCAATTACGGACGATGATTCTGAAGCGCAGACCGCGCTACGCAATTTTTGAGTCAAAAACACCCCTCAAAATCCGAGCTCACAGATTGTAACACCTAATCTGACTAGAAGCAGGTCGATGATTGGTATTTTCATCATTTATATATATATTTAAATAGAAGTACAATAAATCACGAAGTACGAAAAAAATGAAAAATTACTGTTAATACTGACTGGTGTTAATAGTGGTCGTATACCTTCTTCGTTTCTTTTTCGGTTTGGTTTCTTCGTTGTTTCTCTTCCCTTATGGTGTATTTTGGTTGCTAGCGTATGTATGTTGCGTCGGCCGCACCTATTAATAGTGCGAAGGCATAGTATTGCGTAAGCTATTAATAATAATGCATTACGGTGTGTTATCTCTGTGTCGTAGTCTGTGACCACAGAGCTCGTATCTTTCTAGGGTGAAGAATCAGCACGGACACTGGGCTTGCTGGATGTCGACGAGTACAAGAACGGTTTAATGTGAAGAACACACACACCTGGACCTGCAGAGAATCCCTATTAATATGCTTCGTTTGTTTCGCCATTGCGGGAGCGCCAAGAGTATTTTTTCTGGCGCACCCCCCCCCGTTGACAGCTTTAAAGCTTCTAGACCGTCCTCGCGGAACCACCTGCTCGTCACGAAATTTCCTTGCCGTACCAAACCTGAGACCACCTCGACGCGGGTTGGTGCAGACGAAATGCCGTGGGTCCTGTTGTTGTTGTTTTCACATTCAGTCATCGCCACAATACAACACAAAGTATTCTGTGGTCGCAGGACAGGCTCCAATAACTCTGGAGTGGAAGAATACCTTGGTAGAAATGAAAAACAAGCATAGAATAATACACATGTTTATGTATACTGAAGTATATCTACCCTCAGACAAAAGTAAAAAAGTGAGGTCCGCGCACGTACGTATCAGGTATATGCGGTACGCTTTACAAGTCGCCAAAGAAACCGATAAGACCGAGCACTACCCAGGAAGGAATAGAAAGGATGAAAAAAACAACTCGACGTCGAAAAATCGAAAGCGATTTCGAAAAACATTGTTTCAAAAATGAAAGAAAAGCAATCATTTGGTTGTCCACTCCCACGAAAAAATACTTGATATTAATTGAAAAAGCCGAAATGGTTAGGGGGGGGGGGGGGGGGGAGGGCTGCCCTGGCCCCCCCCCCCCCCCTGCATGCTTATGCCTTCCTTACCCCTATATAATATAGCCGGAGGGAAGAGAGAAAAGGCGGGGGGGGATCGCCCCGTCCCTTTTCGCTTGCTCACGCCTCCCCCCCCTCCACACAAACGAAACGCGGTCGACCTCCTTACCGGTCGCGCTCCGCTAGTGGAACGCCCCCCCAGACGCCTCCACGCCGGGGACCCACTTCGACTGCCAAACGATTATGAGTGTAGTGATTCCGTTTCAAAGGGCCGGTGCGATCGGGATTAAGCCACTACTAATCGACCACTATGTGCTTGTACTTCCGGGTGGTTCCGTTTCTAACGGCCCGTTCGTACCGGGAACCCACCACGATTGCTAAACGATTATTGAATGTGATGATTCAGTCTCTGACGGCCCGTGCGATCGGGATTATGCCACCGCTCAATCCACCACCACTTACGCGTGCTTTCTAGTGGTTCCGTTTCTAACGGCCCGTGCGATCGGGAACCCACCACGAAAACCAAACGATTAATATGTAATGATTCCATCTCAAACGGCCCGTGCGATCGGGATTAAGCCATTACTAATCGACCACTGTGCCTCTTTCCCCTCCGTTTGCCCATCCGCCGTGGAAATTTGTTGCGGGAAGGTGGGCGGGAAAAAAGCAACGAGACGACCCCCTGACGTCTCTTGCCCTGGTATATTCAGCTCGTGCAGGGCCTTGCCCGTTAGCTATCTATCCTGGATACTCGCTGCACCGACGACCCCGCTTCACACCGCTCTAACGCTGCTTGCTCGTATCTGAACTGCGTTGGTCTTTCTTCATCAATCATCCCGAACTTCTATCATTTTTCATTCTTATCCCCGTACTAAACATCCCTTGTCATTATATGGGAAACCCTCCGAAACCGTCTCATTCCTTCACTGGTTTATCTTTTCTACCCGTTACCCCCCAAGCACCAGGTTGCCCCTACAACATTCCTCTTTGGTTGTCCACTTCCACGAAAAAAAATCCTGATATTAATTAAAGAAACCGAAATGGTGGGGGGGGGGGCTGCCCTGGCCCGTCCCCCCCCCTGCATGCGTACGCCTTTCTTACCCCTATATAAAATAGCCGGAGGGAAGAGAGAAAAGGGGGGGGGGGGGGGGGGGGGGGGGTCGTCGCCCCCGTCCCTTTTCGCTTTTCTACGCCTCCCCCTCCTCCACACAAACGAAACGCGGTCGACCTCCTTACCGGTCGCGCTCCGCTAGTGGAACGCCTCCCCTCACGAGACCGCGGTTCCTTTCCCCCTTCGTCCGGATATGTGCAGGGACTGTTTGGGTACTTTGCAGCCTCCCAAGCGGTCCTTACTATACCGGGCGGAGTAGCACCTATAGTATGTAACCCCATCTAGTCCCTTGTCCTGGCTGTCTCTCAAATCCCCCCCCCCCCCCCATGCTCCAACAATATCGGTTGGGTTGGCGTCGGTTGGCAACGACACTGTAAAACATGCTGCTCACTACGTGAGCTAGACATCCAGGGTACCGTTTTCATTTTTTTTTTTTATTTTTTGGCGGTCGCCCACAGCTGGTCGTCTAGTTAGATCATTTGTGCGAAGTAAACAACCTTTACTCTGCACAAGGGAATTGGTCGTATCACGTAGTATTCAAGGTACGGCACCCAAGAGGCAGTTACATAGTACTCCCATTGCTGTCTCTGCAAGTGGCCACACCGGAAATTAAACTAGCTCATTGAAGCTGTCATCCATATGCAAGTCCGCCTCACAAGCGGTTCTTAGTAGGATGCAGCTCACCCTTCATGCGACTCGCCGGACACCTCACGGCGCTTCGCGCTTAGTGCAAGCAATGTCTGCCTGGTCGGTGAAAACCCGACATGCTCCGTCCCGGCATTGTAGGGATGCGAGGGTCTATGGTCATACGACTACGGCCATGCATGAAATCGAATACATCTCTCGTATCGAGTACACCCCCCCCCTCATGCTCCAACACCTCTGATACCCATGCCGGGTCTTCCATGTTAGCCCTAACGTACACCATATACGAGTCCGACGCCCACCTCCCTTCTTTCTCAAGAACTGCCTGTGGCACTCTTCTCGCGGCCAGTCTGGTTGCCCCCCCTATTCTCGCCGAATTCAACGTGAATTCTTCTGGAATCAGACTTGCCTCCGCTCCGCTCCCCTCTTCCTTCCACCTCCTCCCTACACTGGCGAGACCCTTCCCCAAGCACTGGGTTGCCTTTCCCCTGGACCAGACCTTCCAACCGTCCGTTCCTCGATATGGCATCAAAGTGGCTTCCCCTGTCAACTCCCCGTCATTGTACATTTCGAAAAGCTCCACCAATAGCCCCACTGCCCCCCCTTCCTCTCCTCTACCCCGTCCCGATCTTGTCCTGACTAGTACCGCTCCTTTTCTTCCTTGATCTCCCTTCGATCCCCTGAACCTCACCTCTACCTTATTTGCTTCCCGAATGCTACCCTCCGCCAGTTGATCGTTATCTCTGAAAAACGCTACATCCCCCCTCCTGAAGCAGTATACCTTATGATACACTTGGCAAACAATTCTGACGCTCGCAACATAAATAAATAGGACAGTGCCAGACCTATCCATAACACCCTCCCCCCTTCCCCCCATGATGCAGTGCTTCCTTGCATCCCCCTCAGTATCCCCCAAGTCAATGGTCTTCTTACCCTCTGCTGACTACCCGTTTTCTACGTGTGCCCTTTTGATACCTTGCCTCACCGATCTGATCAATGGGTTACTCATGGGCACCGAAAGCCCCACGAACTGCTCATGGTAGAAATTAATCGCCACCAACTTGCCTACTACAGTCGTCTCCTTGTTCCCATTTGCTGCGCAGCAGTACCCCATGAACTCGACCAACTCCCCAACTAACTCCATCTCCCCCATGTCTTTCTGCAGCCAACACCCCTTGCCGACCAACGATCTCCAGCTCACCCACATCCTCCAATTCGCCTCGTACGTTTTTCGAGACGAAGCTGCAACTGTTCCAAATGCGTACTCTCTCGCAATATCTCCGAACACATTAGCTGCCCAGTTCCTGCACCTGTCAGGCGATTTCGGGACATTCTGCGTTCAGTTTCTCGGAAATCTGTTCCTCTCGCCACCTAGTCAGACCATCTGCCAACCTGTTATCGACCCCCCGTACGCGCCTTGACTGCAAACACCACCTTCCCCTTGCTTCCAATGCCCCCCATCATTCTCATCATCGCCCTTACTCTCGCTTGTTTCTTACCCCCCCCACGACACCTCTTTACCCAGGTTACGGCTGCTTCGTTATATGCCCTCATCGAAACTGCCTGCCCCTTCCTACCCGGTCTCTCCCCGCTCATGTCTACCATTACGAACGCCGTCACCACCATGGCGATGACCTCCAACAGGTTAATGGAAATAAAAATCAGCTACCGCCTGCCCCCCCCTTATCATACGTTTCTGCACCTCTTCTGGCAGGGCCAATCTCCAGTACACCTCCATTTCCATGCACAAACCCCCTATCGCTGTCAAAGAAGCGTCCGAAAACCAGGTTCTACTCGGCCGCTGCTTCACGAAGCTGAAAGACGGTGCTGGTATGCTCTCTCCCCCGTACCCTCCCCCCCCGTCTCCAAAAACTATCTCCACCATCCAACGTCTGCCATGAACTCCCGCGACAACCGTAAAACTCGTCTCGCTTCCTTCTGCTTTCTGAACCTACCCCACGCACCCCCCCCCCCCCCCGGCCCGCTCCACCCCATCAAGACGCAGAATAGATAACTGCAGAAGCCGACGGACGAAGTACCGTCCGGGCCGGATTACAAAGGATGCGTGGTGCAACTTCCCTGCTAACACTAGCACCTCCCTCACCGTTGCCGTCTGCCGCCCTACTGGCCAATCTGCCAATCGCGCGCGTAATTGGTCCACCTTTCGTTTCGGGGGGGCAATAGTCATGCTCTCCGTGTCAACGCCGTATCCCAACACCTCTTGTTGCGTTGCCCAGCCTGTCACCTTTTGTTCCGAAAGTAACGGCTCCTCCCCTTCTGACCTCTCGCCCATAGCCTGCTCGTGGATACCCGTAGCGATCGAGACAAGTCCAAACATCGCGCCCCTTCCGGATCCCACTGAACCTCTACTGAGGTGGCATCATCCATAAAAATAACCACAAAGGCTAGGTCGTCCGGCCCTCCCCCGTTCGCTGGCCGCACTACGCACTCTGCCGGCCACTGGGCTACTGGACGCCCCGTTGCCTGCGCAACCGTCACGTGCTCTACCGCGCGGTCTCCCGCCCTCGAGAACGACGCGGGTGCTCTCGTGGTGTTGTTGCGTTGCGCATGCGGCATCGCTGCTGATATCACGCCCCACCACCCCGGACTACCCCTCCATCCAACCTGCAAGCGCAAATCGACGAAAAGGTACTCCCCCAATACGTACCCGAAAGCCGCTGCACCGTCAGGGTCTACTGGGATCTGTCTGAACGCATTTTTGACGTCCATTGTTTTAATAAGAATTCGCGCTCGATCCCCGAACTTAACCCTCAACCCCAGTACCCTTCGTAAAACTTCATGCATCACCCTCGCCAGCGAACATGCCGGAATCTCATCCCAATCCGTCGTCGAGTTCACCGACCCGCGCCCATCTTCGTGCTCAACGGTCATGTCGTGGATTATCCTTATCTTTTCGCGCTCCTCTACTACCCCAACTGGGGACACCCGCAGTCCCGGAACCTTCTCCGCTTGCTTCTTTGGGGAACCAATCGCCCTGTCCCCCGCCACGTCCGCAACCGCTTTTTCCCACACTGCATCGCTAAATTTCTGCGCGCTTGAATGGTTTCCGTATGCAAGTTCCTGTGCAAGGTCCCCCCCTGGCCCAACGTCTACCGGTACCCCCACGCGCGCTTGTGCCTCAACTTGTCGATTTCCAGGAATTGGTGCTTGTCCCCGAAGAACGCTTGTACGCGCTCTGGGTCCATGTGGGGTGCTGTCAACGAACGCCCCAACCATTGCATAATCCTCCCTAGCCCCCTTTCCCCCGCCCCGGTTACTCGCGACAAAACTGCCCCAGCCGTCGCAGCTAAAACTCGCACTAAGCTTGCCGCCTTCACCGATTTCCCCGACACCTTCCCCAACAACCCCTGTGCAACCTCCCAACGCTTCTGATCTTTAACGCGGCGGCCGGATATCGCACCTGTTTCTGACAAAACCACTGACCCCGGAGTCGGACCCCCCCTTTGGCCAAGCGCCCAACCCGAACGCCCCGCCGTCGCCCTCGTCGCAGTCGCCCCAGAACTCGCGACCGTTGCTCGCTTGGTTGGCTCCGCTGTGCCGCGGAGCCCGTGTCCTTATTTCTTCGCCGGCCCGTCGTTCCCCTCCCCTCCTTCTCCGTCCCCCGTCCTCCTCCCCCCCCCTCCCCCGTCCCCCTCCCTCTTACGCTTCCCCAACCCGCCTCCGTCCCTCGGCAGATACGCACCCTTCGGGGTTTTGTAACTGCCTTCGTGCCTGTACCTGCACGGCAGGCATGCACCGAGCTCCTCATAATCTCGGCAGGGTCGGTCGTACGCTCCTTCCCCCCCTCGCCCCCCGTCCCCTCCCCCTCCGCCTGCCCCCCCCCCCCCCCCCGCCCCCCACCTCCCCCCCCCCCCCCCCCCCACCCCCACTGCTCCCCGTCCCACTCCTTGCTCGTTCCCCCCCCCGTCCACCCCACCCCCCTGCGGCCCCGCTTCCGCTTGTCCCCCCGCTTGCTCCCCCCCCCTCCCCCCCCCCGTCCTCTCATATAACCCCCCGCGGCGTGCTCATCGGCGTATCCTACGTCCCCCAGGTGGATGAGTGCTGCCGTGCCGTGACCCAAGTATGTGTCCGCTAGAACAGCGGTAGGGGCAACGAGTAAACGTCGCTCGGCCCTGGAAACGTACCGATTTCCGGTTTCAGTATATGCGCTTGCCGGGCCACCTCCTCCGACCACTCCTGGATGTCTTTGTTAAAGCATTGCACAAATTTTGCTTTAAACTGCTCCGACAGGGCCACCGGCGTGTGTTGCGCGTGGAACGTCCTCACCCCTTACGCGACCACCCCGAAATGCTCCACCACCTTATTGGTCCTACGCAGCGACGCTAGGCCAAAGGCTTTGTTCCCGTCCACCACGTACTGCATGAGGTGCGTCAACCAAAGAAGCACTGCCTCCACCCTCTGGTCCAGCGACATGTGCGCGCTCCCTCCCCCGAAGCCAAAATGGTCCCTCTGCGCGAAATTCCGCACATCAATGTTGCTCAGCGCTGCTACCTGCTGTGCCCCTTCCCCCTTGACGATGAAATTCCCTGTAATCGTACCCAAGGCATCCGCCGAATCAAAGGGTGGGGGTTTCCCACCCCCGCGCAGTGATGACCAGACCACTGTTGTGCGGTTGCCCTTGCGCCACATCGTCTCCGCTACTGATGGCTTGCTTCCCCGCTCCCCGCCTCCCCACCTCCATCCCTCCCCCCCCCCCCAACCTTGCAACCCGGACGAGAAATTCGATGCTCCCCCCTCCCCCCACTGCTGCCTGGTGCTGAGCAATGAACTGATGCCGTCTCCCCACCCCGGAGCTGCTTCGTGCTGCGGCTGCCGGTGCAACCTCCGTGCTCCCCTCTCCCACGGACTTGTCTCCTCCCCCGCCCACCCCCACTGTCCTTCGGGTGCCCCCATCTGCCACTGTCGCGACCCCGACACGTCTATCTCCCACTCGCTTACATCTCCGAACCGCCCCAGGCCTGACTGCTGCTGCTGCTGTAGCTGCATGCTTGGCCGCTGTTGCTGCTGTCGCGGGTTCGGTACTCCCCCGCCCCAACCTATTCCCCACCCTCCCACTCCTCCTCCCTCACCCCCCTCCACCATTGTATACCATTGTATATATTTATAAGGGTTGGGTTGGCGTCGGTTGGCAACGACACTGTAAAACATGCTGCTCACTACGTGAGCTAGACATCCAGCGAACCGTTTTTTTTATGTTGGCGGTCACCCACAGCTGGTCGTCGAGTTAGATCATTTGTGCGAAGTAAACAACCTTTACTCTGCACAAGGGAATTGGTCGTATCACGTAGTGTTCAAGGTACGGCACCCAAGAGGCAGTTACATAGTACTCCCATTGCTGTCTCTGGAAGTGGCTACAACGGAAATTAAACTAACTCATTGAAGCTGTCATCCATATGCAAGTCCGCCTCACAAGCGGTTCTTAGTAGGATGCAGCTCACCCTTCATGCGACTCGCCGGACACCTCACGGCGCTTCGCGCTTGGTGCAAGCAATGTCTGCCTGGTCGGTGAAAACCCGACATGCTCCGTCCCGGCAATGTAGGGGATGCAAGGGGCTATGGTCATGTTACGGCCATGCATGAGATCGAGTACATCTCTCCTATCGAGTACACCACCCCCCCCCCCCCCCCCCCGCGTTTTCCCTGCCGCATTGCTCTGATGCCCACCCTTGCTGCTGCTGCTGCTGCTGCTGCTGTGGACCCCCCCCCCCCCCCCCCCCCCTGTATGCCCATCCTTCTTGCTGTGGTGCCCACTCTTGCTGTAGCTGCTGTGGTGTGCCCCGGCTATGCGGCTGCTGCGGTGCCCACCCCTGCTGCTGCTGCTGCTGCGACTGGCCTCCTGGGCCCCAGGGTGCCTGTGAGGGCCCACTAAAGGTCGTGGGCTGATGGCTAGCCCGCCTCTCCCCCGCCTCCTGCTGATACGAACTCCCTCCACCCGACCATGGGGGGGACTGAAACTCGCTTCCGGGGAAACATTGGTCGTTGCGCTGCGATGGGGCATGTTGCATGGAGTTGGACTGCTCGCGATTCCCGTACGAGCCGTTCCCACGCCCCCTACCCTGCGACGTGTAACCCCTCCTACCCCCCCTCCCGACCTCATGTAAGCTTCTTGGTGTACTGTCTGGCTGCCCTCAAAGTGCACGTTCCTACTCGTACCCCGGCTACTCAGGGTATTTGCTCGCACTCTACCGTCGTCGTTGTTGCCCGACCCTTCTGCTGAAGACTGATCGTCCTCCGCGTTACCGGCCGCCCCGTTCCTTTGGGTCGACCCCCGCCTTGGGCCCGGGCCTCCCACAAGATTGTCGTGCTCCTCATCCTGCTGCTGGATCGCGGTAAGAGGTTCCCCCATCCTGTTCGTCGACCCTCCCAACGCACAGACTCAACAACTGCTGGCCACTTGGCGACTCCTTGACGTCCCTTGCCCTGTAAAAAACAACTAGACGACTCCCTGACGTCCCTTGCCCGGTTATATTCAGCTCGTGCAGGGCCTTGCCCGTTAGCTATCTGTCCTGGATACCCGCTGCACCGACGACCCCGCTTCACACCGCCCCTACCGCTCCTTGCTCGTATCTGAACTGCGTTGGTCTTTCTTCATCAATCATCCCGAACTTCTATTATTTTTCATTAATATCCCCGTACTAAACATTCCTTGTTATTATGTGGGAAACCCTCCGAAACCGTCTCATTTCTTCACCGGTTTATCTTTTCTACCCGTTACCCCCCAAACACCAGGTTGCCCCTGCGACAACCTTCCTCATTCAAGCAATTGGTAAGAAAACAAGAAAGGAAACACACACGAAAGTGTGTATATTTTCGCAGATTGTAGGTTCGCAAGCTACGCGAGGGGTGCAGAACAAAGATAGGAACCAAAAACACAAACATACCTATTCCGCTATTAAGAACACCAGAGAAACCAAAAGAAAACTACTGCATGTAATACCATGTGATACTCGTAGAGAAAGCACGAAGAGGAAAACGTGTTGCGATCATGCAGGCGGGACACTTTGTATCCCTGGACAGGTTTGCCTACTAAGTCGGTACTCGTTGGTACTCGTGTGTGATGCTTGCTTAGAGATCACAGAAGAGCCAGTTTTATTATTTTCGTGCACGCGGAGACTGAGACCAAGCTTGTGCCCCTTTAGAAAATTCCTGGTTTTCCTCCCAAGATACGCCTTCTAAGTATTACAAATACGATCCCAGTGCTGAACCCAGGTAATTACCGGGCTTTCAACCTCATAAAAGCAGTATATATCATAACACTAGCCCACTCCAATGAGCCGTATATGCAGAATATGGGAAATCCATGGAAACCCCGATTCCACGAACTAGAATATGATGAGTCGAAGATGCGGCTCCTCAAAACCCACTCCCACATCTCTGAACGGCAAGGCAACAGAGGGAAAAACACCCGTCCCTTCCCCGGGAGTCGAGGACTTGGTCGACGCGAGGAATAGGCAGCTGGCTGAGGTTGCTGATCTGGTTGACTTTCTGGTAGTTGTTCACGGTGATCCGAACGCCTCCAAAATTCTTCGGGATGACCACCAGCGGGCTCGAGCTCGGAGAAGTCGAGTGCTGGATCAGCCCTGCCGCCAGGTACTGATCCAAGGTGGCCTCCACTTCCATGGCCAGGATGGGATTGATGCGGCGCGGCCTGGGCGTGATAGGAGCACTCCCTTCCTGGAACGAAATCACGAAAGGCATCAACGAGCAGGAACCAAAGTCAGACTTGGACTCGCCTTTGCCCGAGGGTTGGAGGGGATTCGGCCGGTCCGGACGGCAGGTTCCGCCGGGGCTCGGGCGCGGACAACGACGATAGCACGTCTCGGCGAAACGGGGCTGGGCGACGGAGAAGCCGCGGCAAGGGGAAGGAGAGCTTGAGTGAAAGCCGCTACGGCCCACGGGAAACCTCTCCTCGAGCCAGTTCTCCCAGTTCCTCCAGAGCGCAGCTGGGTTGCGTGGAGAGCTCTGCGTCCAGGTTTGTCTGACGTGCTCCGGCCTGGAGCAGACGCAGCAGGCTCCACGGGCTGACTGGGTACGCGCTCAGCGAAGCGGGGTCTTCCAGGGGGCTCGGACGGCAACAAAACAGCCCCAATCCCCAAGGTTACGGGCGCTATCAGCAAGAATCAAGTGGTTCCCTTGCTGACTGATGTTGTTTCTGATGTTGCTTCTTCCTCCGGTCTTCTTGGTCGTTTGACCATGCCCGATGACCGCGACATGCCCGTGTCATCTAACCTCGCTCACGCCCGAACATCGGCGATCGACTCCGCCGCCGCTTCCGCCGCGAAAAAGCACACACGCCGACGTTCAACGGGTGTACCAACACCTAGGACTCAAAGACATTTCGCGCATTTCTGTCCTACCTTTTCCCTCTTCAAGCAACCCTTCCGATGCCGCGCAACAACACGACGCCACTTGTTACGATCATGCAGGCGGGACACTTTGTATCCCTGGACAGGTTTGCCTACTAAGAAGTTGGTACTCGTTGGTACTCACGTGTGATGCTTATAGCAGAAGAGCAGTTACATTCCTTTCGTGCACGTGGAGACTGAGACCAAGCTCGTGCCCCTCTGGAAAACCCTGGTTTTCCACCTACGATACGCCTCCAAGTGTCACAAATATGACCCTGCTGCCTGAACCCAGGTAATTACCGGGCTTTCAACCTCATTCAAAGCAGTATCATATCAGACGACGAAGCAAACAAAAAAGCTATACTGCTGTGACCATAGAAAACAACAGAATACACGTCACAACACCTATAAATAACTGAAGCACATCGCACACCCCAAAGAAGAAAAAGTGAAACCAGCGTACGCATGTATGCATGTATAAATACGTACTTTGACATACGTCGTACGAGCACAGAGTTTATCAATACCGAACAGTTTCAACCGAGGAAGGGCAGACGCATACGTAGAGAAAAACAGCTTTCGTATGGCCTCTCTGATTGGTTCAAAGTTGGCCAAAATCAATTGAAAGCTAGACAGAGTAGAAAAAGTCAGGTATACCTTGGGTTTTTCTAGCCAAAATCAGTTACGATGTCAGCCTAGCCAATAGCAGGGCTTCTGGGGTGTGTTTTGTACTTGGTTTTAGGATGTAACTGTTTTTGGCCGAAAAGTGGTCCGGTATACCTGATTTTGGCTCAGAACAAAACCCTTTTCTTTTCATCCTGTATATTTCTTCCTGAATATGATAGTATGCTGTCTTCTCGGTTTTTGTGGCGACTTGAACTGCGTACCGCATGTACCTGATACTTACGTGCGCAGACCTCACTTTTTATTTTTGTCGGAGGAGTAGATGTGCTTCAGTTATCATGTGTATTATTCTTTGCTTGTTTTTTTTTTTACCTGAGGTGTTATTCTACTCCAGAGCTATTGGAGCCTGTGCTGCGACCACAAAATGCGTTGCATTGTGGCGATGAGGTAATGTGAGAACAACAACAACAACAACAACAACAACAACAACAGCAACAACTACAACATTACAGTTCAGTTTGCTCATTGAATACATTTCGTGTGCGCCTTCGTCTGGTGTATTTTTATTGTAGGTCGAAAGCGTCGTTTCTCAGCCGGAATTCAATTTGTTGTGGTGTTTCGGATCTTCATAGGGATCCAGCACCCTTGTGTGACCACGGACTCCTTCATTTGAGAGTTAATGTGAGATCATCAACAATCAACGTACATACGGAAACCAAGGCGCGAACCGGGCTACAAAGCGGAGAGCCAATATTATCATAGAGAAAAAGAAGAGACAAAAAAAGCAAAAAAGGAGGAGGGGACGAGCCTCTCGTCGGCTGGCAAAAAAAGCAGCACGCGAGGCTCGTAAGAGGCGGAAGGCGGCACTTGTGGTGGTAGCGACCTACAATGTGCGTACCCTGGCCGTAAAGGGGAAGAACGGGTACGGGCATGACGAGTGCGTACTTGCGAAAGGACGGCAACTCGGTTGTGACTTCATTGGTCTGCAGGAAACCCGACGGTCCGGCAACACGAGATTTCGTGCAGCTGGATACCAAGTTTTTTGTTCAGGTCAGGAAAAAACAGCAGCGAGACAAGGGTTGTATGGGGTAGGTTTAGCAGTAAAAGACTCAATATGCCGTACGTCTAAGTTCACTCAGCAGTTTATTGACGAACGGCTTATGTCTATGCGCTTTGAGTTGGACGGTCGGTGCGATGCGGTTAATTTCGTCGTTGCGTACGCCCCAACTGATTGTACCAAAGACTCCAAGCAGAAAGGCATGTTCTGGCGAAAGTTGGAGGACCTGGTTGAGCAGATTCCTGCTAAAGAGTGTTTGTTTGTGCTTATAGATGCCAATGGGCGAACTGGGGGGAGGATAGAAGGGTGCGGTGATGATGAATGTAGGGTGCTCGGAGCATACGGACGAGATGTTCGTAGTGATAACGGCAAACGGCTTTTGTCGTTCGCTACCAGTTGCAAGCTAGCGCTCACCAACACATTTTTCAGCACGCGCAAGGGCGGAATATCGCATACATACAACGGCACCAGCCTGAATGATCGTAAGCGAATCGACTACATCCTAACTCGTCAAGTCCACCGACCTAGAGTACATAATGTTACAGTCGTCCCACAGCCCCCACCACCTGCTAAGGCTGATTCAGACCATAACATCGTGTACATCAAGGCCCGACTTAGTGGTCACTTTTCGTCTAACCGAAGATTGCTGAAACCCCCAAAACGCCGAGAATTCGACAGGCAGCTTTTCTTATCCGATGGAGAGCGTCGACACCGAATAGTCGAGAGGGTCGTTTCCACTCTTAACCAACCTACCCAGCCTCGTAACACGTCTGGCATGGTTGAGTTTTTCACCACAACTGTCATGAATGCTGTTGAGAAAGAGGTGCCACCTCCACCACGTCGCCACCACCGAAACGGTTGGTGTGAGACCCCCGAAACGGTGGCCGCTTTCAAAGTAGCATGGACAGCGAGGGAGGATGCGAGACAGCTCCTGCGTGTCTACCCCCGAGATAGTACAGCGTGGAAGAAGTTGAGATCCGCCTGTGCGAATCTGCAGGAAGTGGTCGCCGCAGGAGTCAATGCGTATTTTGAAGAGTACCTCGCTGAAACCGAGAAATTCCTCGCGAGTTCCGATCAACGAGGGTTCTACAAGCACCTGAAGAGTACGGTAGGGTTGCAAGGTACGAAAGCGAGGAGTGAACAGTTTATCATGGACGAGGATGGCACGCTATTGCGAGATCAAGCGCGAATTCGTGAAAGATGGGCGGGGCACTACCACAAACTATTGAACACGAAATCGCTGAAACTTGACCCCACGATCATCGACCTAGTGCCACCACGACCGCTGAAACTATCCCTTGGAAATGAACCATCCATTGACGAGATGATGGAAGCAGTGAAGGGTATGTCAAACTGGAAAGCCGTTGGACCAGATGGTCTCCCGGTCGAAGTACTGAAACTTGACCACCCCGCTTTCGTGCAGTATTTTCACAGTATCCTTGTTAACGTTTGGGTAACGGGAGAAGTCCCCCAGCAATGGAAAGATGCGATCATAAAAACCCTTCATAAAAAGAAGGATAGAACTGATTGCAACAACTACAGAGGTATTTCGCTTGTTGCTCACGCAGGCAAGGTGTTGCTGAAAATCGTTGCGTCCCGTCTAAGCAGCTACTGCGAGACCGAGCATATACTCCCTGAAGAACAGTGTGGCTTCCGCCCCGCACGGTCAACAGTCGATATGCTGTTTGTCGTGCGCCGGTTGCAGCAGCTCGGGCGGCAGAAGAAAATCCCCCTGTACATGTGCTTTATCGACTTGCAGAAAGCGTACGACTCTGTCGACCGAGAACTGTTGTGGGAGGTACTCACACGCCTTGGTGTACCAACCAAGATGCTCACAATCATTCGCAATTTTCACGAAGGCATGCGGGCTCGCGTGCGTGCGGATGACGGTGAACACTCGGACTGGTTCAATGTAACCCAGGGACTGCGGCAAGGCTGCGTACTATCGCCGTTACTGTTCAACGTGTTCTTCGCCGCTGCGATACACATCGTGCTGGTACGCTTCAGCAAAGACGAATGCATCGTAAGGGATTTGGTTCATCTCGAAGAGGACAGGGTTGTCGGAAAAGAGGAACCGTTGGCATGCGTGCAAAGGGCTGTGTGGGGCATGTTGTATGCAGACGATGCAGGAATAGTCTCGAAGTCGGCGGAAGGCCTTGCGAGAATGATGACAGTCATCGTGACTGTCTTCGAAGCAGTAGGTCTCACGGTATCCGAGAAGAAGACAGAGACGATGCTCCTACGAACACCGGATCAGACGTTTACCACCTCACCGCTCGCGATCGAAGCTGCAGGCCAAAAGTATAAACAGACGACCCAGTTTTTGTACCTAGGAGGCATTATCCACGAGAACGCTGACCTCTCCTTCGAAATCGAGCGACGAATCCGTCTGATGCGGGCATGCCTCAAACGGTATGGTCCGGAACTGTACGATAGGACGAACGCACCGCTTAGTCTGAAAGTCCGGATGCTGAAGGCCGAGGTGATTGAGACCTTGCTGTACGGTTGCGTGACGTGGACCCTCAATGCGGACCACTTCGCCAAGCTTCGATCAGCCCACCACGAAGTCCTTCTGCGAGTCATTGGTTTCCAGCGCCGACTACGCACCGACCACACCACCCTCTCGTATGCGAAGGCGCTCAGGATAACACGATGCGAAAGTATCGAAACGACCATCCGTAAACGGCGACTCTTCTTTGCGGGGGCTGTGGTGCGGCAACACGAGGGGCGATTGCCCAGTCGGTTGATGTTCGGGACGATCGCTGGTGGGGGGAGCCCGAAACCAGGCGGGCAGCCTAAGACTTGGCCTAGGGCAATTGCTGAGGACCTTAGAGTGTTCAAAGCCTCAGAGGGATCAACGGAAGACTCCCCCTTAGTCTTCGGAGTTGGGACCGCACTGTGGCCCACTGCAGCAAAACAGACGGGAAAGTGGTACCGGGGAATCCTCGAAGCAGCTGAACAGTTCATGGGCAGGTGGCACGAGGCTGAGGCAAAGCTGAGTAGACAGCGCCGTGCATCCGCTGCAGGTAGTGTTAGAGGGAATGGGGGGAGGGGTAACAGCAGGAGGGGTAGAGGGAACACCGTACAAGTGTATAGGGGCAGGGGGGGGAACAGGAGGAGTAGAAGGGAAACCGCGGTAGAAGAGAGTAGCAGAGAGACCGCAGATAGGGTAGCAAGGTACCAGGCCGACTAATAGGTTGGACGTTTCTTTGCTACTCGTACCGCCAACTGCTGCGGCCGTTCGGTATGCATTTTGATTTTTTCCCTTCTTATCCCTATGAAAGAAGTACTACATAGTGGGTGGGTGACGAGCGTATTTTGGCCCACTCACTATTGCTCTTTTTACTTAGATAAGTGTTCACCGGGATGCATAGTCCCCTTTTTCCTTCTCGTATCTTTCCCCTTGCACGTCCCTTTTGGCTCATGCTCGGGGTAAGTATGTATGTGTCTGAGCTTTGGCTTCCCATTTTATTTATTTATTTGGGATTCTTCTCCTTTTCTTTTTCTTTTTCTTGTTCTTTTTCGGTTTGGTTTTTTCGTTGCTTCTCTTTCTTTATGGTGTATTTTGGTTGCTGGCGTATGTATGTATGTGGTGACGGCCGCACCTAGTGCGAAGGCATGGTATTACGTAGGCTATTAATGCATTACGGTGTGTTATCTCTGTGTCGTAGTCTGTGACCACAGAGCTCGTATCTTTCTAGGGTGAAGAATCAGCACGGACACTGGGCTTGCTGGATGTCGACGAGTAGAAGAACGGTTTAATGTGAAGAAACACACACACACACACACACATACGGCGGTGGTATCGAATTTTTGACTTAAGTGCATCAGATTCTGAACAAACGGGACAACTACGAAACATCGCATGATATGAAACGATTTGACGAGAAGAACCGATGATGTCAGGCGTGGCAAAACCTGTGACGTGATGAAGTCGGCGAATGTTTTGAATAAATGGGCATGCAGTGGCTTGGTAGGTGGTCCGCGTGCCTACTAAGATCAATTTCGTAGGTTCAAGCCTCACCGAGTGCATACTCATGAGGATTTTTTCTTGCATACTCGTACTATTAATAATGGGTAATGCTATTTGCGACACCGGTGTCGTAATTTCTTATTTGCGAAACGGTGTCGCAAGTAAGTGGCTTATTTGCGACACCGCGTCACGTTCGCGGCACATACCTCAGATTGGCTCCGCACCACCAGAGATGTGTTGACATGATGCAGGGCCATCATTGAAGCTATCGCATGGTCGACACGGGCCAGGACTCGAGGAGATATCTGGCCTCTTGGAGCACCCACAAAACGTTCAGATCGGTGTCGCAAATAAGCCTTATTTGCGACACGCGTGTCGCAAATACCGTATTTGCGACACCGCGACGTGGTTGCCGCACACGCTCCGGATCGGCAAAGCACTACCACTGGAGTCTCAGCATGGTGTAGGGCTACCATTGAAGCCATCCTGTAGCCAAAACGGGCCAGTACTCGAGGAGATATGGGGTATCCTGGTACATCCCGCAGAATCTTCTGGCTCCTGTCGCAAATAAAAGTAAGCCACGCGTGTCGCAAATACCGTATTAGCAACACAACGCCGTGGTCGCTGCACGCTCCGGATCGGCAAAGCACTACCAGTAGAGTCTCAGCATAGTGTAAGGCTACCATTGAAGCCTTAGTGTAGCCAAACGGGACAGTACTCGAGGAGATATGGGGTATCCTGGTACAACCCGCAAAATCTTCTGGCTGGTGTCGCAAATAAGCCTTATTTGCGATACGCGTGTCGCAAATATCGTATTTGCGACGCCGCGTTGTAGTTGCCGCACACGCTCCGGGTCGGCAACGCACTACCATTAGGGTCTCTGCATGGACTACCATTGAAGCTATCGTGTAGCCAAAACGGGCCAGTACTAGAGGAGATAGGAGTATCCTAGTACACGGTCAGAATATTCAACGTGGCTCTTCAACTACTGCTGCTGTGCTACATACAACATAGTAAACACACAAACACGATAGGCTAGGAGTGCGAAAACTATACATAACCCATCAGACTGCCTCGCCGACCAGGGCATCCAAAATAATCGGGAATGGACTGCGTAGCTGGACGAGGAGACTACGCATGATTTGAGTGGGGCAGGTCAGTGCGCAGAATCTGCTGGAGTTGCGGGATGTTGGTGAATCTTCCATAATGGTTGGGCTTCTCTCCGCAAACATTCTGCCTGAACTTAGGGAAAAGCATCCAACCCGCGCACCAGTGTGTACAGCATACAACAGCACGGTGGGAACTCTACACAATACTGCAAGGCATCGAAGGACACCTTCCAAGCAGCCTACAAACTCCACGACCTCCTACACGCGTTACACATACCGATTTCTTCGGCACCATAAACAAGGCGGCAAACCCCTCTGCCGCTTACATTGAACTCATCATACAGTCTGCTGTGGGTTTCTATTGTATGTTTCACAACCGTTAGAGATAAACATCGGGAATCCGTTTACAAACTACCAGGTACGTGCTACGCATGTGCCTAAGTTAGACTGTTATTATTAGTATGTGTCAATACTACAGCAGTGCGGATACTGTGGACTGCTGTTGGTGCAACAAGTAGGATAATGTGTCGGAACGAACGCGTGCAACGAACATGGCGCATAGCTAGGCAAGCCGCAGTATGGCCGCCCTCTGTGCATCTATGTGGGGTGTGTTCGTTACCTTAATAACTAATCCGACAAAAACTGTGCACAGCGTTTCGAAAGTTTGTTCAGTTCTGTGCGGCAGAACGATAGGCGTTGGTAAACGCCTGAGGGATAGGCGCTTTTACACGGCTGTTCAAGGGCAATTAAACAACCACATTGGTGGGTGGTGATGGTTGCAAGGAACGAACGCCGATTTTACTGCGATACTATGATACTGCCGTGGATGACATACACCCACCAATTTCGATAGCATCCACAGACAAGTACAAAAACCATACTATGCAGAGCGCAGCATGCACAAACTTATGTGCCCTTCATTTGTGCCCAAGTTAATAGACGCGTAAGCAGAGCACCCGGCGCTTTGAACGATACCAGCGCTCTCAATTATAGTACGTACGACTTACTAGAACACGGCGCGGCAAATGTAACCAAGTTAATTTCAAATCCATTAGTTCACGATGACGTGGCTAACGATCGACGTACTCGTGGAAACATTCTGTACAGTGGTATAGTCCGAGCTCTAAACGGGGCGCGCGCGACGCACGTCGGGCGATGTCGTCAAATGCGGCTTTACGACACCAGTCTGACTACTCTGACAGTGCACCAGAATGATCAGGATACAGCACACAGCATTATCTATCTACTACTGGAATGGGCTCGTTCTGGATACACGCAAAATAAGGCTTATTTGCGACATCAGCCTAGGTGTACTAGGATACCCCATATCTCCTCGAGTACTGGCCCGTTTAGGCTACACGATAGCTTCAACGGTAGCTTTACACCATACTGAGACTCTAGTGGTAGTACGTCGCTGATCCGGAGCGTGTGCGGCGGCAACCACGTCGCGGTGTCGCAAATACGGTATTTGCGACACGCGTGTCGCAAATAAGGCTTATTTTCGACACCGATCTGAATGTTTTGCGGGTGCACCAAGAGGCCAGATATCTCCTCGAGTCCTGGCCCGTTTCGGCCATGCGATAGCTTCAATGATGGCCCTGCACTATGTCGACACACTTCTGGCGGTGCAGAGCCAATCTGAGGTATGTGCCGCGAACGTGACGCGGTGTCGCAAATAAGACATTACGACACCGGTGTCGCAAATAGCATTACCCATTAACAATTGATCAGCAGAAAGGGCGAAAGCGTGAGTTAGCTACATTCGATGAAAGTCGACGAGCAGTGGGAATACTGAACCCTACGCGCGGTAAAAATGGAGGCACGTACCGGGGGAAAGAAGGGACGAGACTTGTGAGGGTAAAACCTCCTACGAGTTAAGCTGGAAAGTGCAAGTAAGTCATGAATAAAAAATAAAATAAAAACTCAAGCCTAATACTGCAGCCCTCCAGCAGGGCACTGGGCATGAAAATAGCCGTATCGGTTTTGGGGGCGAGTACGATCCGATGGGTCTGACGCTGCTGGCAGGTCAAAGGTGATAATTGTTATCATATACAAGGTTCTGCGACTGACATCATCATCTGCACTATTGAAGCGATCAAGACCGAAACGAAAGAAGAAAAAAGGAAAAAAGGACTGAAAGTACGAAGAGAAACGGAGAAAACAAAGAATCGCTGGGAAAGGTCCGGCAAGTAATAAAAGGAGGCGATTCCCAGGTGGGAGGGATGTACCAACCGAGCACGCTTAGAGAGCGAGATATCTGTAGTAATGCCTCATGACAGCAAAAAGTTCCAGAGCCACTACCGACGCGAGTCGACGAGGAAAGAAAGGGCGGACGTCTTCTCGTGACAAAAATGAAGCCGCGAACCGTGGTGGGGAGGGGGGAGGTAAGAGAGCCTGCTATGTGACCACAGATGATCTGAGTTACGACTGTTAATAGTTAATAGGAGGGGGAGAAAAAAAAGGAAGGGCGAAGAAAATATATACTAAGACTAAAAAAAAGAAAAAGTACCAAACAAAGCATAGACGGCAGGAGACATCAAGAAAGGCAAAACGTGCGCTGCCATAGGTCCTAGTGTTCCACACTAAAACCTAGTAGTTTGGTAGGGTTCCAGGCTAAAACCTACCAGGTAGTTTGGAGTCAGTCAAGGCATGTCAAGGCATGTCGAGGCAAACGCCCTGTCTTCCACGGGGTGAAAGGTGAAAGTGCTGTCTCTTGACATCTTTGGTACCGACAACACGAGAATCGATCCTGAACGGGCGTGTTGCAGTGGAGTACAACATATGCAGCCCATACGGGGGAGTAATGGTCACTAGACACATATAAAACTCGAGAATATCGCGATATTTGACCTTTAGAGCCAAATTATGTGCCTGACGAGTTTTTATACGGACGTCGGGTGTAGGCGATATTTTCGCTATACGTGGTCCGCAACACACAAATATATGCTTGGGGTATGTTACCTCAAGCATATATTTGTGTTCTCTTTTTTGTTGGTAGAGCCGAATTTAGCAGACATAATTGGAAACAGCCTGTCTCCTGTACTCGGTCATCCGATCATCACGACGCCGCCATGAGCAACAACAGCCGCGGTGGACGCGACGACTTGGTTGAATGCATAGGGCAGACAGGTTCTCCCGTGGTCGGGGACGGGCGGATGCCCGGGGTGCCCGGGTTTAGCGACACCAGTCCAGAATCCAGTGTTCCGGCTAGGGGTCTCGACGATGGAGTCGCCCCAAATCCATGCCCCCAACAAGCCGTGCCACCCACCCTATCCGGCAACAAGCGGGTAGCGGTCGGCGCGTCGGATGCCCGAACAGGAGGAGGAGCCGCTTGGCAGCCACTTCATGTCGGCGCCATCGCCGATAACATGGGTTCTGATATCCCGACAGGTCACACCAGTGTAGCTGTTCTTGGCGGAAACGGGGGCCATGGGTTAGCGTAATTTGCTCGAAGGAAAGAGCAATACATTAATTGTTATTGCCCTCGATGAAATGCATTCGAGCGCTGTTCTCAGTTTGCTTACCTCTTTTTTTGTGAAGTCGCAGGTGGAGTTGTTGAGAGTGACGGGAGAGGCCAGTCGGGACCAGCACGAACGGACCCCCAGAGTGCTGTGTTTGGCTCAGGCAGAGCGTCTACTTGTTGACTATCGGTACCACTTGTTATAGTACTTGGCGGGGACATATATCCAGCAGCAGCACACGAAGACGGAACGAGCACCCGCACCAGTACCACAGCAATGGGATCGATATCATTGTGATGTAATTGGGGTTGCAGGGCTAAATACACAAGACTGTTGGCCAATGAAAAACGGAACATGATCGGGGAGAGATCTCCAACAATCAGTCAGAAAGCTGACGACGTTCTCTTGGCCAAAGCAAAACATGTCGGCTGTTTATTACAACAAGTAAACGACAGATTGACAAGAGATCTCTGTACCGCGAAATAGTTGTTGTTGGCGAAATGAGAACTGAGGTGGATGCATGCTCTAAGGGGCAAGAGCTTGCCGCCGGCGTCCTACGGTATCCTCCCAAACCTGAAAAAAGCCCATTTTTTGTTGTGTGTTATCACACATTCGACAGATTGACGTATGTTCAACTTTTGCGCGTACCGAAACTTACATACGATGAGGATCGCAAGATACAAGGAAAGGCGAAAAGTATAATTATTTCAGCTGGTGCGACGATACGCGACAGACGGTCGATCTCGACAGAGACTCAGCCCACGGGCAACCCGCGCTGTGGCGGGCAAGATCAGTTAGCATAGATGACGGGCTCAAAGAAATGAGGTGGATGCATGCTCTAGGGGGCAAGAGCTTGCCGGCGGTACTTCTATTTTCAGTAATTAATTAAATTGAAATTCAAGTCCATTTATTTGCTGCTGCTGCTGTGCCGCTGCTGTAGTCTACGAGTACGTATCCACCGAGCGGTGCGCGACGAGTGCGCTTCTCTTGGTCTCTAGGCCCAATCCCGCGCCAGGCGACTGTAGTCTGGACGCGGAGAGATGCGCCGCCCGCTGACCGCGCGTCGCGCAACGACGCCATACAGTTGTGTCACCATCCTACTCATCGATCGTTCTGCTGCTGTTTATTGTCGTGGACAACATTTTGAATTCAGAGAGCTTGCCATTTTTCGATACGAAAAGCTGATCACCCAAGTCGTCAGATTCTGTGTCTAGAATAAAGCGTATTGCTCGAAGGAAAGAGCAATACATTAATAATAGTAGTCGGCAGTAACTGAGTGCTACTACGCTTTCTGTGGTGGATACTACGCTACTACATGCACGCAGTACCATGGGTTGGCTAATAATACTATACCGTCACCATACACCACTACCACTACTACGCAGATGTACAGTAGTACAGGTAGAAGCAGCATGCACTCCACAAACACTCTACAAAGTAGTAGCTGGTACACTACTACTACGCCCATTAACTATACTATAATAATACTACAGTAACTACTGTTGACCAAACGCTCACAACCTCATGGGAAACAGAGACCACGCGGTACCATGGGTTGGGGCATGACTGCACTACTATTACTATACACCACCATCAGTAATACGTAGGTGCAGCACAGTTTGCAGCATGAATAAATGTGCTACGCTACAATACCTGCTTGCTACGGTTATGGTATCCCCTGTCCCCTGTTGCGGCGTTATGGTTTGTAGCCATCGTCCCCTCATCATACCTGGCAGGTGTTATCGCCTGCTTATCTGATTAGCGCCTCGCCCCTTTGTTTAGAAGATATCGGCCGAGGCAAACAGCAACTAATACAAAGCTTATACCATCGTCAAGCACCAGAACAGAGCCAGAGGCATCAACCTGTTAGCAGTAGACGGTCCCTAAGTCCATACTGCCGTACACTTAGCACTGGCGTCGTCGACTAGACGCTTTTGGTACCTGTTCGAGGTCTGATTTTTCTCCGCTGACAAATTTGTCTTTTCGCTCTTGTGGTCGTAGTCTGTTGTTTCGGCTTCTTGTTGTTTTTTATATTTCGTCTCCTTTTCGTGACTGCGTTCGAGAGTATGATACCCGCTGCTTCCCCAGCGCGTCGCGCGGTGAGATCGATGCAACAGCCGCTATAGGTTCACGCGCTGTTGGTCCGCGCGACGCAGAGGATTTTTCGTATTGTCCCAGTCTGCCTGGTTGTTTGCTTGTTGGTAACACGAGCATATATATGTGTCACTGCTGCTGCTTTTGGTGGTGCCACTGCTCTTCCTCTGTCACTGCTTGCAACAGGTAGACCCTCGTTCCTTTCACCCATGCTTGCCGCTGGTTCGACTTGCAGCCAGCTGCTAGACCGGACACAGCGACAAGCGCGCTCCCCTCAGAACGGCACTCCGGGCAGCCGGTTTCGTTCTGGGCGCAGGAGGATAGTCGAGCCTCTCTCGGGTGTATGATGTCCGTCACGCTAAAAATCCGACTATTGTTTTCGTGGTCGGTCGGCTCGGCCCCCTTCATTCCTTCCACGCCCTGCATGCAGCGCCCTCAATTTCTAATATGAACACGGATAGTTTGCTCAGTGTAATATGAGATGTTAGTGAGGTGGGACCCGAGGGCGTCCGGTCCTCGTACTCACCTCTCCCTCTGCTCATGGCACCCGAGCACGGCACAGATATTCCACCTGTAACCGTGCTTGGCACTCTTACCCGCTCGCAGACAAGACGCGCTGCCGCGCTTTTGCAATCACAAAACATGCATCCCTCGGGCGCCTGCCTGTCGCCTGACTTGTCTCACATCGTTTATTCCGTTCGTTTTGGAGCTGGTGCGAGATTTCCTGTTTCTTCTTCGTCCGCGCGAGATGTACGACGTGCCCGACTTGCAGCTGGTGCGTCGGCACAAGCTACGCCTACTAGTAGATAATTTTTTGTTGTGCCTGAAGAACGAGATTTCACTACGCCCTCGTATGATGATATTTCGGTGGAGCTTAGTGATAATAGTGCAGTGTTTCCTACACTACACGTCCGACAAACCACGGCCGTGCCGCCATAGAGCCGTGATTATTTTCATGCCGTAGTCGACAGTGAAAAATTGGCTACAGTAGCAGAGCTATCAGCTTTTAGTACTGAACCACTGCTGTGCCGTGATTTTTATGTTGCACCGAGTAGTACCGATTTGTTTAGTGCTGTTTTTCTTGCACTTCACGTCCATCAAACCACAGACGTGCCGTCATGCAGCAGTGATTATTTTCATGCCACAGCCGACAGCGACATTTTTGGTACAGCAACAGGGCTATCAGCTTTTATTACTGCACCACCATTTCATGCTGCACTGAGTACCGATTTTTCTGTTGCCACCGGCGGTCGAAGGGAGCGTATAAACCTGTCGGGTTCCTTGTTCGTGCCTGGGGCCTGGTCAGGGTCTTACGTATCAATAGCTAAGTACAGCGAGAACATTCGGCTCGAGGTAGACGCCACGTACGAGTCTGGGGTTCGTCGGTTTTCGCGTTTCGAGTTTTTGCCAGCGCCCAGCGAGCACTGCATGTTTTATACCTCTCGCTGAAATACGTGCGCATTTTATTCCCCTACGTTCCATCCGCGACGTTTTTCGGATCTTGCATACGTGTCCCTGCTCGACTGGGAGCACGACAAACTGGAAAATTCCAGTGTGCCACCCATTTTATTTCCACCCGCACAACTGTGTCAAGCGCCCTCGTCATCTACTGGGACCGCAGATTTTTCTGCTGACGTTTGTTCAAATTCGACGCGCGGCGACTGTCCTACCAGGTAGGGTTGATTGGTTGGTTTCACCTAGACGTATTTCCCTTTTTCAAGCCGCGGGGCCGGCCCCACCGTCTGTCGTTCGAATATCCTCTGCCCACCGGGTATTTACAACTAGTGTGCAACCTTCCCGAATGCGGCATACCCGCCTTTGACCCCAACCACTGTTTGCGATATTTAATCTGCCTCGCTCGGAAGAGCTTGGTGATTCTCTTCTGCGGCGAAACACTGTATGCGATTTGAATCTGCCTCGCTCTGAAGAGCTTGGTGATTCTATTCTGCAACGGAATCCGTCACTTCTCGTATTTCTCGAGAGAGACGTCGATTCATCAACCACTGTTTGTGATTTGAATCTACCTCGCTCGGAAGAGCTTACTGGTTCTCTTTTGCGGCGACCCACGAGTTGCCATTTGAGTATACCCCCTCTAGTAGGGCCTGGTATTTCCGTTTTGCCGTCAACCATTATTGGCGGTTCGAATACACCCCCTCCGTAGGGCATGATATTTCCTTTCTGCGGCCACCCATTGTTTGCGATTTGAAAATACCCCCTCTAGTAGGGCATGGTATTTCTTTTTTTCGGCGGAATCCGTCACTCCTTGTTTTTCTCGAGAGAGAGACGTCGATTTACCACCCACTGCTGTTTGCGAAGTGACATCGTGTCTTCTCGCACGGCGCGGTGATTATTTCTCGCGACCATTTGGAACAGCTGTCCTGCACACTGGATATGTTTCGCGTGATTCAGAGCGTCCCGTATATTTTTCGGGCACTACCGAATTCCCTGCTGAACACCCGACATATTCTTTGCGTGCAGCAGGTTTTGCCTTTGCGCGTCTTGAATATTTTTCGGACGAACCAGATTTATCTAGTGCGCTTGTCGGATATCGCCCGCGTATTATGGCTCCATCCATTACGCGTCCTGATTTTTCAGTGTGTGATTTTCCAGTAGGTATTTTCTTCCGGTGGAGGTCTCCACCAACTGTCACGTAGCGAACCAGCCACCGACGGCCGTGCGCTACCGTTGTCTCTGATGACAGTGCATGCACGTCAAGCTACCGTCACAGCTGTCGCAGCAGAGAGTGACGCAGCCCATTATGCTGCTTTAAAGCGTGCTTATGCCAACATCAACGTCCACAAAATCGAACGTGTCACACCTATGCCCTTTCACGCATCTCTCGACAAAACCCACGCAGCACACCAGTTGACATGTACTGTCAAACTCGCAGCATCAGAAATACTAGTACGATGTGACGACAGATGCTTTAACGGGATAAACTCCCAGTCTTGGGTCCCCGGATGAGAACTCCCGCTACGCAAACGCGTCCAGAGAGTAATCACACCTGACAAACTTTCGACTTTCGTCCTCACTAACACCTTCGGCGATTTGTTTCGGCAGGTGAAACTGAGTTTCCTGAAAGGAGCCAGCGACCCGGACGCCTTTAAGCTACTACTCCGCCTCATCAGCTCCCACTTCGATCACGGCGACCGACGTGCAGCCATGGCCATGCCCCATTCGTTTGGGGTAGCCACCAAGACGCCTTTCACGGACTATTCTCGGGCTTTTCGCTTGTTGACAGCGTCCATTGCGGACAGTGACCAGGTCCTGGCCCCAGGCGTTGAGGTTGTGCTAGAGGTTGCTCGTAACGGCGTTAGCGAGCAGTACCCGAGTCTCGTGCCGGTTGTGTACCCGAGAGACTTAGTGACGGCGTCGAAGCCTTTTGGGTCTATCGACGACATGTGGTTGGCGTTTAGTAGACTTTCAGCTAATAAGCCTCCCGCCATCAACGGCCAAAACCCTTTCACGCTTCCACCCCTCGCGGGCCTTTCTTTGCACTCGCATGCAAGCGGTCACACACAAGGACGATCGGCCGCGCCGCATTCTTTCAAAGACTCATCGGGGTCATCTCGCAACCCTATCGTAATGAATGTCGCAGCATCAGCTCGTTCTCCTGATCCGTTTTTGTCGTCCGCGGCCGAATGGCCTGCTAATTCGACTGCTTGGGACGAGGTATTTCAAGTATCCGAGTATTTCTTAACAAATAACATTCCAGTATGGACGCCCTGCACCACTCCCGAAGAAAGACGCCAAGTACTTAGGGAGATCAAGGACCACTGTCTCAACTGCCAGGGCATGGATCACTCATTTAAGACCTGCGCTGCCCCCTTCACCAACTCTAGTCACTGTCTCACCCGCGAGCTAGGCCGGCTTGGTGATAACGGTGAAACCTACCGCCGTTGGCAGCGCCGCATACATTCATATACCGCCGTCCTACCCACGTTGGCGGCGAAAGCAGACGCTCGTCGCGTTCGTCGCATCGCAAAAAAGCTTCGTCTCGTCGCTACGGCAACAACCGCCGTACCAACAACAGGCTCTCTAACTCTGGTCAGGCTCGTCACGGTGGCGCGCAACAACAAGGTAAATCCTGGAAGCTCTCCAGGCGGTGGCCAAACGGCTACTTCGCTGACGGTTTTCCAGCCCCTGCACGGCGTTCCCCCGGGGGCTTCTTCTGGCCCCCAGGCTCCGGGTATACGGATCTGCTGCTGACTCCAACCCCAATGGACGTCAGCCAGGGACCTTCCGCACCAATTGATTGCCCAACGGCGGTACGTTTGAACTTCCCATTCCGCCGGTAGCACTCACGGGCAGCACGTCTGACCCAGGCACTGACCATCGCCCCCCCGGAGACAGCGCTGCCTTTCACCGCCGGCACCATGTATGCGTACCGGTCCTGGTCACCGCGAAGACAGTCTCCTGGTTGAACCGTAGGTACTACATATTCTTCACTACCAGCACCAGGTGTGCGTGACGCTCCTGGTGCCCGCGGAGACGGTCCTTTTGTTGAGACCGTAGGTGGTACATGCTCATCACCGCCGGCGCCAGATATTCGTACCCCGCGAAGACAGTCCTTTGGTTGAGGCCGTAGGTACTATATCTTCATCACCGCCAGCACCAGGTACTCGTACCGGTCCTGGTCCCAACGAAGACGGTTCCTTGGTTGAGACCGTAGGTACTACATGTTCATCACCGCCGGCACCAGATATTCCTACCGCTCCTGGTCCCCGCGAAGACGGTCCCCTGGTTGAGACCGTAGGTACTACATGTTCATCACCACCGGCACCAGGTTTTCGTAACGCTTCTGGTCCCCGCGAAGACGGTCCCCTGGTTGAGACCGTAGGTGCTACATGTTTATCACCGCCGTCACCAGGTATGCGTACCGCCCCTGGTCTCCGCGAAGACGGCCGCCATTGCAGCTGCCGTAAGCTCTTCCCCGCCGGCACCAGGCATGCTTGTCGCTCCTGGTCCTGGCGAAGGCGACTGCATGATTGCCGCAGTAACCTCTCCGCCGCGGGCACCAGGATTGCCCGGCACTCTTGGTCCCCACGTAAACGACACTAGTCGTAATGTTCGGCGTGCGTCTTCCCCGACTTCATTGTTTGAGGCAACCACCATGTCCAGGAGTGATTCCCAGGATGTGAGGGTCGCCTTCAGGTGCGGGTACGGGAACACAGGCCCCTCGAGAACAACACGGGTGCTTCGCTTGAGGTCCTCACGCAAGAACTGTCGGAATCTCCCTCTGCACACTATTATCGAAGACGATCGGAGTGTAGCCAGCTCTGGTTATTATCCGTTGCAGAAGATTCTTCTTTGGCCCACGGCGTTTAGCCGGAGGCCACTGAGCTGGTGGAGAACAAGGCGACACATGTCCCCCACAGGGATGAAACGAAGCTACGTCCTTGACGCTAAAATGCGCCCCTTCGTAGCCAGGCGAGTTACAACGAGGTGATCTGAGAGAACAGACCCGGCGCGCCGCCCGGGCCGTGCTGACAACACCATTTGCTGTGGACCCGCTTCAAATACTTCCCACCTACATGGCGAATGTCTCGTCCACCCTGTCGAGGTGGACCGGTCGGGAGCCCCCTGCCCCTCCCCGAAATATCTCGGAGACCGCAGACGCGACCGGTCTAGGCGAATGCGCCTCCCACCCCGGCCTCGATGACGAGGCCCTGGCAAGACAGGAAGCAGGTTGGGACCCGTCTCTCAGAGAGAGAGAGACCCCCAACTGCGTTTCCGGGGATATGTCTGACACACACCCCGCTTCTTCTCGCGTGACGGTGGATACCGCCGCGTTGATCCTACCCAAGAATACTGCACGCGCGACATCGTGTTCTTCTGGTAGTCCCCCTCGTGCTTGTCGCAATGGACGCCTTCACGTTTCACGGTTAGAAGCATCTTTTATTCCTGCGGCGAACAGTTCTTCGCTGCCGGAAAGAGCCGCCTCTTCAGAGACCATCTGAGCCTACAACACATCATGCGCGTATCTGACCCCCGCTTGCACAAGAAATATGGACGAGAATTCCGTAACTTCAATCTCGCCGTGTGAGAACGCGAGCGAGACACTATCGTGCCTGTCGGCTCTTACGCCAAGTTCGCCCAAAACCCTGCCATGCGAATTCACCTCTTGGACACAGGCGACAAACTCCTCGCGGAAGCTAGCCCTTTCGACCTCATATGGGACATCGGATACAGGGTAGACACTATTCCTGCACTCCAGCCGCCCCTGTGGCGCTGCTTAAATTTGCTGGACAAAGCTCTGCAAAACGTGCGACGTCTCTTCCGCGACCGCGCGCCGCCACCGACGCGCCCCCAACCATGGTCTCCCCTATTGGAGATCGCATCTTCGAAATTGACCCTTCGAAGCGACTGCAACTGTGCCCAAGTGACACATCTGCAACCGCCTCTCTGTCAGGATATCCCGACTCCCCCACAAATGTGCCATCAGACCACGGCGGCGATGTTCTCGAAGTAATTTTCTCCACCCGCTCCGGTCAGCACCCCCCCTTGCTCGCTGAGCAAGGGCCTCGTCTTATTACTGGTGTAGTAACCATGGACGATTCTTCCTTCAGCACCAAATTCAAGATCCACAGTGGCCTAGCTGCTCTGCAGCTTGGACGTGTCGCCCTTTCGGATACGGGTCCGCCGCAGACCTTCCTCAACACCCGCGCGTTCGAGCATGAAACGCGTGGGTACCGCCTCTGCCACTTGCAAACGACGCACCCGTCCCAGGTCATGGGGCGGCTTTGGTAAGTCTCCGCCTGTTGAGACCTCCGTTACAGTACGCTGAAGGGTACAGTTCTTCCACGGCGATGCACCAACTGCATCACTCGTTGTATGGGCAAACGTCGTCCCATCTGAAGCGATGAAACACGACTTGCTACTCGTACGCGACAGCTGGATGCTCTTCCAGGACCACTCTTACCGTACATTGGCTCCCTGCTCGATGAGTAATCGGGTTCTGGGCGAGCTTACGCTGTCCCTCTCAAGACTGCAGGGCACAACAGCGTTTGTGCCCGACTCTTCGGCGCGTCCTCAGAGCTTTCACCTACTGTATGCGGGTGACACAGGCATTACTTTGTCCTGCGACCATCGACTTGTCGATGTCGGTGTGGTCCGCAGTAATGGTGTCCCTGCCCTCGCCGGTTGCTACCTGGTCAACACGCTGCACGCGGCCACAGATGTTTTGCGGAAGACCAAGTCGTGGAAAAAGGCCGCCAGCTCATCCCATTAGCCGGCGCCGTGGATCTAGACCCAGGTGCCGTGCTTGGCACCTCCTCTAGTCCGCAATTTACGCGTACCCCTGGAAACTGTCCGGTCCGAGGCTTCGGCTCCTTCTCTACGCCCACACAACTCTGGCTTCTCAGTCTCAGGACCAATGCCCCCCCATTCCATGGGCGCGGACCAGCCCTCATAACCACAGTGCCTGGATCCCTTCGTGCACCATCTACGCGACGAGACAGCCCTAACACGCGAAGAATTCGAGACCTCTTCGGCTCTGCCTGTCGACCAGCCCCCTTCGCCTGCACTACTCGCACGATTGAGCACAGACCAACGCACGAGCTGTCTAAGTATGGAACCGTTTGCCGTCGCACATGCGCGAAAAGGCATTCGACTTGCGCGGTCTCGGTTGGACGCCAACCGTCATCACCCAGTTGGGCGATGTTCTCGCTGAGTTCTCCGACGTATTCTTGAAGTTTGCAACTGTATTTTTCTCCTGCTCTCTGCTTCCCTTCAGGATAACTGTTACTCCGAACAGCTCTCCTGTCACGTCTCGGCCCTACCACATCAATCCCCCGACCGCAAAGCAAGTGCACGCGGTTCTGGATAATTTCCTCGCCGCCGGCCTCATCTAACACTCCACATCTCCCTGATCGAGCCCAGTGGTTGTCATCCTGAAGAAGTCCGGTGGCATCCGCATCACGGTGAAATACAAGGAGCTGAACCAACTCAGCCTCCTTGGCCAGCTCCCCATCCCGCGCGTTGATGAGGTTCTCGACAAGCTTGGCGCCGGTCTAATCTTCTCACTCTTTGACCTCGTCTCTTCCTTTCGTCAGATAACGGTGCTCAAGGACACGATCCCTCTCATTGCTTTCTGTATACCCACGCGCCTTGTCGAGTGGCCGGGTATGCCTCAAGGAAGAAGCGCTGCCAGGGTGGTTCGTCAAAGTCATCAACGAGGTCATCAAGGGCTTGGACCGCGTCGCCGCCCACCTCGACGACGTCATCGTCTTCGACGCCGATCCCTCCCTCCACGTCGCCAACATGAAGGAATTGTTCTTGCGATAGCGACAGCACAACCTCAAATTGTCCCCTTCAAAGGCTACCATCAGCGTCACGGATGCGGATTTCGTCGGTCACACCATCTCTCCAGCCGATGTTATGCCGAACGCGCAGAACGAGGAAGCACTGACGAAAATGCCCACGCTGAAAGACCTGAAAACAGCCACGCTCCCTTTTGGGCGCACTTTCCTAATACAGGAAATTCCTGCGCGATATGGCCAAGCGCATACAGCCCATCACTTCCCTTCTGAAACAAGGCGTCAAGTTCGTCTCTACCCCAGAAATGGAAGTCAACGTGCGGAAGCTCCTGGCCGAGTTAACCACGCCCCCCGTCCTCGTCTATTCCAACTGGGACGCCGTCACTGATAACTCCCGCCCTTTCCTCTTCTACTGCGATGCTAGTGTGGACGGTTTCGGTGCCACCCTCGAACAAGAACAGGACGACCACACCATTCGTCTCATCGTGTTCATCAGAGTCGCTACCATCGAGTCTGAACGCCACTGGACTCCACTCGATCTGGAAGCAGGCATCATCGTCTGGAGCATCAAGCGCCTTCGCGGCTACCTTTGGGGTACAAAATTCCGAACGTATTCGGATCACAAGGCGCTTGAAAACCTTGACAAGATCGCAGAACATGACCCGCGGGTACAGCGATGGATAAAATTCCTCACTGCGTCCAACTACGTTCTGGAATACCGCAAAGGCAGTGCCAACGGGAACGACGACTTCCTGTCCCGCCTGCCCTTACCTGCGACAGAGCGCGACCGCGACGGCCCGAGCAGTCTCACTCCGTCCGACGAAGAACGCGTCTTTTCTCATCTGCTCTCACGGCCTACTCAAGGGTGGACCCTCCGCCGTGCGTGTCGGTTTGGGTGGGCTGGCGCCCTCCGACCCGAGCTTAGGCTTGGGTGGGCTCCCGCTCTCCCCACACGATTTCCGCGATTTTCGCTAACACGGGCCCCGAATGAAGATTGGCAACCTCAATGCTCTAACTGGAGAATTCGTTGCCCGTACTCCCCCTTACCGGGGCCCTTCCTACCAACACATGTACCAGCGATTATCTCGCCGCTTCTGTGTTCGCAGTCCCTGTTGCACCTCTGCCCGCTTCAACCGAAGGCACGGACGCCGGCCGACGCCCTACTTCCTTCGAGCCTTTCTCATCACCCACCGAGGGCGACGCGCCGCACTCTAGCTCTGTAGCGGTCTCCGTCTGATCCACGGTCGCCCCTCGGCAAAGCAGCGTAGGAAACCCTCCCTCCTGCTCGACCTGTCCAGCAAGACTCAGCCGAGCACCCAACGGATTCAGGTCTTCAGGAATCCTCTGCGGTGTCTCATTCAGCCTCGCGTGTCGCCCGGACCAACCGTGATCGAGTCTCGGTGTGCCCGTGGCTCCGCCTCTGCTGCCTTCATCTTCACAGACGACTCTGCCGTCCCTTCCCCTGTCGGGGCTCATTTTGTCTCGGACCCGCCGTTACCAAGCTGCCGCTGCTGGCAAGCCTACGACCGCCGTGGACTGTGATTTCGCTCGTTCGCATCCTACTCCAACCACTGCCCCACAACCAGCCCCACGGCGCGCAAGCCGCACCCGCCTCGGACTACCTCCCCTTCAGAGGATTCTCCCCTGCCCTTCATCGACCCTGTCCCGACAGTGCCGATTCGACCCACCACCGATGCGGTCGCACATGCCCCGCCCTTGCTTGGTACCCTCCCTCGGAGGCTCCTCGGCAAACCAGCACAACAGCCGCTCTCTTCGAGATACCGTCACCGGCAGAGGTCGAGTTCATGGAATCTGTCGAGCGATACACGCGTTCCGTTTGGGCGCTTTAACAACGTGCTTAACCGGTTTGTGAAGCCGACATTCGGTATCTTCTCCTTGGCAGTCCCTCCGTCCTCCCCAATGATTTCCTTCTACACCTGGCGCCTCGAAACGCCCCCCGTTGTCCGACGTGAGCTCCATAGCCGAAAAAGGACGACTTTACACAGACGACGACGGTGTCCTCCTGCTCGTGCGGAAGTTGACGCCCCCCGCTCTGGCTCGTCTCAACAAGCCTGGCGGGCGTGCCGCCCGCCTTTTGGACGACGAGCCTACGCGCATCTACGTCCTGCTGCTTATGCGTCCGTGGATTATAGAAGCCAGCATGCTAACGTCTCCTGCCACCTCGGCGTCGGTCGAACGCTTTCGATGCTCGAACGCTTTTATTGGTGGATTGGCATGGGTCGAACGCTCTCGATGCTCGAACGCTTTTATTGGCGGATTGGCATGAGCATCTGCACGCGGTGGTGGCCTCGTCGTTGTCCCAATGCCAGGTGCGCACGTCTTCCAGACAAACGGTACGTTGGCCCGCTCTCTCCCTTCCGTTACCGTCCGGCCCTGGTGTCGCGGCGAGCGTCGACTACTTCGGTCCCCTTCCCGTCACACCTCGAGGCAACTGCTACATTCTACTCTTCACGGATAGGTTCAGCCGGCGCGCAGACATGTACGCCGTCTCGGCTGCGGAATTCACGGCTGAAGGCACCGCCGGCATCTTAGTCAATAAGTACGTACCTTTTTGGGGGTGTCCGGTCAGCCTTTTCTCCGACAATGGACTGCACGTCTGCTCCAAGCTGTCACATGCCGTGTACAAAATTCTGAGAATGCGTAAAATCGCTACAAGCGCCTTCCATCCCAACGGCAACGGCGGCGTCGAGCGCGTCAACCACACCGTGGCTCAAATGCTAGCGATGGTCTACGACGAACGACAGGATGACTGGGACATCCATCTGCCGCACGTGGAATTTGCTTACAACAATTCTGTCAGCGTCGCCACTGGGTAGGCCCCCAATGAGGTGCACATGAACCGCCTCCCCAGCCTTCCCCTCACCATCTTTGAACAACACGCCCGAGGCCACCAAAGCCTCGCCCGCGACTAATTGGCGTACTGCGACCTCGCCGCCGACCGCCAACGGCGTGCGTATGCGCTGGTGCGTGAACAATACGCTATAATGGTCTCTCACGTGGAGCGCCGAACCTCAGCGCTCTCAAAGGCCTTCAAACAACACGCTACCTACACCATCGGTAATTGGGTATGGATCTACAACACTGCAGCCACCAGGGCGCGAAATCTGGCACCGACGCCAAGATTCTGAAGGCGAAGCTATCGCTCAACTGGACAGGTTCATTTAAGATATTAGCTGTCGGCCCCGCGCCTTCCGACTCGACGCCGGACGGCCGCCCTTTGGCCACCAAATTGCTATACTTGGACCTTCCTAACGACATGCCGGGCGCTGACGCTCACTGTCGTGTGCCGGTAGCCCGCTGCAAGCCATGCACCAACCCACATGACACAACCGACCCCTCCCCGATACCTCCCCGCTGGACTAACGCAATACGTCCACAACAACCATACCACGAAGTTCCCCCCCTTTCCACGTCACCGCCGACGACATTTCCGTGCCCATTGAGTGTTTGGAGGTCGACAAGATTTCCAGCCACCGGTCAGTACGAGGCCGGGGTGGAGTCATCGCCGTTCTCTACGAAACACACTGGAAAGGCCTCCTCCGGCCGTCTTGGGAACGTGAGTCGGACCTCATTCACTTTCGTCAACACATCCTCAACTACTGGGCCGGCGCGCCCCTGCAACTTCGACAGGCAAACAGGGCGTACCGCCGTATCAGCGTGGGTGCCGCTCAACCCTAGCTCGCCCACGACAAGGGCGCCCGTTTTTGGCCTCCTGGATACAGCTACGTCGACCATCAAACGTGGACTCGCCGGTTCAGCGGCACCACCTTGCCTATCGGCGTTCACTTTTGATACAAGGGTCAAGATCATCTTTGGTGGCTCGGAAAATAATCCGCCCACACTTCAACTCCTGGACAGCATGTCGTTCGCTTCTTGGACGACCCCGGACCGGTCAAGCTCGCATTATCTTCTGCTCGGTATACTACGGCTGATAGAGCCGTTCGCGGCTCGTGGTGTCTGCAAGTGCACCAAGGGAGCCCCCTCACGCGTGGTATTGTGCGTAACGTTGACGAGTCCCACGGAGCCGAATTACCTGGCTCTGCCGACTTGAATACGTCCCCGTAGCCAGTTTTAGTTTTTCGCATGCGTGTCTTCTGTAGTTGCCGGGACTGGGTTTGCCTGTTTGTGTAGTTTATCTATTTTCTTGTGCTGTAGGTGTACTGTTTGTTTGACTTTTCACAAATTTTCCAGTCGTTCCCCGGCTTTCACGGCAGCTGGCTGCTGAGCTCTCGCATCGATTGCGCTAACGGTTGGATTGACTTCTGCCTCCTTGCCATTCGGTCATGCGTCTCTTGCGTTCCGTATCTACGATGTTTTCGCCCCGTCTTCGAGAGCGGCGGAAAGGTTCGTCCGCGTTTCGATTCCTTCAGTCGTACCAGTTTTTTCGCGTTATTTTTCTTGTATCGCTTGGCCCCTCTTTGACTTTCCCGAGGCCATGTTCGTGAGCCTTTTATACATATGGTACAGGTTGCCCTAGGTTTAGGTCTGACCCCATTTGCCGTTCATGCGTTCCCCCTCCGCCTTCTTAATATCCCCAAGCAGGCCGAGGTGATATTTTTCGCGACCGTTTGCATTCCGCCCTTTCCCGCGCGATATTGCAAAGTGTTATCAGGTTTAGAGTAATAAGCGATTGGTTAAGTTTTTTACCGATAACCCAAAGGACTCAGACCTTAACAATAGGCCGTAACGATGTCTGCTCAGCGTATGTTTTGTGTTCCATATAGCGCGCTCGGTGTCGGCGAAATCTCGCACGCGTCCTTTCTGCCCTCCTCCATGGGATCGGGGCTTAACTGTCTTGGGTTCTCCCATTGTGTGATTTCCTGATTTACGTCACTGGTCGCACTATTCGAGTGAGACCCTTCGCGCCAGCACTACTTTCTGTTGCGTTACCCCCCCCATTCATTTTAATTCTCGAAGCACCCCGTGCCTTCGCAGTGGGTAGTGCAACGGTTATTTATTCGTTCTTTGTGTTCGTGTCTCGCTCTCAGGTTAGCTTATGCCGCTCCTGGCGACGCGAGCCACACCGCTTCCTCGAGTTTAAGTCCTCGATTAAGCTTCCGGGTAGTTCTAGCTTGTTGGCCTGCTTCCGCGTATCCGTACATTTGGACTCGTTGTTGCCTGATTCGCAATGTCCACGTGTAATCGGCTACCGCCTTGCAAGTTAGAGGTATGGGAGTGGGTCGTGAAGTGCCGCATCTTCGATCCCTTCTCCGAATTCTCCGGGTTGTTTTTTTCTTACCTAAGTTTTCTCTGAATCTGCATATACGGCCCTTCAGGGTGGGCTAGTGTTTTGGTATCTCCTCTCCCCTGTTGCGGCGTTATGGTTTGTAGCAATCGTCCCCTCATCATACCTGGCAGGCGTTGTTGCCTGCCTTTCTGATGAGTGCCTCGCGCCTTCGTTCAGAACACATCTGGCGAGGCAAACAGCAACTAATACAAGAGCTTATAACACCGTCAAGCACCTCAGAACAGAGCCAAAGGCACCAACCTGCTAGCAGTAGTTAGTCCCTAGGCCCATACTGCCCTACAGTTAACACTTGACTTTCGTTCTTGGTTTCTCGTTCTTCTTGTCTTCAATTATTTTCTTTCCTTCTTCCCGGTCGGAGTCCGAGTCCGAGTTCTAGTTCGATTTTGATGTCGATTTCGACGTCGATTTGGTTCATACCATGTTTACTCTTTTTCTAGTGGGTATTATTGTGCTGTGACATCGGTTTCAGTTGCGACTCGTGCAACGTATCGTACGTATCGGATACGTACGTATTGCTTATTTCACGTTGTATTTTCCTCCGAGGTATACGAGGTGTTTCAGTTGCCAGGTGCTTCGAGCACTTACTGCTGTGGCACGTGTACAGCAATGTATGTGTATACAGTAGGTGGCCCGCATAGCGACACCCTGAATAGCGACACCAAAATCAATTGGCACCAATACAACCCGATATATCGACAGTATGTCGCTACATCGGATCCCAGTCCGATAAAGCGACATACGGTCGCAATATCGGGTCTATACTCAAAGTAGTTGCGGAGCCCCCCGCCTCTGCTAGCCTGCGGTAGACTCGCTCAAACACACCAACAAGCAAACATACACCACGTGCTGCCATACACCACCTCCTTACACACCATGCCTCGTGCGAATGGAGAAATGTGCCTGCTTCCAAACGTGGAGAAGAAGATGAACAACACGTACAAGGATGAGAACAACCCTTCCGACGCTGAAAAGCTTGACGATGCGGGAGAGGTTGAGAAGGCGGGGAGTAAGAAGTTCACGGCGCCGCTGCCCTACTCGGACCTGTCGTTGGCTTTTAGCACACTAGAACAGATGGCCGTGTCGGCTGGTAATATCGAGGTAGAGCATTTTCTTCGCAAGGCTAAGATGTCGTTCCTCACAGCCAACGTCGCGAAGACAGCGAGGCAGGCAGACATCAAGGCGTTTGGTGAATAGGACGGTGTAGGTACTGCAGTAAAGCACAACCGCCAACTGTATCATAGAAGTTTTTTTTTCGTTCTCCAAGTGCTTGGATGTTTTGAATTGCTTCTGTAACAATTACCCAATATAGCGTCATTCTGTCGCTATTGAAGAATAGCGGCATTTGTCGCTATTGAGGAATAGCGACATTTGTTGCTATTGAGGAATAGCGGCATCTGTTGCTATTGAGGAGTAGCGACATAATTGGCTCTTGTCGCTGCCTGTCGCCATGTCGGGCCATTCTAAGCGGACAACTCGCTTGCACCGGGTGTGGCGCCGCTCGACCTTGCCATGAGGCGCGGGAGCAAAAGAAGAGATGGTGTTGTTGTTCTTGTCATTATCGTTGTACAGGTTCCATTTTTTTCGTACTGAGGTCACGGGGGCTCTCATCCCTCTTCCCCGTGACCCTAGAAAACCATCCAAATATTTTTTTATGCAACCCATTCGGGAAAGCACAAAACCCACCGCTTATGCCCCTTGGACAATTTGCAGCTACATAAATCACACCATTCAACCAATCAGAATACATCAGACATTTGCGCGACTGTGGGTCTTACATATTCATCTTCCGTTTTTATTTTTTCCCTCTCGCAGCCAATATAAAAATATTCCAATCTAATCCAGAGTTATTCGAGCCTATCCCGAGACCGTGGACTTCTCTACCCACGACCTGAAAGGCTCATCAACGTGTGGTTCATCCTTCTTGAACGTCTCAACCTCCGGACCATCCACTATAAGAATACTCTTGCCGTAAGCAACATCTGACTTCATCATGGCACCTGCAGCGCAACTCTCCTGCAATATGGTCAACATCCCTGCACCCCAGTCTCGAGAAGATCGCAAACCTCCGGACCACTACAACTACCACAAAACGTCGACAGGAACAATAGAGGGGTGGGGCCACTGAATGATTGGTTGCTGCTCTCTGGCGCTTGGCTATACAATCGTCTGGGAAAATGGTCAACCCTATAGAGAGTAGGCTAGTCCGCCTTCTTGCTCTGATCGCCCCTGCGCTTCACTGCCCCCCTGCGTTCCATTGCCCTCGAGACATTGATCACCCACCACCGCCGTCAACCAATGTAATTCCCCATATGCATAATATATGTATGTAGGTCAACACCGACCATAGAGTATCAAACACAGAGATTTCCTCAAACGGTGCCCACCTCCACCAAGTGTGTCTCCCCAAGTACCTCTTCTGGTACATTTCATGTCGACCACGGAGGACGTCCGACTTGGTTGTGACGCCTATATACTCACTCTGTCCCTGAAGATAAGGACCATTCAACTTGCAATTAATGTAAAATTATTTAGGAACAAACTGGTATATTACTACCATACGGGAGGAAACTCCACATCGATTTGTCCACGCCACGGTGCACACCGTTTTTTGTGAGTCTCCTTGCTTGAGAAGTTCTATACCTTGCACCTCAAAACCTGGGTGTGATAACATTGTGCACGCAAACCCGATGGACCATCATGGGACACATATAATAATGTTTAGTGATGAACCATGTGTGAGAACGAAATAGGACTCACAAATATATCGGGGTTGTTCCTTAACAAGGAGCAACAAAAAGGGTTGTGACGAAAATCACGGTGGATAGGGAGTTGTGCCGGCTAGCTGCAACTGTGTTGAGAGTCGATGTGAGGAACTTGCTGGAACGAGCAAGGAAGAGTGGGGTGACGGGTATCGGACAGGCTGGATATTGCACAAAGAACAGATGGTCCAGACCTTTCTAGATCATTGCCAACACACTGCGGCTGCTGTAAAATAGCCAACGCGTAATCCGTGTTCATGTGGTGAAATCATGTGTGGTCAGTATCGTTGTGGCATACCAGTATTCTTTTGTTCTGGTCTGTGTACAGTAGTCCGCTAAACATATGGTCAGCAGGTTGCATTTACCTGTGGCACTATGGTTTCCTCCATATTTTGCTACACATTGGTGATTTAATGCCCTGGTTACTTCGCTAACTTGGAGAGCGCACACCGAAACAATGCCAATATAGGTACACTTTTCATGTTTCATACAGATATAATCATATGTCTTGGGGTTGTACGCTGCTTTATTTTGTCTCACCTGGTAGGTTTTAATCCGGGCGCTATACCTGTGTTGTAAGAAGGGGACATTTTGTGTTGTGGGGGAAGTACATCCATGGCGAGATTTTATGAGCGAGTGGCGTTTGCTGCATGCTTTTTGGGGTATCAAGGTTTTTAGTACTTCGTTTGGACGGAATATTTGTGAGGAATCCTGGTATTTTTTGCCATTCATATTTTGTCTGTCCCTTCTATAAATATTAGCAAGTTGCCCCAAGTCCGTTTAGGCTTGTGGGTTACTTCCGGGGGGTGCTGAAATGTCTGCCGGAGAATATCCTCGCATATATATCCACGGGTTTTTGTGCCGGTGCGTAAGCATGTGGGTTCTTACGTGAACCGCAGTATGTAACCGGCGTGGCGAGTTGGGAACGACCACCGACTATGCCGTACATATACCATAGTGGCATCAATGTTTCTTTGTCATCGAACTTGGTCTATCCATCTATAATAATAATAGCCGGGTGGTACAGCAGTGCTGGCCCCGGGCTCCGCCTGCGTTCAGGATGTGGTGCGATGGATGACGCGCGTTCTCTCGAAGATATCATAATAAGTTGATGCACAGCAGTGAGGTGAGCTGCCGCAGCGGCCCGTGCTGCTGTACCGGTATGCACGAACGAGTTCTCCCTCTCAGTCTGGTTTGGGTTCTAGTCAGCTTGGTGTTTCGATTACTGTTCGTTGCTACTACTAGAAGGGCGCCGCCCGCCACACACACCCGCTGATGCCACTATTAGTACCGTAGTTTGACGGTCGAGACGATGAACACCACTCCACGGGAAGCAACAGCAGCCCAGCAACAGACCTCAAACAAAGGATCAGCACGCACCCAAACACTCCTGCTGCGCTGCGGCGTCATACACTAAAAACATCTACTACGGGGGTCCATAGTTAATAGGACCTATGTGATACATAAAAACCTATATATTTACCTATTTTTAATAACAAAATTTGGTCCCATTAACTATGGACCCCCGTAATACCAAAGTATACAGCAGCCCACCATGCACATGAATTGACAGCCATACAAAAGGCGCAACGCAACATCAACATCATGCATGCCATATTGCGAGAAGTTACTATGCAGTAGCGTGGACGTTGACATTGGTCGTAATGATGAGGATATCTGTCAAGCACTTCCGTCCTTCCCGGAGCATGTGTGCCATCGACTTTCCAACACTTCGCATTGTATTCGCCCGTAATGCCCCCGACAACAACTACTGCAGTGATGATCCCGAGCAATGTCTCAACTCCTCAACCCCGTCACCCCTTCCCGAAGCGTATGTGCCGGCGAAACCTGGCACACATGCACAGCCTTGTTTATACGACTAACATTCGTGCGGGAAAAGGCGTGTGCTCTCCTGGCGAAGACGTCTCATTGCTGACCGGATTGAGAAGGTGCAGTGTAGGTAAGTGTTCGCGCGCGCCCAGAATCAGAAGGTCAGCCTGGCAATGCCCGACCTCAAGATCTTGGGAGAGGACCCCGGTATTTCTACTACTACTGCTGTTACCACGGCTGGTTAGTGCATTTCCCTTGCGTACTTGCACTGCTCCTATACACTACCGATTTTGTTGTTATTCTTACCATCCGACAACATGTAGAGTGTAGCATGAGCTTCAACCTTGATTACTTACAAGCACCCTTGAAAAAGAAAACGCCTGGAAAAAAACGAAAAATGCCGAAAATACTGAAAAAAAAACTGTGAAACAGTCCTCGCTGAGATCGACCTTAGTAGTGCTGGCAAATATGGTAACGTTATGTAGGGAGGGGTGTTATGTGTGACACTCCTTCTAAGGGTGCTGTGTGTCATTAATAGTAGTGCTGGCGAACACGGCAATGTTGTGTTAGGGTGCTATGTATAACACACCTCCTAAGGGTAACACTATGTTAGTGTGTTGTGTCTAACGCTGCGTGGACAGTAACATCATGGTATCGTGTTATTACGGGGGTCCATAGTTAACGGGACCAAATTTTGACAGTAAAAATAGGCAAATATATAGGTTTTTATGTGCATCATAGGTCCTGTTAACTATGGACCCCCGTAATAGTACATATGCAGATATCGATCTGGGCATGACAGAGTGGTAACGTACGTGTTTGGTCCAAGCCTAACACTGTGCTTCATTGTTAGTTCACTGATCACGGTATGTTGGGGCGTCAGAACCGTATACGTCTTTACGCTGACCTACCCGCTTCGTTTCCTTACCTGGGGAACCAGGGAGATGTGTTCTTTTTTTTTAAGCACGCTCAAGCGTTTCTGTAAAAGAAATGTTCGAAGTGACGTTCGAACGCGTGACCTGGACGACGTCAATTGTGAAGGTATTACCTACTGAGCTATGGGGGTCAAAAACCGATCGATTACCCAGCCCAGGGCAATCCTTATGCCAATAAGATAATGTTACTGTACCAGAGCTGGAGGAGACCGAGCATCAACATAACGTTAAGGCGCGTGCATGTTCGTGGGTTTCCAGTTAGCACTGTGTTACCGCGTTACCGTGATCGCTCCTCCAGTGCTAACACTATGGTAGTACGTTACCACGTTCCTGTGTTAGGCCCCATAACGTAGATAAGTGTTATGCGAGTGTTGCGTTGTCCGAGGTGTGGATCATATATATATTATGCAAGAAAAATGACGATCAAGGTCAGTGTTGAGTTTCGGTCTCGTCCAACAGGACAGGATGATAAAGAGGGAGAGAAGGGAAATGAAATTAAGTGGACGAGTGTGCGTGTGCACGGTTGGCCGATCACAGAGCTCTCAAGTCCTAAGACCCACGGCACGCAGGGAAAAATAAAACTCGAGCAAAAAGCTCGGCCGAAGTTCGAAAGGTATCTGGTGGTTCTGCCGCATGTACACCCAAGGTATCTGATGCAATGGACATCCACCACATACTACTGGATCGGCATTGGACATACCGCACTGCTTGTGCTGCCGTCGCACTTTGTACTGCTGCTGGGGCCTTTTCGCTACAGGGGACTATGTTACCGGTCAGCGACCCGGTGTAGACTACCAGCTACTGATGGATAGCATGGTTGCTATCCTTGACACGACCCCTCGGTGGAGATGATATTAGTCAAGCATGCTACATTCAACTATCGCATTGTTAAATTATACTCGGGATCTTCTCTATAGTTTCAACTATCGTTACTTGGTCGGTGTACTTCTCTGTAATACTTTGCCGCATATCTTGCGTTTGCACCCGTTGCTATGTCGCAACAAACTTAAATTGCTCCTATGCGGCGTCGCAACAACATCAACCATTGTTCCTGCTTCGCGTATAATGGGTGATCAAACCTCGTACAGCTAGTGTAACAACAGGCATACACTGGCATCACAAATGGCATACTATTAATACTACCGTGGCAGGTTTGGAGCATGGACGAGCATGCAAATCGCAAAATAACGCGCTTGGGACTTGGAACCCGCGCGGGTCTCGCTTCGCGTATATCAGGCAGACATACTCGGCACGATATAACTTCGTACGCTAACTACTACGACGCCGTTACTGGCCGTAGGTTTTACCGGTGAAAGGATTCCAGTCAGCAGAGTTAACTATCATACTTTGCCTCTGAAACACACTGCACATTGACAAGCTGTTGTGCCGCCCAGAAGCTAACTGAAGAAAATGAAACAAAGTTATGTTGGAGAGAGACAAGACATACTACTGCACGAAATTCACAACTGCATCTCAAAAGTAAACCATGATTCAAGGATCTGTGTGTTGACCAAGAGTGTAGAAATATCTACATGGCAGCCGATCCATGTTTCTGCCGCAATCCCATACGAAGAAGGCGTGTCGTGCGACGTACTACAAGTCAAATATATATTGCCGTTACGTGGATGCCATCCCGCGATGCAGATGTCCCTCCCAGCGATTTAGATTATCATGTCCAGCGAACCCAGAAGCTATGTCCCCGTGGTCCTGATGCCATGCACGTGGTGACGATGATGTCCAGCGACCCCAAAAGTGATGATCCAGCAGCCCTAAACGATCGATGACATGCGACAAGTCCAGGAGATGTTATCCAAAAAGACAGAGGATACCGTGGCCCGATCCCGAAAAGATACCTTGGCGACGTCACGACTCTGTTGTTGGTGCGGCGACCCCGTAAGCTCCGGCAATCCCATTGATCAGTGTTGTAGCGATTCCGAAAGTGTGTTTCCCCGGCAATCCCCAATCGCTTTTGTTCGATCCCGTGAAACGTCTTTCGGACGACCCCGCGTTGGTATTGCCCCCTGTTATGGCTGGTGGTCCCTGTTGTATTGTCGCAAGTTAAACTGCAAATCCCTTGTCAATGCCTTGGTCAATATTAACAGCCGGCTTCTGTTCGGTGTCATGCGGGCGGGTTTGGGCTCCCATCGCAACAGCCACGTGCGTACTACTGGCCTATGGGTGTGGGGCCCCTTGGGCGTACCACTCGGTGTCATTGTGCGTGGTCGTCTTATGGACCAGCACCACTTTTGCCCAGCACTGCCCCTTGATTCAGATTTCTTCTTCTGGCCGGCGGGACTGTTACCTTCCCGTGGGCCTTGGGGAACGATGTAAGTGAAGTAAGTGCCTGTCCGTGATAGGTTCCTCCATCTCGGTCAGTAGGTTGCGCAGTTACGTAGGCTCGTTGATGCTGTTGTCAGGGTCTCGTTCCGGCGTCGAGCTCGTAGTCACGATTGCCTCCTACGTAGCGCGTGTCGTCTCGTTGGCGATCTTCCAGTATTTCGTCTCTAGCTCCTTGACAGCCGTTAATCCGTTCGCGGGAGTTCTCCGTGCGCCCTCTGCGTGCCTCGTCGCCAGCAGCACCATCGATTAATCGGTGATCAAGTAGATGATAGCCGTAGTTGGCTCAGACATGCGCGGCTTGGCGTTGCTCAAGAGATTCTTGCGAGGAAGCGCCCAACAATGCGCTTGAAACGCTGCCCATTCGTGTTGAAGTCGCCCATGTTTCATTCAGCAGACGTGCTCTTCAAGTTTCCAATTTTGACGACGCCAAAGAAATAATAGGGTGCCCAAAAAAAAGCCTGAAGCCGCCGTCATGCCGCTTGGTAGTATATGGTGAAGCGCTGTAAGAGAAACATCTCCTGTATCTCTGTGTACCTAAATATGATAGACCGTTGTATTATAATTCCAAACCAAAAACGGTCCTTTGCTTTCGGTCCAGAACGTGGTAAAGGCACATTAGTTTTTTTGCGTGTGTGTACTTGCCCTACAACATGCAGGACGGGTGCAGTACACCAGGTACAGTATCTAAGCAACGAATTTCGTAACGGATGCCTGTCGGATTGGTCCAGGCCGACATTTCAGTCGCTCGGGTGCTTTTTGCACGAACGCCACCAAAACACGCTGCAGAGCCGCGCGACCGCCTCTGCTGACGTCGAGCCCCCTGAAGGGTTGGGAATAGAGTTAGATGTAGACCTACTGTAGAGTTAGGGTTAGGGATCACTAGGGCTACGGGAAGGGCTACATATAATACGGCTGGGGTCGAATTGGTCTACCCCGACGTTTAAGATTGAAATTGACCACAGACACCCGTCACGAAGTTCGTTGCCAACCGTACCCGTCCTGCATTTTAGGGCGAACCTAACTACCGTAAGCTGGGGGAGTTCCTTTCAATGCTTTGATTGCTTTCCGGCAGACAAAGCGTAAGAGTGCCGTCTCGAGTCACCACACGGATATATTTAACGTCGGCTTCAAGCACGACACTACAACGAGCATCACTCCGTGCGGTAGTATAGTACCGTTTCGGGTTTTGATATGCACATAAAACGCGCATTATATTTCCGGCCTGATTGGAATAATACATACTTGGCACCTGGCACCAGGTAGACTACTGTACAAGGTACCTGGTATGTTGATGCACGGAAGACATTGGGGCACATGGTTGAACAGATTCCAACGAAGGAGTGCCTGTTCGTACTGCTAGACGCTAACGCACGGACTGGAAATAGGGTGGAAGGGTGCGATGACGGTAGGGTGCTTGGAGCGTACGCGCGTGGTGAGCTCAACAGTAACGGCAAACGCCTGCTGGCTTCAGAGAATAAGCTCGCTCTCACGAACACGTCTTTTAGCGCTCGCAAGGGTGGAATATCTCATACGTTCGACGGCATCAGCAGCCGCATCGACTCAAAACGGATTGACTACATCCTAACCCGCCAAGCACGCCGATCTCGCGTGCATGGATGATGTGAAGGTCCACCCCCAGCCTCTGCTCCCAGCCAAGGCGGATTCAGACCGTAATATTGTATGTGCGATGGTCCGCCTCAGCGGTCGTTTTCGCACCCAACAGACGCGTATGAACGAACAACTCATTTCGGCCTTTAGACCGGCAGAAGTTTCGATCCGGCAGCGACTGCAGGCAGCGAGTAGTGGCGTAAATTCTCTCTAAGCTTAATTTCCTTCCCGCGCAACCAACTAGTATCTCTGAGATTGCTGAATCCTTTGCCGATGTTATTCTTGATTCAGTAGCGAAAGAAGTACCTCCCCCACGACGGCACTCACACAAACCCGGGTGGCGCGAGACCACGGAAACCTCAGCCGCCATAAGAATAGTATGGGATACGATGGAGGATGCCCAACGAGTAACGCGCATCAAGAAGGACAAAACCGCGTGGAAGACGCCGAGGACGGCGTGCGCGAATCTGCGAAGAGTGATTAATGCAGCATTGCACGCCTACTTCGAAGAGTACCTTTCTGAAACGGAGAGACTTCTCGCCGACAACGACCAGCGGGGTTTCTACAAACACTTGAAGGGCACGGCGGGGTTGGAGAGTCGAAAGGCGAGAAGCGAGCAATTCATCCGGGACGAGGATGGTATGTTACTAAGGGACGAGGATGGCACGCTACTAAGGGACAAGGTGCGCATTCTTGAACGGTGGGCGAGTTTTTTAGGCACCCTCCTGACCACGAAATCACCCGAGCTTGACCCAACTATCAGCGCCCTATTTCCGAAACGACCGTTGGCACCATCGCTTGGAGATGAACCGACCATGGATGACACGACGGCGGCAATCCGGGGTATGCCAAACTGGAAAGCGGTGGGACCAGACTCCCTTCCGACCGAGTTACTGAAGATCGACCACCCCGAATTCATCCGGTACTTTTACAACTTACCATGGTACTCGTCAACATGTGGAGAACGGGTGACGTCCCTCAGCAACGGAAAGATGCGACCCTTAAGGTCCTTCATAAAAATAAGGACCGATCTGATTGCAACAACTACCGAGGGACTTCGCTTGTTGTCCATTCAGGCGAAGTTTTGCTGAAAATGGTTGCATCCCGCCTCAGCAACTACTGCGAGACCGGATACTCTCCGAGGAACAGAGCGGCTTTCGCCGAGCACGATCAACTTTCGACATGCTGTTCGTCGTGCGCGGACTGCAAGAACTCGGAAGAGCTAGAAAAACTCCCCTGTACATGTGCTTCATCGATCTGCAGAACGCACATGACTCCGTCGACCGAGAACTGCAGAACGCACATGACTCCATCGACCGCGAACTGTTGTAGGTGGTGCTCGCACGCTTCGGCGTGCCGGAGAAGATGCTAACCGTTATCCGCCAGTTCCACGAAGGCATGCGAGCTCACGTGCGTACGGATGACGGCGAACACTCGGAATGCTTTAACATCACTCAGGAGTTACGGCAAGGATGTGTGTTGTCACCGCTCCTGTTCAATGTTTTCTTCGTTGTTGTGATACACGCCGTCCTGGTACGCTTCAGTGAAGACCCAGATACTATTGTGAGGGACTTGGTTCACGTCGAGGAGGACCTCGGGAGGACGGGGCGAAGGTTGACCCACTAGCTTGTGTACGGAGGACAGTTTGGGGTATGCTATACGCGGATGATGCAGGCCTTGTGTCTAAGTCGGCGGGAAGCCTTCGCGAAAATGATGACCGTCACTGTGACCGTTTTCGAAGCAGCAGGCCTCACCGTATCCGAAAAGAAAACGGAGATCATGGTGCTGCAGACACCGAACCAAGCACCTCAGACCTCAGCGCTCGTCATCGAAGCAGCGGGACAGAGGTATAAAACAGACGATACAGTTCATGTACCTGGGCCATCTTGTCGTCGCAAGCGCTGACATTATGCCAGAGATCACACGACGGATACGACTCGAATGAGCATGCTACAATCGGTCTAAACGAGAGATGTATGATATGGAGGATGCCCCGTTCACTCTAAAAGTGCGCATGCTAAAGACTGAGGTGACAGAGACCCTGATGTACGGGTGCGTGACATGGACTCTTGACCAGGAACACTTCGCTGGGCTCCGAACGGCACACCACAAACTCCTCCTACGGATCATTTGATTCCAGCGACGACAACGCACTGACCACCTCATGTCGTACGCCAAGGCTCTCAAAAAGGCATACTGCGAGAGCGTTGAGACGACCATCCACAAAACGGCGCCTCCTCTTTGCGGGGCCGTATAGCGGATAACCAATGAGCGGCTGACCCGCCGGGTGATGTTTGGGACGATGGCTGGTGGGAAGAACCCAGGACCAGGCCGGCCAGAAAAGAACTGGGCCCGATGTCTAGCAGACGACCTCAGCGTTTTTCAAGCCACCGAAGGGTTCACGGAAAGCTCTCCTTTGCTGTTCGGAGTAGGAATGGTGTTGTGGTCGAGGGCGGCAAAGAAGAGCGGGAAGTGGTACCCGGGGGGTTGTAGAAGCGGCGGACTGTTTCATGGCGAAGTGGCACAGGGACGAGGCGTAGAGAAGCCGGCTGCGCCATGCAGCCGAGGGAGCCAAGAACAGCGACGAGGAGAGGGGGGGAGGTGGGGGGGGCGACCGAACCGATACAGCTGTCGACGAATGTAGAAACGAAAAATTATAGATCGAGTAGCTAGATATCGGTTCGACTAGCTCTCGAAATCTAGCAGATTTGTGTTTGTTTCTTGTTGATTTTTCCTATGAGGGGGGGGGGGGGCGACAGCGGCAGTACTGACACTTGGCACCGCTATTGACGAGAGTAGAAAGAAAACGGCAAAGGGTGTGGCTAGGTTCCCGAATCGATTTTCTAGGTCAGACGGGCACCCATGTCACTATTACCGTCTGGAGTGTGATGCTCTCTCTTTTTTTTTTCTCTTCTCTCTTCCTTCCTTCATGCTTTTTACCTTGTCTCTCCCTTTGTTTCCTTTCCCCGCCCCCGCCGTCCGTATGTTTTTTGTTTTATTTTAATCCTCCGGCGGATTGGTATCTTAGTCTCCTTCGTGTTGCTTCGTGTTGCTTCGTGTTGCTTCGCCCGTTCGGCAGCTATCTGTCCTCCCTGAGCACGTATGCTTTCCATCTAGCAACCTTTCTGATCTCCTTGCGTCATTTGTGTTATATTTCATTGCAGAGTTTATTTTGTTTATTGTCTCTTTGTTCTTATTTGCTAGTCTTGCTTGTATAACAGCTGTTGTGTTCTCTCGTTTCCGGTACGCTGGCACCTCACTTGCTTGACCCTTGAAATTGTGATTTTTTTCGTTTTTTGGTATTTCTCTGTCTCACAGTCTGTGTCCACAGAATCAGTATCTCTCTAGGATAAGGAATCAGGACGGACACTGCTGGATGTACTGATGAAGCTGGGTAGAAAGGACGATTTAATGTGAAGACCACAACAGCAACAACAACCGAATCCATCTCGCACCTTGGATGTCTTGCACTTGATCGGGCAGTAGAGGATGATGGCTCCCACCAGTCTGTTTCGTTGGAGGCGAAGCTACACGACGTCAGTAGGCCCGGTACACCCAGTTTGTCGCCCATCATTTGGGCGCTCCCGCCTTTCATCATGAAGGCTGCTGCTGCTGCCCGCAGGAGGAAAGTGTCTCGCCCGAAGAAGAATGCGGCCGTCAGTATCAGTAAAGAACAGGGGATCGGGTCGCTGTTGTGGTTGTTGTTGTTGTTGCTGCTGCTGCTGCTGCTGCTGCTTCGTCGATGCCAGCGCGGTTCCTGTCTCTGCGGGGGCAGTCTCGATGCTTGGTCGAAAATGGACTGGGGCAGAGCGGGAGCAGACCAAGGCTAGTCGAGAACCAGAACAGAACGCGCACATTAAACAAGGACAAAGCGCTGTCAAGATTTGGATCTTATGACGTGATACATCAAAAATGTTCAACTGCCGTCAGGCCAGCGACGCTCTTCTTGGTTGGCTGATGGATCGAGTGATGAAAAGAGAGAAAGCTGTGAGATTTTGATCCAAACACACGAAACATCTAAAATGTCCAGCTGCCGTTTTGTGCCATGAGGCCAACGACGTTGCTGATCGGCTGGCAAAGTGATGCAGCGTCTCTTTTCGCAGGAAGCTGCACGTCATAGCTCCAACCTAACACCGTCACCAGCTCGTCATCGTGGGCGTGTAACGGACAACTACTACATTACAGCACTACATACGGTCTCGTATAGACTGCTGCTGTATGATATTGCACTGCTGCTCAATAAGGATGTATCTGCTGTAGGTACAGTATGCTGCCGTGGTATAATGTTCTTGTGGTTGTTGTGGTGTTATCTATGTAAATAGTATCTCATCATACTGTAGATGTATCCGTACTGACGTACATAACTAGTGATAAAAGCACGCAGGATACCACAACCGACCCCTCGAACGGGTTTCCAAACTAAATCATCTCGGCAACGAGGGGAAGTCCAACTACCGAGCGATGCATTACTACCGTAGAGAGCTTGAGTTTGCACAGCAGGGGTGCGATAGTGTCTCAGAGCTCGTTTAAGAAGAGTGCTGAATGAAGTCGACCATTCATTATGCTCTCCCCACATAACGAAGACTCTCGACCAGATCCTTCCGAAAACACCTTAATGTACAGTATTACGGGGGTCCATAGTTAATAGGACCTATGGTATACATAAAAAAAACTCTATATTTCAATATTTTTACTAAGAATACTTGGTCCTATTTACTATGGTCCCCCGTAATAGTCCGATTTTGGCACCCTTGACCCTTTTAGAACTGCAGTCCCGTTTTGGGGACAAACCACTCTAATTTCAAGTAGTTTATCCCCAAAACGGGACTGCGGTACTTTTCGTTGCCGAGAAAACGAGCGCTGAAAAATGACCGCACCCTTGTGCGAACTCAACGCTCCTCACGCTGTATCTATGGGAGGACCTCGACGGCATAAATATTTAGAAAGCCGCCATTCATTGTTGTTGTGTGTACGCCCGTCCGTTGGGTTGGAGACAGACTCGACTCAGAGAATCATCCCAGGGGGTTGCGTGATATGATACGGTATCATGTGCTCAGCAGGCCCAGCGAGAGAGGTACCAGACCCGTGTGGAAACTGTCTCCGTGAAAGATGTAGCCATCCGTACGTTAAGGCTAAACAACGAGTATAATAGATTCGCCTACTGCTACCTGTACTACTCTGTTCTATGTACGGCAGTAACGCTCTTCTTGCCCAAACATCTGCCGCAAAGCTCTCTCCCAACAATCTGATAAAATTCGGTAAAAATGGAATATAGACGAGGCGTATTACGCAGCTCGCAAAGTTGAGTATCAACTTTTTAATCAGTCGAACTCACAGCTGACGTATTTCAAAAAATTATAAAATTCTTATTTCTGGCACTTTTATATACAAAAGTTATTTGCTCGTCTGACAACGGCCATGACGGCACCGTACGTAGTGCTATTATTGAGTAGACAAACATGGTCGATGGTCGAGCAGACAAATATATGCTCGTTTTACGCCCTTGGAGAGCGCAATAAAAGTAAGCGCACCCGCTTCCATTCCCTACTGTGGCTGTACTCGTCGTAGACCCGCGTTCTCCACGTAGTATTCAGTGCTCAGCGCCGCCCGAAACCAGCGCCAACGCCGAGCTACTACAGGGCCGCCACTTAAGCCCCGCGCCTCTCCAGCATGACATACAGCCTGTCTCGCGCGACATCGCGGTAAAAACCCGACACCAGCGCCACCGCCAAGCTACTACAGGGTCGCCACTTGAGCCCCGCGCCTCTCCAGCATGACGTGTAGCTTGTCTCGCGCGACTTCACGGCAAAAGCCCGACACCAGCGCCACCGCCGCGCTACTATCTACTGTATATGGCGGGTCAGGGCATTGTGCTGTATTCGGCGGATCAGGATATATATAATATGCTTCGTATATATATTACGAGTATTTATGTACGACGGGAGTAGACTAGAGGGGAGGTCGCTAAAACATATTATTTTTTCCACTCCAGACTTATAAGAACATGTGCCGTGGCCACGGACTAGACGTTTAACGACGGGTTGACAAGGGCCATCCCTTGTTGAGACTCCAGGTCAAGTGGCGATTACAGCAACCGTTGTGGCCACTGCTTGACTGGGGAACGATAGAGGTTGGTGTCCGAGTAACAGTGGGTAATGCCAGAGAATTCGTACCGCACGGGGCGCGACATGATACTACCCGTACTTCTGCGTAGACGCTCACGCTGCTGTGCGCGGTTGACAAGACCAAAGTTACCAACCATTGTTCCGGTCGCTATGCCGGGATTCCAACGCGGTTTTCAACGTAAGAATGAATAAAAACAGTTACATCAGGCGGACCAGAATATGTAAATACGATTATCAGTGGTCGTACGAGGGGACTTCACCGCGTGTGTATTCTGACATTTTGCTTGAGGGTGGAGGGTGACCTGTGTACGACGTACTGCACGAAACGTGAGTACAACTACAGTAACCCTATAAACCGAACCCTAACCCCAGCCCAACGAACTAATGTACTCTCCACCAGTATAGTGTCCAGTAGGTGGCGAGCCCTACTCGTGCTGGTATCTGGTGCCAGGTACATGTGTAGGATACGACGCTACCCCTTGGCGAGCTTAACTGAGAAGAGGATGGTCTGCCATTGCGTCCTGTGCCCTTGGTAGAGATCAGCCTCCAGCGAAGATTAGAGTTGAATGGTGCAGTCTTCATCACAAGTAAAGGAATTTTCCTGGAGCGTTACGGTTCCTTTCGTGTTCCGGGTTGAGGTTATAGGGCGCCTTCATCCACAGAGGAGGCTGTTATTTATATATACTTTGTCCTAGGGAGCAGCTTGACCAATGCAGCAGCCAGAAGAACTTGAAGCGCACATCCCAGAACGGGAAGGTTTCTCAGACGACCCCACACGCCTTCCACTACCTTATTAACCTGGCACCAAACGGCATAGCCAAGGGGACCACTCGCGGATCTCTGGCCCAGGCAGACGCGCACGATTCCTGCTTGTCTCTACCACCCTGAAACACAAAAAAAAAGGATGATCACGCGTTCGCCGAGTAGTGAATACGAGTACAATGCTCGTAGAAAACAAAATACGAGACTCTCCCAGCAAGCAAAACCTACCGCGATTTTGCTTTCACCTTCAAACATTTGGGGCACGCCAAACTCAACAACGCTCGGAGCAGAAGCGAAAGACACGAGATGACAGGTCGCGCAAAACCCCCCGCCCCCCACAGCCCCAAACCCCCAGCCTCCACCACCCCCCCCCGCCCCCCCAGTCCGGCCGCCGGCACCAAATAACCCATAACCAGGAGCAACTAATCGCGGCTCCATTCGTCCATGGGGGCAGCCGCAGCCTCCTCCATTTCCCTCATTTCCTTGCTGAGCACATCCGCGTGGCTTGATGTCAAGCGAGACACCAGGCCCGGGTTAGGTCTGTGCCCCGCCATGGCCATTGCCTGCGCCACCTCGAGCGCGTCCCCCACCCTCCCCGCGGCGACGCACGCGTCGAGCACCGCCTCGTACGCCCCCGCCGGGGGGGGGGTCCGGAGGTCTTCGGCCGTCTCCATGTCATCAAGGAGGATTCTCGCCCGTCGCCAGTCGACCCCGCCCTGTCCGAGGTCAACACCCTCGCCCTCCCCACCCCCCAGGTCACCGTCTGCGGGGCCGTTCGCCTCGCCCCTCGAGCGGTCCGGGGTGTTCCCCCGGCCACTAGCGGCTGATTCCACGGCAGAACCGTTGAAAGAGTAATTAGCAGAACCGTTGACAGAACCGGTCGCAGGCCAGACGCGCTTTCGGGCGGTCCCGCCACCAACAGCACTCGCGCTGTCGCCCGGGTTTATGCGATCGCTACCGCTGTCGCCAATGCTGACGCTACCGCTATCGCCACCGCTAACGCTACCGCTATCGTTAACGCCACCACTATCGTTGCCGCTCCCCACTACGCTATCCTTCTCCTCCCTCTCTTCTATCGCGCTGCCGTAACGAGCCTCGGCCTCAACCTTCCGCTCCTCCCCTCGGCCCACCCCCCCCGAAGCGCCTTCTCCTCCGCTGACAAGTCCACCTTCACCAACATCTACAGTGACATCGACATCGACATCGACACCGCGTCTTCTGCTCACGCTGGCGGTCTCAGCGGGGGGAGCCCGTGACACCCCGGCGTTTGTAACGTCGCCCAACCGGGCGGCTGAGGTCTCCGCGACCCATCCACCGCTACCGCCGCCGCCGCCGGCTCCGACCCCGCCGGTCCAACCCTCCTCGTTGCCGTCCTCGTCAAACGATGGGGGGGTGTTCACGCCCTCCCGGGACAACGAACCACTGGAACTCTTGCTCCTCCTGCTTACCCTCCTCCTTCTCTCCCTCTTCTCCGTGGCGCGGCTCTGCCCCTTCATCGTCCTTCTCGGGCTGTTCGTCCACGCCATCGTCGAGGGTAGCAGCAGCAGAACCAGTAGTAGCAGCAGCAGTAGGAGAACCGATAGCAGCAGTATCAGTAGCAGCGGCGGAATAGGAAGGGCTCGTGGAGGCGGCGGCAGCCACGGACGACGATACCGTCGGTGACGATGCCGGCGACGACAAGCTAACATCATCTCTGTCGCCGCGGTAACCGCTACGCGCTTCCGTCGGCACGGCAGAAACACGCGAAGCCTCCGTGGCGACAGCACCTTCACCACCACTCCCACCCCCGGTGCCACCGCCACCCTCACCATCACCACCAACGCCACCACCAACACCAGCAGCACCGACATCCGCGTCAGGCAAAGCGGCTGGCAAACCGGAGGCGGGGGATGATTCCGGACCGGAACCGACGACGCAGCACGCCTTGATGGCGAGCATGTACGCGTCCTCGCTGGCCTTGAAGCCCTCAATCTTCATCCACCGGAGCACGTCCCGCGCCAGCGACCCGTCGCCCGCGGCAACACACACCTGCGATGCAACGATAGGCCGGCTTAGTTACTTGCTTACGAGCGAAGCGACTTTGCTAATCTACTCGGTCGCCTTCGTGAAACATAGGGGCCCCCTTTCGGGCTGGGTGAAGCCGCTGACGATCCAATACAGCATACGAAGCAGACTATGCTACTACGGGTGGGGCAAAATAATCAGAACCCGCCATAACAAAAGCGAAAAAAAAAACGGCTCGGACCCGCGCGCCGTCCCACACATCACCGACAATATTGCAGTCGGTTCACGTGATTTAATAGTTTGCATCCGGGCGCAATATAGGGGCCGTGTACATGCAGACCTTCGACCAGTTTCGACCAAACGGTTCAAATACCATGGGACTCTAGAGCCTTACCCTATCCCGGACCGCATGGGAAAAACCTCGCAATAAATATGGAAGGAGGCGTTCGTGTGGAGTATCAATCATTGTGTCGAAGCGGGGCCAAGTCGTAAACAATATTGAGCAATAGGCAGCGGGGGGGGGTGTACTCGATAGCAGAGATGTACTCGATCTCATGCATGGCCGTAGTCGTATGACCATAGACCCTCGTATCCCTACAATGCCGGGACGGAGCATGTCGGGTTTTCACCGACCAGGCAGACATTGCTTGCACCAAGCGCGAAGCGCCGTGAGGTGTCCGGCGAGTCGCACGAAGGGTGAGCTACATCCTACTAAGAACCGCTTGTGAGGCGGACTTGCATATGGATGACAGCTTCAATGAGTTAGTTTAATTTCCGGTGTGGCCACTTCCAGAGACAGCAATGAGAGTACTATGTAACTGCCTCTTGGGTGCCTTACCTTGAACACTACGTAATACGATCAATTCCCTTGTGCAGAGTAAAGGTTCTTTACTTCGCACAAATGATCTAACTAGACGACCAGCTGTGGGCGACCGCCAAAAAAAAAAAAAAAAAAAAAAAAACGGTACCCTGGATGTCTAGCTCACGTAGTGAGCGGCATGTTTTTTACAGTGTCGTTGCCAACCCACGCCAACCCAACCCGTATAATACATATAATAGGGCCAGGGGTAGGCAGCGGGGGGGGGGTTGCAAACACCTTGCCGCGGACAACGAGCGAAAATCACAATTTGCATCCGCCAACAAGTGGTCAACGGCAGAGCGACAAGAAGCGAGGAAACCTGGCAGAGGGGGTTGGAAGGGGGGGGGGGGGGTTCAGGGTTTAGCTTGCTAGAGCTATTACGGGGGTCCATAGTTAACGGGACCAAATTTTGTTAGTAAAAATAGGTAAATATATAGGTTTTTATGTATACCATAGGTCCTATTAACTACGTACCCCCGTAATAGTACCATAAGTACTTTGAAGCCGATGTGTTGTGTTTCGAGAACGATCGTTCCAGCAAAACAGAAACAGCTTGTATATGGGCGTGAGCAGGATGTTGAGATTGTAAATTCGCCAACAAGTGGCCACCGGCGGAGCGACAAGAAGCGAGTAAACCTGGCAGAGGGGGTTGGAGGGGGGGGGGGGGGACGTTCGGGGTTTTGCTTCCTAGAGCTAGTACCTTAAGTACTTTGAAGCCGATGTATTGTGCTTTCGAGAGCGATCGTTCCTGCAAAACAGAAACGGCGTGTATATGGGCTTGAGCAGGGTGTTGAGATTTTGAAGGCGTCGCCATCCAAGCCCAGGGCATTGCAGGCGAACACCGCCGGGCATCTTTTCTGACACCGTTTATCGATTTTTTACAGACACAAATGAAACGTTTTCTTCTGTTTTTTCCAGGAACAAAGAGGGGAACCCCTCCTCGACCCCCCCCACCCTTCAACCTCCATCCCCCACCCCACGCCAACCCACTCCCCCCCCCACCCCACCCAACTCATCTCAACCGAACCCAACTTAACCCAACCAAACCCAACCAAGCTCAACTCCTGCCCCCCCCTCCCCCCGTCCTCTCACCGTCAACATGGCGCGGTAGACGGCTTCCACGGCCGCGTTTACGCGAGCAGGGGGAGCGGGGGCACTGCCGGAGCGCGCAGCCGAGGCAGCGGCGGCGATGGCGGCGGCGGCGATGTCGGCGGGCTTATCGCTCGCGATGCCCGCCGCCCGCCTTCCCTCGACGAACAGCTGTTTCGCAGTGGCTATGTCCCCCTCCTCGGCACAAGCCTTGATGGCGGCGCTGTAAAGTAAGCGAGAGGAAAAGGGGAAGGGGGTGAAGAAGAGGGGTGGGGTGAGAGGGTGACGGGGAGGGGAAGGGGGAGGAGGGGGGGAGGGAGAAGAAGACAATCAAGGCAGAGAGAGAGATGGACGGAGAGAGGAAGAGAGGGTGTGCGTGAAAGCAAGGCATAAAAACGGTTGTTTGGTGGCGAGAAAAGCAGAACAGCCAACAGTCGCAGAAGGCCAAAGAAAAATCTGGGGGAGGGGTCGCGGAGGGGTGGGCCGCCGATCACCGCGTGTACACGATGGCCGCTCTTGCGTTCCAACATCAAACAAAACGTCGTTCGAGACAAGCCTCCTCGCCAAGCGCGTATTGTCGAAAGGAGTAGCTTGAAATAGACCGGCCACATAACAGTCCGGCCCGGAACTATTGCCGCACGGCCATGCACAAGAAGAACCGCTTGAGCCATACGGTGCCAAGTTTCCCACCCCACGACACACGCGGCTACAACACCAACACCAACAGCACCAACCATTACGGGGGTCCATAGTTAACAGGACCAAATTTTGTCGGTAAAAATAGGTAAATGTATAGGTTTTTATGTACACCATAGGTCCTATTAACTATGGACCCCCGTAACACAACAAAATTATCGATAACAACAACAACGACATCACCACCGCCACCACCGCCAACAGCACGACAACAACGACAACAACAGCAATGCACCCACCCTCCCACCCACCTGTACAAAAATGGACTGGCGCCCTCGCCACCCCCACCACCACCACCACCACCACCCCGCATCTCCTCCCACTCAATAAGCGCTCGTGCGGCCTCCGCCACCGTAACGTAACCCCTAATCCCTCCCCCCCCTCCCGCCCCCTCCTCCCAAACGCCACCACAAGCTCGGAACGCGCTAATCGCAGCAGCATAGGTCCCCTCTCTAGGCTCAACCTCGGCCCAGCGCATTCGCTCAAGAATCCCCACGACAGCTTGAACCCCGGCGCCCCCTGTACCGCACGCGCGGACGGCCGCGGCGTACGTCGCCAACGTGTCTGCGGCTGAGGTCGCGGAGGCGGCAGCGGCGGCGGCAGACGCTTTGCTGTCGCCGGGCCGTACCGGTAATCCCGCCTCGTCCAGTTGAAGCCGCATGACGGCTTCCGCTTCGACTTCGCGCACGGCTTCTATTCGACCTCGACTTTCATTGATAGCATTGCCGTCGCCATCATCCCCACCCCCGCCCCCCCCGCCCCCACCCCCGCCTCCTTCCTCGCCCTCCTCTCTAGACTGCGCCTCTAGTGCGTCCGACCATTGCTCCAGCTCTTCGAGGATGACCAGGCACCACTCCCATTCTCCGGCATCGGCGAGAGCGTTAGCAGCGGCGGCGAAGATCGACTGAACGGGACGACGCCGCGCCATTTTGTATGTGAGCGGAGGCGGTGACAGCGGTGGCGGGGGCCGGGGTGGGGGCGACGGCAGCGGCGGCGACGGTGGCGGCGGCGGCAGGCGGTGTGCATTAGGACCGGAGGAATCAGGTGGTAGCGGGTGGGCACGTGGTTGGCGAACGGACCCGGACTATCAATCGACGGAATGGTGCTTAAATTTTCTCTCCCTCCCTCACTCCCTCCCTCCCTCCCTCCCTCCCTCCCTCCCTCCCTCTCTCCCTCCCTCCCTCCCTCCCTCCCTCCCTTCTTCCGCCCCACTTCCCCCTCTTCCTTCCGCTTGTTTCTTGCCCTTCTGCAAGCAAGCGAGTACTCGATTCGTCAAGCACGAACAACCCGCCCATGAACCACCCACCACCGCCTGTGACCGATCACGTATACCAAAGGTGGCGGACAATGGTGGCCTCCGCGGCCCCCTCTTATCCGCCCTTCGTCATCTCACGATCGCGCCCAGAGAGAAAAAAAAAAACGTGGCCGACCCATCCCGCGCGACGCTGCTTCGACACTCGTCGCAAAAGCTCCAACCCGCCCACCTCCTGTACGGCAGGAGAGGAAAATTATACAAAATCACAAGACAAATTACAACCTACTGTATAAACCACCGCTCCTATCCCCCTCCGCTGCTTCCGCTCTCTGCACACTCCCCTACCCGCCACTTTCCCGCCTCCCGTACCGGTGACAAGGACGGAACTATCCCTGCAGCCATCGCCGCTCGCGTGGCTTCCGCTGCTTCCGCCTCGTCTCTTGCGTCTTCCACGCTTGCGGCAGCCCCCTCTCCCTCCTTCATCTCAGTCTCCGCCTCAGCCTCCACCCCCTTCTCCCTCGTCGCGCCAATGACAGACGCAAGCTCGGGCGAAGGTCTCAATCGAGCCGTCGCCCCCGCTCCCACCCCCGCCTCGACCCCCACCCCCCCCCCCCCCCCGCCGCCTCCACTGCTGCGAACTCCGCGGCTGCTCCTAATTGCGCTGCGGTTTCTAAACTCCCCGACCCGCCGACATCACCTAGTCTCAACTCGTCGAGTAGGGCCAAGACGCCACGCGTATTGCCGCCGCGGCCGCACGCCTCTATCGCGGCTTGGTAGTGCTCCGGGATCAGTAGCCGGGTTCCGCTTTCATGCACCGCCACCACCTCCACCGGCGCCGATTCCGATTCCAAATCCGCTTCGGGTTCGGCTTGCTCTACGACTTCCGCACCCGTGTTACCCAACGATTCTGCGTCCGATTTATCTACCGATTTTGCGACCGCTTCATCCAACAATCTCGCGTCCGGCATATTTACCGACTCCGCGTCCGCCTCCTTTATCGCTACTGGTTTCGCTACCGCTCCTGCTACAGCTTCCGCTGCCCCTGCTTCGCCTGATACCGATCTCGGCGCAGCTGCCGCTGCCGCTGCTTCCGCTACTTGCGCTGCCAGCGCTTGACGTCCGTAAGGAGCCGGAGCGCTCGCGGGTAGTCGCCGGCGCACGCCCGAATGGCGGCCAGAAACTCCCTCGCATTGGGCGACGGAGCACAAGCCACTACTTCACCGCCATCGCCAATAAGGCTGGCGCCATCCCCATCGTTGGCACCAGCACCATGGTTAGCGCCCCCACTATGGCTGGCGACGGTGTCTGCGCGGATGTGGGCTCTTGAGAGGGTTTGTATGAGGTCGAAGGCGGCCTCTGCCACTCCTTCCTCGTCGGAGCAGCTGTCAACGACACCAGCACCAGCCGGGGGGCGGCGACGAGCCGGCGGAGAGCAAGGGAAGCGATCGGGGGGGGATGAGAGAACGGTCAAAAGGGATAATAGACTCACAGCTGGAGGATTTGTCAGAGAATAACTTCAAACAAACAGGACAGCAAACCAAGCAGGATGTCGAGCAATCTCACCTCGCGCGAGCAGAATATGCTTGGAGCTGACGTACCGAGGCCACCCACAAAAAAAAACGACACCGCACCTAAATTTTCGAGGCCTCTATAGGGGGGGGGGGGGGGGGGGGGGGGGGACTAACAAAAAAAAACTCCTGCGAAAAACTCTTGGGAAAAAAGTTGAAAACAAAACAAAACAAAACAAAAGCGTCGTTCATAAATCGTGCCCAACGACGCACGTAATTTTAGTTACGAATTTCAAGATGGGCGGCTAGGGGGGTGTCGTTTTCTATTTTGCGTCGTAAACCCTCAGATGTACGCGTAGTAGAAATACATCTCCGGTATTTTTTTGAAGCGAAAAAAACTACATAAAAATGTAGCGGAGTATGCAGTAATCACACCTCTCGCAAGCCCTGAGCACCGCCGAGTACGAGTCCCGGTTGGGCTCGATTCCCTCCGACCGCATCTCCTTTAGAAAGGAGCACGCGCGTTCCCACCGACCCCCGCCATCCGCGCACGCCTCCAAAGCTTCATTAAAACACAACTGGAAACCCGGGGAGCGGAGACGGGCGGGGGTTGGGGATCGGGGTGTGAGGAGGGGAGGCATTAAAAAAACACGCCAGCAAGCCCCGGGAGCGGGGGCGGGCGGGCAGGGGTGCGGGATGGGGTGGAGGGGAGGAGGGGGTCGGTTGGTCTGAGCAGGGACAAACAACAACAAAAATCATGTACAGCGCGGTTCTGTACAGTGCGGTACCAAGAGGGTTAAGAAATTAGACTCAAGCAAGAAATGTATGCACAGTGCGGTTCAGTACAGTGCGGTACTAAAAGGGTATGAAGACGGGAGTAGGTCGCGTCTCGGAAGAAAGTTGTTGCTTCTCGCGTGCCGCGGCATCGTCGGTTTTCTAATGTACGTAAAACATATTGCGCTGTACCTGGTATACAGCTTGCGCTCAATGTAGCTTGCGGTATGTACCTATCTTCGCGCGATTGTACCTTGCGCGCGATGTAGGTTTCGCTGTGTGGCTCGAGCTGTGTAGCTTGCGCTGCGCAGTTTGCGCTGCGTAGTAGCTTGCGGCATGTATAGCTTGCTCGCGCCATCCGCGTGTAGAAACACGAAATCCCGCCAGGACCAGCACTCCTGCTCCTTACTGCTGTATGGGTCTTTTATGTGCCAGGGCACAGAGGAATAAGACGCGTACCACGTTTGCGTGGGAATGTTTCGTGCCTAACAGGGCTCCTCACAAATGAAGAACTACTACTGTGCGCGGTGCTGCTTGCCGCAATCCCAATTGCACTTTACAACATGTACTTTTTGCCGATATATCCCCACGAGGCCATCGCATTGTTCACCGGACAAGCGTACAAATTTCCCTCAGGATTAAGCGAGGAAGCCTCAGAAAATGTATATAGCTGCGACTCCTATACCCTCAGCACGCGTCATAGTCAAACGGGGCCTACCGCATATTTCGAAACAGAGCAGTGAATATCTATCGCTCACCACGCCGGGCTCGAGCCCCTCCGCTCGCATGCCCGCCAAGGTCGACAGCGCCCCCGTCGCGTCCCCCCCCCCCCTCCTACACGCCTCCATACAGAGTCGGTAGCTTTCCGGGTTCGGGATCGGCACCGGGTTGTCCGATGGAGGGATTCCCACCCCGGCTCCCCAGGGAGCAAACACCTCGCGCTTGGCTCCGAAACCCACTGTCGATGATGATGATGATGATGATGATGATGATAGCGACGATGCCATTGCCGCGCTACCGCCCCGCTATTGCGGCAGACAGACAAAAAAAAAAGAGAAAGAGATAAAGAAAGGTAGAAAGAGGAGTTCTCGGTGGAAGTGCATGCATACGCGGAGGGAAAGAGACAGGATGGGATGAGCTTATATGGGATGGGATAATCTCATATGGGATGGGATGAGATGGAATGGGGTTGGGATGGGATGGGGTGGGATGGGATGGGATGAGATGGGATAGGATGGGGTGGGGTGGGATGGGATGAGACGGGATAGGACGGGATGGGATGGGGTCGGATGATGGGATGGGATGGGGTGGGATGAGATGGGATGCGATGGGATGGGGCGGGATGCGATGGGATGGGATGGGGGCGGGGTGCAAAGAAGGAATTGTGACTCCCAAACACGACAACAATGGAGTGTGAATGTTAATACTGAACACTACAAGAATGGCATGAACGTTGATATGTAAGAGAGAAGTCGCGAGCAGTCAGGCTCGGTAGCAGCAAAAAGCACGGAGTGCAACGCCACGCGCCCTTTCGCCGCAACGGGAGTCCATAAAGAGGAATCAGACAGAAGCTAAGGAAACCGGACCGAACTCGATCGAAGCCTACACCAGCACCGACACCAATACCGACACTGCGGACACCGCCAACACAACACAGACAACAACACCGACACCTTTGCCGACAAAGACACAAATAACCGACACCAACACCAATAATGACACTTACACCACCACCGACACGACACTACCATCGACACCGACACCGACACCGACACCAACACCAACAACTACACTAACGCCCACACCAACAACACCAACACCAACACCAACAACTACACCCAACACCATCACCATCGCCACCAACACCAACACCAACACCTGCACCGACACCAACACCGATGCCGACAAAGACACAAATACCGACACAACAGCAACATCGATAGTAACACCGATATCGACACTAACATCGACACCAACACCAACAACTACACAAACGCCCACACCAACAACACCAACACCAACACCAACAACTACACCAACACCAACACCAAAACCATCACCATCGCCACCAACACCAACACCAACACCAACACCTGCACCGACACCAACACCGATGCCGACAAAGACACAAATACCGACACAACAGCAACATCGACAGTAACACCAATATCGACACTAACATCGACACCAACACCAACAACTACACTAACGCCCACACCAACAACAACACCAACACCAACACCAACACCTACACCTACACCAACACCAACACCAACACCAACACCATCACCATCGCCACCAACACCAACACCAACACCAACACCCACACCAACACCAACACCGATGCCGACAAAGACACAAATACCGACACAACAGCAACATCGATAGTAACACCAATATCGACACTAACATCGACACCAACACCAACAACTACACTAACGCCCACACCAACAACAACACCAACACCAACACCACCTACACCAACACCAACACCAAAACCATCACCATCGCCACCAACACCAACACCAACACCAACACCTGCACCGACACCAACACCGATGCCGACAAAGACACAAATACCGACACAACAGCAACATCGATAGTAACACCAAGATCGACACTAACATCGACACCAACACCAACAACTACACTAACGCCCACACCAACAACAACACCAACACAAACACGACACCAACACTCACACCATCGCCCGCACCAACACCAGCACCAACACTAACACCAACACCAACACCCACACCAACACCAACACCAACACCCACACCAACACCAGCACCAACACCAACACCGAGCGCAACACCAACACCTACACCAGCACCAACACCAATACCCCCGCCAACACCAAAAGCAAGCAACAGCAACAGCAATACCAACACCAACACCAACACCAACACCTACGCCATCAACACCAACACCAACACCAACGCCGACACCATCAAAAATCTAAACTCGAGTCTTCTAGTGCTGCAGTGAACAGACACACCTGTTCATCTCTAATTCCAAGCAACTTGTGCCCAAAACGGGGGTGGGTTGAGTCCTACCGGGGTTAACCCTAACGTTGAAAAAAGAAACATTACACTAAGCCAAGCGTTGAAAAAAGAAACATCACACTAAGCCAAACGGCGAAACAAGCAACATTACACCAGAAACAGGTGAGTGCGGGACAAACAAAAACAAAAACGCGCTCACTGAGACAAAGAAACATCAACAAACCATGAACGAAAGAAACAAAACATCGACGAAACATGCACAGAACCATCAACAAAACAGCTGCTTCGCACTAGTACCACGACAGCGTTCCGTCTCCCTCCCTAACGAAAACAAAAAATTCGTTCGCGTGGAAAACCCCCCAATCCGCAAAAACACACACCTATTTCTTCACCGCTCCCCCTACCAACAGCTCACCGACGCGGCAGCAGCAGCAGCAGCATTAGAAGAAGACGAGGAGGAGCCGTCGTCCGTGATCCTGATCGGCCGCAAACTCTGAGGAGAGCGCTACCATCTCCGCCAGCAGCGACAACGACTGGTATCCTTGACCCCCCGCGGCACAGGCGAGAAGGGCCCCGTCGAAGCTTCAAGCACACAGGAACGGGGACAGTGGCAACGGTCGGGGGTAGCCACGGATTGGGCGACCCGGGGGGGGGGGGGGGGGGGCGGGGGGGGGGGGGGGGGGAAAGAGAGCTGAGTGAAAAAAAAAAAAATGTTCCGGCAACAAAAATGTGTGTTTTTTTTTTTTGCCTCCTGAGACGCGCTGATTCCATCTACACCTGCATCCATATCCACATATTCCCACCCTATCCCCATCCTTACCCCCCCCCCCCCCCCCCCTTCCATCCCCCCCCCATATGGGTTGGGTTGGCGTCGGTTGGCAACGACACTGTAAAACATGCCGCTCACTACGTGAGCTAGACATCCAGGGTATCTTTTTTTTTTTTTTTTGGCGGTCGCCCACAGCTGGTCGTCGAGTTAGATCATTTGTGCGAAGTAAAGAACCTTTACTCTGCACAAGGGAATTGATCGTATCACGTAGTGTTCAAGGTACGGCACCCAAGAGGTAGTTACATAGTACTCCCATTGCTGTCTCTGGAAGTGGCCACACCGGAAATTAAACTAACTCATTGAAGCTGTCATCCATATGCAGGTCCGCCTCACAAGCGGTTCTTAGTAGGATGCAGCTCACCCTTCATGCGACTCGCCGGACACCTCACGGCGCTTCGCGCTTGGTGCAAGCAATGTCTTCCTGGTCGGTGAAAACCCGACGTGCTCCGTCCCGGCATTGTAGGGATGCGAGGGTCTATGGTCATACGACTACGGCCATGCATGAGATCGAGTACATCTCTCCTATCGAGTACACCCCCCCCCCCCCCCTTCCATCCACATCGAAATCCGCTAATCATCGCCCTCATCCATATCCACTTCCACATCCCCCCCACCAATATCCCCCTCCCCACCCCCTTACCCTGCCCCTCTCCATCAATCTACAGCCACATCCACAAAACCACAAAGCAACATCAGCAGAACCACAACTTCCACATGCATAACCATCCCGTATTCCTCACCAGAGCTGACCCGGCTTAATCCCTTCGGAGCGTGACCCAGAAAATACCGCGAGGGCTCTCTCCCACTGTCCCGCCGCCGCGCAAGCCTGGGATCAGCCAACCGTAGAGGCGTGTTGGGGGGGGGGGGGGGAGTTGAACGCAGTGTTCGCATGTACGGGCGGAGAAGATAAGGGAGGGCGGGGGGGGGGAGGAGGAGGGGAGAGAAGGGGGAGGGAAGGGAAAGAGAGGGAGGGGAAGAGACAGATAAGGGGGGGGGGGGGGGGGGAGGAAGGGGGAGAGAAATAAAAAGGGGAGGCGAGAATAAAGGGAGGGAAGTTCGCCACATATCCGACACTGCGGCTGACGGCCCCAACGTACGAGGCCAATATGACGTAATACCGTAACACTAACCCTAGCCCTTAGCTCAACCAAACACCACTGATTGGCCAAATGAACACCAGTGTCTGGGCCTCCGAATAAATGAAAAGCTCTGCGAAACAAAAGGGGGCGGGGCGTGGGGGGGGGGGGGGGGGGGGGGGGGGGGGGGGGGGCGGAAGAATTGGGGCGGGCGGTGTACTCATGCCGTGCCTTGCCGTAGTCGTGTGCCCATAGACCCTCGCATCCCCACGATTGCCGGGAAGGAGCACGAGGGGACTGGGGGGGGTGTCCTATAAACATCTGTTCCAGTTGTATGCATTACTGCCGTCGTTGTCGTGCACGTTCCCCGCCATGGACGCGTCGCGGAGAGGTCAGTTGTTTACTACAAAACCGGCACGCGTAAACATCAATCCAGGCGCTGGTGTTTGATTTTTCGAAATCACCGCGGGACGCGGGATGTCGTTGCCGGAGCAGCGCCGGTGAGCGTACGTTAAACGAGCGCTGGTTCAAAAGGGGTACTGCTGTACGTTAACGCTAACGCGTGGGCGCGAAGACAAGCGGACTCCATGAAAGCCCTACCCATCATCGACAAAAGTAGGTACTGCTACCTACTGGAGGGTTCCGATTCAAAAAAATCGGCTTAGAAAGATTTGTAGAGAGAGAGAGAGAGAAAGAGAGAGAGAGAGAGAGAGAGAGAGAGAGAGAGAGAGAGGCTGCGGGATAGTACTTCGGTGGCTGTTTCTGACATATTTCGGTGGCTACAGTGGTGGCATTTTTAAGCGTAGGGAACGATCGATCGGTCGAACGATATGACTCACCATATAGATTGAACGGTCGACCAAAGTTGTGGAACGAATGGACCCATCAAACGAATGACTCACCGCACGAAACGGGCGATCGACCAACACCATGCAACGACCCGACCCGCCAAAACCACGCAGCGAGCAATCCATCGAAAGCACACAACCAATAACAGGATGCAAAGTTCATAGAACCAACCATGGGATTTCAAAAATCATGAGGTGGACGATCGATCGAACAGCGCAACGAAAAAAGCCATCAGACACAACACATGGAACGATCGAACGAAAAACATCATGGAACGAACGATCGATCAAAATCATGGAATGTTAACAATCGTAAAACGATCAAACAAAGGCATGGAACGAAGTATCAAAGCCAAACAGATAGAACGAACGAACGAACGCTTCCCAACGGTGCGGCGGGTGTCACGAAGACGCCTCCAGCGGAGAAAAACAAAACGACCCCTCCCACCTCCCGTTCAGTCGCCGCCAATTCCAACCCCGCCCTTAACGTGACGCAATCAACCAAAACCAAAACTAAACACTGCGTATACACAAACGCACACGCAGGGCGTCGGCGAACGCGGAGCAGGAGCAAGCAGGGGCGCTTCGCGCAAGACCAGCTCGAACAAATTGACCCCCGTTAATCTTCCCCCCTCCCCCACTCTCCCTCTCCCCCACCCTCCCGTTCCCCCACTCTCCCTCCCCCCCCCCCCCCCCACCCTCCCCTTCCCCCCCCCCCCCCCCCCCCCCCCCCCCCCCCCCCCCCCCCCCCCCCCCCCCGTCCCAACCCCACCTACGCCTGGGACTCATAGCGCCGCCCAAAAACCTCACCTGGATCGTCCAACCCACGCTTGTGGAGTCAGGAGCCACCCCCGCCCTCACCCCAACCCTTACCAGCTCCCCCCCCCCCCCCAACCCCTCCTCTTCGTCTTCCCCATCGAGCCACCCTTTCGCACCGCGCGCCATATCGTCAAGGCACTCCAGCGCGCGCTTCCACTCCCCCGCTCTCGCATACGCCTCCATGAGGCCGTGGAAAAACCCTGGGGACGGCCGTACTCCGTCCTCCAGCTGCTTTCGCCGCCATCGCCTCTGCCGGAGTCTTTGGTTCCAGGACTCTGTTGACCCAGCGTACGCGTCCTCCACCGCTTCTGATGTCGGCCTCACTACCGCTGTCGCTGCCGACGCCGCCGCCGTCACGCCTACTTCCGATGGAAACCCATCCTCCCCTGCTGCTGACCCTACCATAGCAGCGGTGCCGCTCCTCCCGTCCAGCTCTCGCGGCTCATCATCCGCCCCTTCCCTTCCCAACCTCGCCCCCTCTCCGTCTCCTGTCACGGCCCCACCAGCAAAACTTGCCTCTCCACCCACCGTCGCCAATCCCGCCGCGCCTTCCTTCCCCTTCCCCCTCACCGCTACCGCCGCCGGCCCTCTCCTCTCCGCCTCCCCCTCCTTTCCCCCCTGACCCCCTCTCTATCGAAACGCCTCGGCTATCGCCTTCGGCGGCGGCGACGGCTTCGTCGTCGTCATCGCTGTCTGTTGCGATGGTGGTAGCGGTGGTGGTGGCGTGCTCGCGGGCAAATAGCATCTCGCGCACCATAGCCTCGGCCGCCACCCAGTCTCCGGCTAGACCGCACGCCGTCGCGAGCGCCTCGTAGGTGTAAGGGTCGGCGGGGATGCCCGCGGCACGCATCTCCTCTCGCGTGTTCACCGCCTGCTCGTTGGAAAGAGAGCGAGGGGAGGCGTGTGGGGGGGGGGGGGGGGGGGGGGGGGGGGGGGGGGGGGGGGAGGGGGGCGTACTCACTTGATGATTGCCTTGATCGTTACGGACGTTGACCACGCGACCCTTCGCGACAGAGGGGAATGATCTTGGAGGGGCTTTTTGAACCCCTTCGCTGTCTCCAAAAGGAGAAGTTGAAACACGTATGTAGATGGGGAGGAGGGAGGAGGCGGATAGCTACCGGGGGGAGGGTGGGAGGCGGGACCGGGTGTACTCATTGTCATGCATGGACGTAGTCGTATGACCGTAGACCCTCGCATCCCTACAATGCCGGGACGGAGAACGTCGGGTTTGCAACTACCAGGCAGGCAGTGCTTGCACCAAGCGCGAAGCGCCGTGAGGTGTTCGGCGAGTCGTATGGAGGGTGAGCTGCATCCTATTAAGAACCGCTTGTGAGGTGTGCTTTTCTTGCATATGGATGACGGCGTCGAATCAATTGATTTGATTTCTGGTGTGGCCACTTCCAGAGATGGCAATGGGTATACTACGCAACTGCCTGATGAGTGCCTTACCATATAAACACTACGTGATACGATCATTCCCCTTCTGTGGAGTTAAGGTTTCTCCACGCCGCATGAATGATCTAACTCGACCGCCAGCCGTGGTGACCGGCAACAACAAACAAGAAAAAAAAACGGTACTCTGGTTGTCTAGCCCATGTAGTGAGCGGCATGTTCTACAGAGTCGTTGCCAACCGACGCCAATCCAACCTAGATACAATATTAACTACTTATCCTGTCGCAACGGTTTCGCTTCCTGAGAAACAAGAAAAAAAAAAAAAAACGCCACTGCCTCTAGACGGATAAACGGAAACAAAACGGTGGGCGGGGGGGGTGGGAGGAGGAAGTAAAAGATAGAGGACATGTAAACCACACCCTCACTCCACCCAACCCTAACCCTACCCTACCCCACCTCACCCAAACCCAACCCTACCCTACCCTACCCCACCCCACCCCACCCTACCCTACCCTACCCTACCCTACCCTACCCTACCCTACCCTACCCTACCCTCCCCTACCCTACCCTACCCCCTACCCTACCCTACCCTACCCTACCCTACCCTACCCTACCCTACCCTACCCTACCCTTACTCTACCCTACCCTACCCTATCCTACCCGGCCCTACACGACCCTACCCCACCCCCACGCCCACCCAAAACACACCTCTGCCACCTCCCCGGCCGCGCCACAAGCGCGTATTACGGAATTGTACGAGAGATAATCGAGTACCCTCTCCTCGCCCCCGCGCCCGCGCCCCGGCCCCGGCCGAGTCCGCCGATACTTCCTTTAGCAACTCCCGTGCCTCTTTCCACAGCCCCTCCCTCGTTAACGCTTGAGGGCGACGTTGTAGCAGACGGTGTTGGGGGGCGGGTAGCGCGAGGGGGAGGCGCGCATGCGGCGGAGGGTTTGGAGCGCCAGGTCGACCTTGCCTCCTTGGGCCATGCTAGGGTGGGGGAGGGGGGACGGGGACGGGGGGGGGGGTGGGGGGTGGGGGGTCGGATTATTCCCCGCGTCAGCAGGGAGTAGCTTGGATGTTCGCATGCCACCGCGGAAAAAAGTGAATAAGCACTTACAAGATAAACCAACCAGATATTCGTTCAATCAATCAATCAATTAATCAAACAATCAAACAATCCATCTATCATCAACCAACCAACCATAAACTCAACTAATCAATCAACCAACCACGCGTAACACGTCAACAACCCTAAGCAACCAACAATCCATACCTTTCCCTTCAAAAACCAAACAGTTCGACGTTTCTCTCCCCCCCTCCTTCTCGCGCGGCATAATCGCCCCCCCCCCCCCCCCCCCCCCCCCCCCTTATTCTCCATTCAAGCGAACGCTAACGTCGGAATACACCTAACAATACACCCACCCACCCACAAACGGACGCATCAACCGCGCGTATCCCTTGCTAATCGCAATCGCCATCTGTGTCCACACCTCTATCTAAAATCCTAGTCCGATCCCTACCCACATCTATACCCCTGTTCATGCGCATATTCTATCTGCAGCTCCCTCACAGCTAGCGGCGACCCCCCCCGCTTGCACAACGTGGGAGTCAAACAACGGTCGTCGAGACTTTGAACACCGTAGCACAGCGGTAGGCGTACCGAACTGAGAGCTTGTCCACACCTTGTGGGGTTTGCTATTATATGTGCATTGTTTTTAAACGTCTACACAGGGACGTTTTACGTGCACACTGTGCTAGGGGGGGGGGGGGTCCCCACTACCAGTGCTACCATGCCCCTACCATACTCCTATATGCCCTATATTATGCCCCTATCTTGTCCCCGTCCCGAAAAATATCACCACGTACGTACCCCTACTCTGTATTCCTACCCCCCACCCCTACGCCTACGCCTACCGCCGCCCTACCTCTAACCAACCTTCACCTCAGCCTCTGACCCACAGGTGTGTTCTTCACAGTGCACCGTTCTTTTTTCCCGTCAGCACCCAGCGTCCGTGCGGAGACCTCTATCCTAGAGAGACACAGGCTCTGTGGTCACAAAACCACTGCATAGAGGTACTACGTTGGCATGCGGTAGAGAGAGTAGAGAATGCAAATGCTATGTCATCCTGCTGGGTACGACAGGCACGACATACACATTCTAGCTATATACTCCTCGTACCCCTGTTCCCTTGCCATGTCCCATCCCCACCCCCATCGCCCACCCCGACCCTAACCCTGTCCCACATCCCTATATCTACCCTTTCCCCCTGACCTCCGCCCCAATCCCAGCCTAACCCCACCCCATCTCGAAAGGAATGCGAGGCCTACCGCTGACCGCATTCCCGGCTTGGTGCCGGCAATATTTATGCCTGGCCGGTCAAAAACCCGACGTGCTCCGCCCCGGCATCATAGGGATGCGAGAGTCTATGACCTCACGACTACGGCCATACATGAGATCTGCACGCCGCCTCCCCCGCCCTACCCCTGTCCCCGACGTGCTCCGTGCCGGAATTGTAGGGATGCGGGGGTCTATGGCAGTACGACTACGGCCATGCATGTTGTCGAGTACCCCCCCCCCCCTCCCCCCCCTCCCCTACACCGTATCCCGAACCTCAACCCTACCACCCCTAATCCCAACCCGAACCGAACTCCTACCTCTCTCCACACCCCCACCCCTAACCACACTCACGCGTCAATGGCCGAGCCGTACGTGAACACGTCCGGCTTCGGACCGTTCGTCTCCATCCCTCGCAGGATTTCCATTGCCGGCTCCCATCTTTTTCGCGTAAGGGGAGTGGGGACGAATAGGGAGAGTGGGCGAGAGAGTGACCCCGGCGGCGGCAGCGGCGGCAGGGAGGGGGGGGGGGGTGCGGTTAGCAGCGGGGGTCAACGAGAAACACGAGAGAGCCATGGGTATTGACAAAAAAAAACATTCAACAACCATACCAGGAGCAGCGCCACACTGACTGTGAAGCCCATTGTTAGGTCATTTTTTTTCTCAAGTCTACCAGGTTTGGTCGACTGCATTCGTAGGAAATTACGTTCTCTACTTGAGAGTCTCCAACAGCGCCCCCCCCCCCCCCCCCCCCAAACAAAAATCCACTCCCCCCAACCCTACTTGCAAACCCTATCCCCATCTCCCTCAGCACCCCCACCCCCACACGCCGACCCCCATCCCCTCAAAACGAATCCAAGTCGATACCCACCTTCCGGCGGAGGCGCAGGCGGCAATGGCGGCGTTCAAAGAGTGGAGGTTTTTCCCCAGGCCCCTCCTTCGCATATCATCCAGGAGTTCCAGCGCCATCTCCCAGCGTTCGCAGTTCTTGCATGCAGAAATCGCCGCCGAGTACGAAAACTGCGTAAAAGAAAAAACGGAAAAAGGTCATCAACCGAAACAATAACGGAAACGAAAAAAAAAAAACGAAACAGGAATCGACGATATTTTTGATCAACCAATCGATGAACTACGCAAGCAGGCAACCGGCAAGTCAGCCCGTCAACCGAGCAACGAACCATGCCCGGTGGCGTGGCTCACCGCATCAGGCGTCAGTCCTTGCCGGCGCATTGTTTCAAGGAGGTCCACGGCTGGCTTCCACCGCTTTCCCCTTCCGCAAGCTGCGACGCGCGACGGCAGCGCACAGACAAACAGAAACGGGGGGAGGTATGATATATATATGTGATCATCGCCAGCGGCTACCATGCGCGAAGTACGGCAAGCCACATGCCCATACGCCGCTCTGCCGCTCACATCTACAAGGCAGCGAAGCCCAGCGCAAGGATTCCTCCTGCCCTTCTCCCTCAACTCCCCTCCATGTACCCCTCCCTCGGCCCTCCCCTCCCCGTACGCCCTCGTCCCTCCCCTCCCTCATTTTCCCCCTGCCAGCCCGATCTCGCACTCGTCCCTTCCTTCCCCCCTTCCTCCTCTCGCCCCTCCCTGCCCACTTCCGCCCCCCTACCCCCCTCCCCCCCTCCCTCCCCCCCTCCCGCCACTCCCTTCGCGTCTTCCCACCCTCCTCCCCTTCCCTCCCGAACGTAGATACATCAAAAAGGGAAGACAGTGGTTCGGGAGGGTTACAGAGAGAGTTCACAAGGGAAGAAGTAGAGAAGTGTGTAGCTAAACTTAAGAATAGAAAGGCAGCAGGGGCAGATCAAGTGAATGAATTTATGAAGTACGGGGGAGAAGGAATGCTTACCATGATGGTTATGTTGTATAACTGAATATGGAAAAACGAGTACGCACCTAGGAGGTGGAGAGAAGGTGTAGTAGTAAACTTATTCAAGAAAGGAGATAAGGCTGACCCGGGGAACTACAGAGGGATAACGCTACTAAGCACAGTAGGCGAAGCATTTGGTAAGGTTTTGAACGATAAAATGGGAACGATGATGGGGAAGGAAGACAAAATAAACGAAGGGCGAGCAGGGTTTAGGCCAAACCGTAGCTGCGTAGACCATGTGTACACCTTAGGTAAGATTCTTCAAGGTAGGAAAGACGGCAGACTAACAACGTACTGTTTCCTTCTAGATGTAAGCCTACGACTCAGCATGGAGAAATGGATTGTGGAAAAAACTGTGGGAAATAGGAATCAAAGGAAAGATGTGGAGAATGATGAAAAAGATGACGGAATGTGCGAGACGTGCTGTGATGCTGGACGGGGAAATATCGAAGCATGTTGGTATTTTACAAGGAGTCGCACAGAGATGTACGTTGTCACCTAACTTATTCAAGATATTTAACGACCTGATAGTAGCAGTCGAGGCAGCACGGCAGGGAGTCACGGTAGGGGAAGATATGGTGTCGGGATTGATGTTTGCCGATGACTTCGTGGGGATATCAGAAACACCCGAAGGATTGCAGAAACGAATAGAGAAGGCGCTAGAATACACCAGGAAACGGAGGGTGACGGCGAACGTCAAGAAATGCGCAGTAGTTGTTTGTAACGAAGATAAGGTAAACCCGGTAAATTTCAGTTGGAAATGGGGAGAAGATGAATTGCCGATCGTAGACCAGTATACATACCTTGGCGTAGAGATCTCAAAAGACTGCTCTTGGGATACACATATAGCAAAAGTAATAGGAAAGGGTAAGGCACAAGTAGGCAAGATGGATGAGATCCTAACAGACTCGCACCTTGACACTAGGATTAAAAGATGTATCCTGATGAATGTGATAATACCAAAACTAGGACATGCAGGAGAAGTATGGGAAGGGAACGCGAAACTCGCAAAACAGTTGGAAACAGTACAAATGACAGCAGCTAAAAAAATCCTAAGATGCTCAAGTACGACTAGTAATACAGTATTAAGAGCAGAACTGGGAATGCACCCACTCAAGGTAAATAGAGACATGATAAAGTTGAGCTGGCAATATAACGTAAGGAACATGCCAAAAAAGAGGTTGCCAGCCATAGTTGATAGAGCTGTATGGTAGAAAGTAACAAAAGGGCGAGCTGGAATAAGGTGGGATGGCGTAGATGAGAAAGTATGGAAGGATATAGGGGGAAACCAAGAAGAAGTGATGTCCGCCGGGAAGTTTGGGAGGTACAAGGCAGTAGTAGAATAAAGGATAGAAAGAAGGGGAAGGCTAGCGCTAAGAAACAAGGTGGAAACGGAAAAAACACTTAGAGATATACGGGGGGTTGAGGGAAGGAATAGGAATGAAAACGTATTTGCATGGCCCAATGGACTTCGCGAAAACGCTGATCCTGCGCTTTCGTGTAGGGGACCTGGACCTGCCCGAAAGAAGAAAGAGGTACACCAGTAGCCGGGAAGAGGAGGAAGTAGAAGCACAGATGTGCCCCTGTGGCAAAGCAATGGATAGTAGAACTGACATAGTAGGAGAATGTGAAATATACAAGGAGGAACGGGATGTGTTAGAAGAGGAGATGAGGGAAATAGGCGAACGTAACACGGAGGAGTTTGATACAATGAATAGCAGCGAGAAAACGATCGCTATCCTAGGAGATAGATGGTGGCCACAGGAGGCCAAACAGGAAGGGGTTAAGATTAGCAAAAAAAAAAACTATGTAATATATGGAAACAACGTGATGAGCGCCCAATTGTCGGAGGTGTCTCTATTAGGAGTAGGAACGGTGCTCCGTCTCGAAAGGGATGCGTGGTCAATGGTCAAATGACTAAGGCAAGCAACAAATGAGTACGCCCCCCCCCCCCCCCCCCCCCCCCCCCCCCCCCCCCCCCCCCCCCCCCCCCCCCCCCCCCACTCACCCTTCCGCATCCCTTACTTCCTCCCCCTCACCCTTCTGCCCCCTCCCTCCTACTTCCCCGTGCTCCGTCCCAGCATTGTAGGGATGCGAACTTATGTGGTCACAGGACTACGGCCACGTCTGACATGAGTACAAGCCCCCTCCCCCCCCACGTCTCGAAAGAGATGCGTGGTCAACGGCCAACTGACTAAGGCGAGCAACAGAATGAGTACACCCCCCTCCCCCCCCCCCCTATAACTGATTGATGTTGTCATCCATACGCAAGAAAACCCGCCTCAAGAGCGGTTCTTGTAGGATGCAGCTTACCCTTCATGCGACTCGCCCAACACCTCATGGCGCTGCGCGCTTGGTACGAGCAATGTCTACCTGGTCGGTGAAAACCCGACGTGCTCCGTCCCGGCATTGTAGGGATGCGAGGGTCTATGGTCATACGACTACGGCCACGCATAATATCGAGTACACCCCCCTCCCCTCTCCTTATCCACCTCCAAAACCAGAAACCCCTGTGCTCACCACTAATGGCGGCGTTGTAGGTAATCTCATCCGGCTCTGGCAAGGGCAGCAGCGACGACGATGCCCAGGCCGACCCGGCCACCATCTCGGCCCGGGGCTCCCGCATAATCCTCCCCTGGTCGGCACCGCCTGCTACTTCGCTAAGCAGAGCGCCCCTCCGCATCTTGCCGAGGAGGTCGAGCGCCTCGTACCAGCGGCCGCTCCTCGCAAACACCGACATGGCCGCGTTCAGGCAGATCACGTTCAGCGGCAGGCCCACGCGACCCGCTTCCGCAATGAGAACTGTGGGAGGAGAGGGTGGGGTGGCGTGGAGAGGGGGTAAGGGTGGGTTGCGAATTCGTGGGGTGAGGTGGGATGGAGTGGGGTGGAGTCGGGGGGGGGGTACTCAATATCATGCATGGCCATAGTCGTATGACCATAGACCTTCGCATCCCTATGTATACAATGCCGGGACGGAGCACGTCGGGTTTTCACCGACCAGATAGGCTTTGCTCGCACCAAGCGCGCAGCGCCGTGAGGTGTTGGGCGAGTCGCATGAAGGGTGAGCTGCATCCTACAAGAACCGCTTTGAGGCGGATTTTCTTGCATATGGATGACAGCGTCCATAGACTGATATATTTTCTGTGTAGCCACTTCCAGAGACAGCAATGGACATACTTTACACCCGCCCCGTGTGCGCCTTACCATATACACACCACGTGATACGACCATCCCACTTGTGCGGAGTTAAGGTTCTCCCCGCATAAAAATGATCTAGCTCGACCGCCAGCCGTGGTGACCGCCAAAAAACAAAAAAGAAACAAAAAACGGTACTCTGGTGGTCAAACTCACGCAGTGAGAGGCGTCTTTTACAGGGTCATCGCCAACCGACGTCAACCCAACCTACATATATACCACGTACATAACCTAGGGGGGGGGGGGTACTAATCCATCATGCTGTACTGAGGATTGGGTTCGATGCCGTGATTGCAGGCACGAGGTACATCTTGATACGTAGCACCAACTGTCGATTTAACGTCGACTACATGAGTGGAGTGTCGATCAAACGGTCATTGGCTCGACGCGAGCAAAGAAATGCCAGAATCTGGACCCTGCCCGGCGCACACAGCACACAGGTCGCCAGGATGCAGTCCCGAAAGAAAACCGTACACGATCACCTTTGCCACGTACGACGTATACCACAGACCATTTTGTCCCGAAATATACGTAATGTTTTCTCATAAATATGTAGTCGAAGCGGCATCTATATTTCCGGACATAAATAGCCTGTAATACCGCTGTGCCGACGACGACGACGACATAAAAAAAAAAAACGTTGTGGTGAACGAAATCCCCTGTTTTTTTCTCGTCGATATCTCTCTGACTCAAATCTCCGCGCAGGCGGGCACGTATGTACGCTTCCTGCCCGGACAGCGGCGGGGGGGGGGGGGGTGGGGGGGGGGGGGGGGGGGGGGGGGGGGGGGGGGCGGGGTTGCCTCGAACACAGAGACAGTTTCAGGGTTATTGAGCGTTGCGCCACAACACGAAACAACACCGATCGGCCGAAGCATCTCTCTCTCTCTCTCCTCTCTCACCTGGCACAGCTTTCCATCGCCGAGAGTGTCCCAGCTCCGTCATGGCAACCGTGAATTTCCGCTGCCTGCACGATGGGAAACGTTGCACAAAATTGGGGCAGATCAGGTCAGATCAGATCAGATCAGATCAGATCAGATCAGATCAGATCAGGTCAGATCAGATCAGATCAGATCAGATCAGGCCAGATCCTTCATTTCATGACGATCTAAGGTAGATGTGTGGAGGCAGACAGATCCCTGACTTGGACCAATCTGTCCCCAATCACAAGGGCAGTTCGTGCATTAAAAGAATGCCCAAAAGTTGCTTATGTAAGGGACAAAGCGGTATGCTCTGCACTATCCATAAACGAAGGGCAACATTGCACACGATTTGGAACAGATCAGATCATATCTCCGTTTCATCGTCACCTAAATCTTTCGGGGCAGCTTGCAGCACTATATCTTACGGGGGACCATAGTAAATAGGACCCAGACAAAAACCTATATGTTTCCCTATTTTTACCATTAATAACAATATTTGGTCCTATTTACTATGGTCCCCCGCAATAGCTGTAGAAGATAATCTGCACGATGATCTACAGAACAATATAGATAGATCACCTGCGCCGGGTGGGATCTGTGCGATACGGTTCCTGGGTTCCTGCGCACACGACTGCCGAAAGGGATCTGCATGATGAGGCTCTTGCACACATCTCAAAAAGCTCAAATATACAAAAGCCTTGATGATGAGATTTTCTATTAATAGATCCAATGTGTGCAGTATTTGATGAGACATACAGATAATCGACAGATCATCCGCATATCATTCCTGCTTGATGATCTAGATATTTCAAGGCAGATCTATTTCCGATCTTGTATGATCTAGTCCCTGTTAGCGGGTGGGGGCCGTAAAATCTGCATGATCTAGCACACGTTTTCTACTGGCAGGCCGAATCTGCACTATGCGGCTTCTGAGTTTATCCACAGAAGGCCACGCTGGCTGGTAAAAAAGCTCCCGCAAGCTGAGCTGAGCTGGAAAACAAAAGAGGTGACAACAACAACAACAACAACAACAACACCAACACCAACAACAACAACAACAACAACACCAACACCAGCACCAACATCATCACCAACACCAACACAACAACAACAACAACAACAACAACAACAAACAACAAACAACAAACAACGAACAAACAAAACGTACGGTAGGTGCTTCGGCCAGTCCAGCGAAAACGAAGAGGAACGGGTGACAGTCAAGAATGTCGGCGGCATTCGCGCACCGTAAACACCAAAACGCGCGTGAGAGTATCGAAGATAAATGACGATTACTAGGGCTGCGAATCGGCTGTGATCACCGATAAATAACATACAGGTTTTCGGCGCAGGCGATATATCCGATATATCGGCGAATTCGGCGTGTGAGTTGAATCCTTGTTGTACTACACATAGGAGGTGAATCCTAACTCAAGTCACGCAAATCGGAACGACCACGGTTTACCGATGCTTTTACAGGAGAAATTGCCGCGGGGGGGGGGGGGGGACGTCGTCGTCCCGATTTGTCGATTCCGATTCCGATTTTCGAATCGATCCGATTTATTAGGTTTGAGTCGGCTCCGATTCACAGCCAAAACGACTACCTGGTACAGCATTGATCACACGAAGGAAGGAGCTCGGGCTCCTGTTCCTGAGGTAGGAGGGTGTATACCCGAATCGTCATGCGAGGAGGTATCAGGCATTAGTCAGCATGACACTACAGTAGAGGTCCCTCCATATGTCCGGTACGTGTCAGGTGTCAGTAAAAAACGCCGGCACTAAACAGCGGGCACCGACCGGCACAATTCCGCGCACTCACCACACTGGCTAATCCCGTATCTCCTACGCGATTTCACCGGCAACATATCGGAAGCCGGCATTCTACTGTAGAGGGACCCCACTACTGCTGTACTCGCACATGCACTGCTGCGCACGCACTCCCACCATGACGGTTGGTACGTGATACGACCGCACCCGTCAATTTGTTTGGTCGCAACACCCGAGCACCTACAGGCTGGTTCAGGCGAAACGCCCCAATTCGCGTCCGCCACGAAAGGCCTCATGCAATAGCTATATACTTGGACGTCACATACAACGTGTCAGTTACGTACCGATTTCCTTCGGCTGGTCGTAACGCCTTCCGTTTTTTTGGGGCTGTGTAGACTGGTCGTTAAAAACTTTTCAGCGGCTGGTGGGCCTTTCGTGTTTTACAGCAGCACAAAACGCCATCGGGTTTGAGGCGTGGCCACACCCTTGATCGTGAATAGTTACAGCGGGTTTTGGCCGCGCGCCTGAAGCCGACCCGCCAGATCCGAAACCCTAACCCTGTAACCCTAGGCTAGTGATCAGTGCTTGGATGATGCGCTCGGTAACAATATAGTTTATTCGGCCCGCTTAGATGCTGTGCTTAGGAAGACTCCAGAGCTTGATTGAGCCGCTAATATTATACCCCTCAGGCGATCACAGAATGTGTAAAATAGCTACTGTACCCTAGGACTATTCACTATAAAACGTCAACATAGGACTACTGCTACTACCACTACTGCTGGCGGGTTTTGCATCGCGTCACCCCACATCCGAATGCCTTCGAAGGGAAACCTTGTACCTAGTCTACAACAGCAATTCGTGTTGCTACTCCTGCAATTCTCCATGCTCAATGTTCACAGCTGATGTCACATAAGACGGTATACATTATACGACGTGCCAAGAACCGATCGATCGTGTTACGAGTACTGGGAGGTGTCTATCGCCCTCTGGAGTTGACGAGCTACTACTTATACGCACGCCGGTACAACTCCTCTCATATAATAGGCGCTGCTGTACCGCTTGCTCACTGCCTGCTGGCTGTGCTGCCTGCTGCTGCAGCCGTACAGTTTCGTTACGTGTGGCCGGAGCAAATTCTTGACACACGAAGCGAGAATCGTCCGTTCGGGGCAAAAACAACACACAGATATCGCTGCATATCGCCCTCTGAGTTGACAAGCCAACAGACGCCGGTACACGTGCTACCGCGGTGTATGTCACATGCTGCTTGCTGTATTGCTGCCGTATCATGCTGCTGCGTCACCTTTAGCCGAAGCAGACGAAGCGAAGGATACATACACATACGAATATGCTTAGTACGTGGCGAAACACCAAATAACCAAAATGTTGCTGCCTATCGCCCTCAGGCGCTAACAAGCTACGCCGGTAAATTTCTCTCAAGAATAATGAACTCCTTCATACCCATACGTGGCCGTGTGACATCGTTCAGGGCATCTATGGATAGCTTCGCAAACCGTACAGACCAGTCTCCTGTACGCACAGTACGTACGCACAGCAATCTTTTCTCGATTATCGACTCTTCCTGTTTCCGTTTCTCCCGCCATGCTAACAAATAGCATTGAATACATCGAAGATTTCGGGGCCCTCCAGCCATTGCATATTTTGGGGCCGTCTTCTTTCTTACCTGTAGGGTAGGAGGAGGTATCGTACTTCCCCGTCTTACTGTACGATAGGAGGTGCCGTACGCCTTCCTTTCTTGCTCTAGAATAGGAGATCATTGCGCCTGCACAGTCCTGTCTCCTGTACGCATTCCATGTCCTTCCACTAATTCTCTTTCAATTTGTCTTCTTTGCTTATTTTTTTCTTTTTCCTTTGTTTCGTTTCGTTTCTCTCTATCATGTGTATGTCGTGCCTGTCGTATCCGGTATGATGACATGGCACTGCATTGCCCACTGTGCTTACTGAACACGTGGAAACGTAGTATCTCTGTGGCGTAGCTTTGTGACCACAGAACTTGTATCTCTTCTAGGATTGAAGAATCGGCACGGACACTGGTTGTGCTGGATGTCGACGGGTAGAAAGAACGGTTTAATGTGAAAAACACACTAAAAGCTCGGACTTGCCTAGACTATCTCCCATTGGTCACGTATATGCCAGCGGCCTGCTCTGTCTGCTTCATTGCATAGGTGGCTCGGACGCACAACATGTCTATCCTACCGGTTTTGTTTTTTAGGCGCGCTGTCTTCGTGAAGGGCCATTGGGTTCTTCCATGTCAGGTTTCTTTGCGGTGATACGCGATTTTTGTCGAGATGTTTCAACCGAACCACTATTAATACGTCTTGAAGCAAACTAAAGTTGCTGGAAGTCTTCCCGTATGGCGCTATCAGCTATCAGCCGCTGTCATCGCTGTCAAGGCCTTTGACTCGCTTCAAGAGCGGGAGGCGACGTCAACCTCCAGAACCTTTTGGTTAATTGCAAATAGTAGCGTGAGTCGTGCATCCCGCTGTCTGCTGCTGTATCACAACGTGGCCGAAGCAGGTTGGTTTATTGAAACATGAAGCGAGGTACGTTTTTGTCAACTGCAAATAAATAGCGTGAGTCGTGTGTCCCGCTGTCTGCTGCTGTATCACAGCGTGGCCGAAGCAGGTTCTTGAACCACGAACCGAGGTACGTATTGGTATATAACTAACTATGAATTCGTTTGGGCTGTGGTCGGTGTTACATGACCGGTGACTTCACAGGTGGCTACTTATTCTTTCTTGAGCTTTCACGAGCTTTTCGTTCGTGTTCTTCGTTCGTGCCCGGTCGGTGGCTACGTACGACACGAGTAGCTAGTGTAGGTGCAAGGAATAAACAGACGCCCGCTACGACGTTCTCCCTTTTCAGCTTGCGACAGACACCCCCGGGGTTTCAAGTCAAACACATTCCCGAAGGGGGACCTTGTACTGGCGTAACACCTTTCGTAAGTGGCAAAACAACGATTTGGCAAAACAACAAAACACACACAGACATCGTTGTCTGTCGCCCACTTCTGGCGTGGTAAGCTACCCCAGTACCAGGTAGGCCAGTACAACCGCTGTGTCCTGCTGACTGTGTACTGCTGCTGTCCTGCTGCTGGAGCGTGTGTATTATTTTATTCGTCCACGTCTTACGGCTGGATCACATGGCCAAAGCGGTGCCCGCCACGTGCACCTGCATCCTGCACAAAACTTTGTGCGGAACGTGTGTCGTCAATTCCAACCTTGCACGTGGACCCAGACCAACCCAACCCCAGGCCTGACCCTAACCCGACCCCTAACCCGAACGCGAACCCGAACCCCAACCCATTGGGGGGCTCTAGGTCGGCAGGGGCAGTCACGCGGCTCCGCCGCGTGTTTGGTGGCGTTTTTCCAAAAAAACGCCGGGCGGCCGAAAGACCCGCGTTGACCAATAAGACCCGCATCATGTACAAAGTTTAGTGCAAGATGCAGCCGCATATAGGTCCGGTCGGCCGAAGCAGGTTCGTCAGAAATAAGCGAGGCATGCTCAGCACGTCGCGAAACAACTACCGTACGTACCTCATCAATACAGTAAATGAACATCGTTGTCTATTGCCCTCTGGAGGTGACCAGTGACAAAGCCACGCTCCTACGTACAATTGCTGCTGTGATACATGCTGCTGTAACTGCTGACATTCGAAGCCTACTGCTGTGCTGTAGTGTTTGACACATGAAGCGTTTCGTACGTGGCGAACAGAAGCGTTGACGACCAACTATGGACCAGAAAACACACGTACATACCTGTGGTCAATCTCGTTGAGTTCCTTCTCTCGCTCGTCCTCCTCCTCCCCTTCCACCTCCCCCTCCTTCCCTTTCTCCTCCTCCCCCTGTTGCCTCTTGCTATCAACACCCTCGCAACCACCACTACCATCACCCCCTTCCTCTTCAGAGAGAGCCGATAAAAACGTAGAGGCTTCAGTGCCTGCTGCTGCTGCTGCTGCTGCTGCTGCTGCTGCTGCTGCGCCCTCCTCCTCTTCTTTCCGAGCGGAATTGAGTGCCAGGCCGCGAGGATGTCGACGGTCAACGACACGCGCAGCACCACCACCACCACGCCGCCTGTCCCAACTCGGCGGGGAAGCACTGCCCCCGTCAATCAGTCGTGGTCGTCCGCCGAAGGCGGACGTCGACAAACGATGCCCATTGCTGGGTGCTGTTGGGTTCGGCGCACGGCTGCTGCTTGGCAGCGTGCATGACGGTGCGATGAAAGATGGAGCGTGGTGGTGCTGCTGCTGCTGTGCGACGATCGACAACCTTGTGCTTGCTCCTGCTGATGCGGCTGCTGCTGCTGCCACCGTGGCTGCAGCAGCCGCCGCTGCTACAGTCAAAGATGACGACGCCGAGGATTTACCTGCTTTTCGTCGGGTCCAGCCACCCCTCATGGCACTGTGCTGGTAGGTGCACAAAGCATCCTGCTCTGCGTGGATGTTCAAAAACAATCAACATGTCCAAACTCGGGAGTTCCAGGACATGACGATAGCCTTACAGGGGACAGGGGATGATATTTTGACGTTGGGTTTTCAGCTGCACCCCACTTTGACCCACACAACACACCTGCACCATATCAGCCATGCCGACCAGACCCACCATGCTGGCCAGGGCATATGAATCCGTGGGCACTGAGCGATCTCTGCTCCAAGAGTGGGGCACCGAGGAGTTAACAAGCAACCTGACAAGCGTCGGGAATGACCGGGGTGGCGCGATAGCGATATCTGATGCGTTCGGCCGGGTTCAGGTGGGGCACACAGACTTTGTGTTGATACCTGCCGTATCTTTATTTTTCCATTTTTACGATGCCTGCCGCGCACACGCACAGGGCTGGTTTCCTACGACAAATCACGCGAGAGCAAGCAGCGCCCCCCTACAGTATATCAGGTACCATATAATACGTGCGAGGTGCAACAGAACGTTCGCAAGCACTCGACCGCAGCGATTATCTGCTGCTCCTTTGAAATTGTTTTTTTCGTTCGCCAGTTTGGCGGCACAGCATCAAAGATACCAGGTACCACTCTCTGTCGCGAAATATGAGGAACATTTTCATAATATTATTCAATCTAAAATATATATATCGGCACATAGTGGTACATGGGATAATTCATAATCTACTCGTAGAAAATCTACATGCACGTTCTGTAGATCTTACGTTTACCGTTATTACGATACGTAGCTCTGGCTCTGGACGGAAACATAAGGATGGTTCGGTCTTTATATTAATGTTCAAACGATCATTATATTTACGCTAAGAGTTGGTACCTGGTATCTTGCAAGAGCCGTATCTTACAGATCTCACCCGGCGCGCATGATCCACTGACTGCTGTAGATCGTTCAGCTCATATGAGCCAACTGGGACCTACCAGTACAGCGGCAGCATCTGCCCTGAAAGATCTAGACCATGCAACAACTGTTACAGTGAAATACCGCTCTGACCGATAATATACGCCGCATATGATATTTCTGTAACATACCATATGTTTCTTACATTGCCGGTCAGAGTGGAAGGGATCTGACCTGTCCGACTGGTGAAAGATATAACTGGTACAGAGAAGATACCCGACGGGTATGCGACAGGCCGTAAAACAAGGTGGTGGAATGTTGCGCTGTGGCCCACATTTTTTTTGTAAATCCCCTTTTTTGTTGCACCACACGAGCCGCCGGCGTTGTGCGGCTTGCCGCACCACGCGAGTTTGGTCTGCCGCACCTTATTTCGCCTCGTGCGCGGCTTTTGAGTCTGTTCCCCGCAGGCGAAAGTTGTTTCGGCGTGTTTTTCGCCGCATTGTGTATGATTTTCACCTGGATATTTGTTCATTGATCGCCATTATGTCCTTGCTTCTTTCCATATCTGGCATACCTGGTAACGTTCTATCAATAGGCCAACTGGCACCACGTCTACGTGAGGATGAAATGAGAGGGTGAGACGCACATTTTGAGTGCATTGAGGGATACATGTTCAAGAAAAACGACCTCCGGCGACCCTCCCGGAGGACTCTGGTGGCCCTAGACGGCCGCTAATTTTACGCTGTGGTGTGCAATGGCCGATACTGCTGTGATTTGCTTGTTGTGCAGCGTACTACTACTACATATGATACGAGTCCCTCGCCGTGTATAATACTCTTTGCCTCTGCTGAGTGCCTACATGGCCCCAAGTACCGGTGAATAACCGCTGAGGGTATCCCACTGCTGTATGCAGCTCCACAACAAGTAGTAGACCTCCACCCTTTTGCCGACATTTTTTTTAATATCATCACTTTTACTTTCCAGCCCAACTCATAGGATGTTTTACCCTCGGCGATCTTCTGCACAAGCCGTGGTCACAGGTGTCGTCCCTTCTCCCCCCCGGTACGTGCCTTTATTTTTTGTCGCCCATAGGGTTCAGTATTCCCACTGCTCGGCGATTTCCATCGAATGTAGCTAACTCACGCTCTCGAGCTTTCCGCTTATCTTTTCTTTTAAGCAAGAAAAAGTCCCTACGAGCATGCACTCGGTGAGACTTAAACCTACGAAATTGATCTCGGTTGGCTCGCGGACTACCTACCAAGCCACCGGGGGCGCCGGCATGTAGCTATAAAAAGCTCCAATACGAGTGCGTACTTAAATAGCGCTCTACGCTCTACGAAGGATCCCATCCACGGAAGATATTCTCATCTGCTACTCTGACCGAAATACAGGGACAATTAGGGTATAAGTATTTAATCCTAACGGTCCTTGTATCTTTTGGGTCAGAGCGGTAGATACCACACGTCAATACGGTAAGAGTGTTTGCGTAGCAGACCGTTAACACTTTTACATACATCCGCCCGTGTTCGTGTGTGAGGTGGCACTCCAAACTTGCCAGATACAGTGCGCCAAAATTACTTATCAATAGCACAGGTAATGCCACAGGTACCACTCTATAGTTGGTGGGAATGCAGTCCCCGTTAGATATATTGTCATCCAGACCGAAAACAACCAAACGGTAAACACGTTTTCGCCTGAGGATGGCAAGATCTTTTGAGATGATCTGCGTATTTCGTTCTGGAAATCCCGAACACGAGGCGACGCCGCGCTCGGGCAGTAGCCTCAGCCCGGGTTAGAGTTTTTGGGTCGGGGTTAGGGCTAGGTTTGGGTAGGATCGATGCCCCCTCGTGGTTTGCAGAAGCCCCTCAAAGGAAGGAGTCTTTTCAAGCATTTATTTGTGGTGCTTTGTCTGGCATGTTTTGTGGACCACGTCTCGAAAAAGAGTGACCTCGTCGTCGAACGTACCGAAGGTATCGTACACGATGTTCCGGAGAGCACGGGAATCGCCCCTAATCGTATTCCTCAGTATGCTCCTGGCAAGACCTGAAGCGCCTTCTTGTTAAGGTACTGGAAATAAATAGGCGTGCTTGCCGTGCGTGGAAGGGTGGTCTTAGAGACACAAAGCGCGCATCTGACTGGGAGTGGGCTGCCACAAGAACCGATTGAAAGTCCACCACCGTTTCCACTTTGTTCGACATCATGCCGCAGCTTGTGGGCGAAGTGTCTGGCGCCGCTCTTGCACCTTTCAAAACATAGTACGCATCGGACAGATCAGATAGATCAGATAGATCAGACATATCAGGTAGACCAGGTAGATCCCCATTGTACTCATCAGGCAGATCAGATATATCAGATAGATCCCCATTGCACACATCGGGCACATTAGATATACCAGATGTATCCCTATTGCACGCATCGGACAGATGAGATATAGTTCAGACATATCCCCATTGCACACATCGGACAGATCAGATAGATCAGATAGATCCCCACAGCACACATCGGGCAGACCAGATATATCAAATGTATCCCTATAGCGAACATCGGGCAGATCAGATATATCAGATGTTATATCCCCATGGCACACATCGGGCAGATCAGATAGATCAGATAGATCCCCATTGCACACATCGGGCAGATCGGATAGATCCTCACTTCATTATTTAGATATCGGGGCAAACTTATCCCCGCTTCACAAGATCTAGTGCGATCTAGACCTTGTTGTGCCGGATGGGGCTGATCTGCATGATATGGTCCTTTCGCGAACACGTTTCCCAGTGGGATCTGTATGATCTGTATGATATGTATGATATGTATGATATGTATAATACGCATGATATGTATGATCGTCGTGATCTGTATGATCTGTACTATATGCATTATATGTATGATCTTATGATCTGCTTTAATAAGTATGATCTGTGTGATCTGTATGATCTGTATGATCTGTATGATCTGTATGATCTGTATGATCTGTATGATCTGCATGATCTGTATTATCTGTATGACACGCGGCTCGCTTGAGAACACATGTTTGCCATGTGTGGGATCTGTATCATGCTGTACGCCTCTTGCACAAAGGTATCAAAACGGCTAGTATAGTAACTACATGATATATCTACAGCAGTAGGTCGTGCTCTATCTGAAGTTCGAAAAAAATACACACTACCAGATACATACCTACAAACAACTGTAGGGTTCCAACAAAAATGAATGCCAAGATCGTGTCAGGAAGATCTTTTGTTTTTTCAACGCGGCCCCCGAAGCCAGGTTTATAAATCAAGTGAACACATTCGTGTTATGATCAAGGTTGCGGGACACGTTGTATCCCTGGACAGGCCTGCCTTTTAAGTCGGTAATCGTTGGTACTCACGTGTGTTGCTTGCTTAGCTATGGAAGAAGAGCAGCTTTATTCCTTTCGTGCACGCGGAGACTGAGACCAAGCTCGTGCGTCTCTGGAAAACCCCTGGCTTTCCCATCTAAGATACGCCTTCCAAGTACTACAAATACGTTCCCAGTGCCTGAACCCAGGTAATTACCGGGCTTTCAACCTCATACAAAGCAGTATCGTAACACTAGCCCACTCTGATGAGCCGTATATGCAGAATTATCAGAAATTCATGGAAACCTCGATTGCACGAACTAGAACATGAGTCGAAGATGCGGCTCCTCAAAACCCACCTCCACAGCTCTGAACGGCGACAAAGCAGTATCATAACACTCGCAAATTCCGTGCCCACGAAACGTTTTTGGCGGGAAAACCCAAAGATCGTTTGATCGAGGTATCGTAACGTCATCGTATAGCGCCATCGCCACTCGCTCCTCCTCCTCCTCCTCCTCCTTTCATCTACGCGTCGTCCACACCTTGCGCCGAATCGACAGACATGCGACGTCGATGGGAAGCCTAGAGGCCCCGCTCTGGGTACGAAGGGACGAATGCCCGGCGAGTTTATGGTGCCGTGTCAGACGGGCATATCGGCCGACAGCACGGTGCTGGCTGTTGCGGACAGCGGGTAAGCAGCACCTGGTATGTACTGCTGTAGTAGCATTTTCGAAGGACGTAGGACATGATACGATGAGGGTACACAGTCGAAAGGGGTAAACCGGAACCAATTGCTGAGAGCGCCTTCGTAGCATGGGTTGAGCGCTATTCGACGCGAGTCGACGAGGGGAAGAAACGGCTGCAGTATTCGCGAGATGAAAAAATGCAAGGCACGAAATGGGAGGGGGTGGGGGTCAGTACCATGCATGGCCGTAGTCGTATGAACATCAAACCGCGGTCGGGTGGGGGGGAGCGGGGGATAAGGGTCTACCATGCGACCCCGCACTTGAGGTCCTACTATGGTGGTATGGAGCGAGAAAAGGAGGGCGAATACAATGAATGGATGAATGGGATGGAGAAAAAAAAAAGAGTTAAATGCAGCAGCAATTTCGGAGCGGTGGGGCTCTTCAAGCGAGGGTTCACCGAGTAATCGTTGGAATTTCGAAGTGATGGGGCTCTTCGAGTGAGGGTTTACCGATAAAGGGCAGAATCCCATCCCTGCGATACACGAGTACACAATATTGTTCGTCGTGCACCTATTATAGGCCATGCGTGGGATTGTGATCATCAAGATATTCCAACTATTGTTGTCAAAGACAAGTGTTTGGGTGCTACTGACCAATGCAGGTATTGAGGCATCGAGCTCTTCAAGTGACGAGCCTCAGATTAATCATGGGATACTCTTTCGACAGGAGTAGCAGGCGTTATATAGATATGTTTATACATTTTTTCGTAACCCAATATACCGTACGGGTGGTGGCGCCGCACGGGTATCTAACGCTCACATCCTTGCCGCACAAACCTCACTTCCAACCAAGCCCGATACCACGCCACGCTGCTAATGAATGGCGCTTTCCTGACATTTCCACTTGCCAAATCCGGATGTAAACCGTTTTTTTTTTTTCCACCGGTGTAAACCTTACCACTTGTTGGTCGATATAGCAAAACGGCCGACAAACCCTTGTGCACGAGACGAAGAGGTGGTTGATCAGCTGGCACTATTGGGGTTAGGGCTTTGGTTGGTGTTAGTTTTTGTCGTACCTTACATGTAGCAGTGTCTGTCCATCTTTTTCTCTGCTAAGTGGTATACAAGCTAATACCCTCATTTGTGATGCAAATGACGAGAACCACCGACCGGGGTTTTTAGCATATACCGTACTCATTGGCAAGCCAACACGGTAAACGCACGCCGGTGTCCAACGGAGAACTACGCAGAAATAGTGCGTAAAGCTGATAGGGTTTCGAGTCCTCTGGCTTTGGTGGAGTTCGCAGACTACTTTTTCCCAGGTACCGGGTGGCTGGCTAGCTACTGTAGGTATCAAGTGCTTGTTGCGCGGAGGGAAAAATATATAGAGCTATTTGCGTCTTTGTGTCAGGTTGGCACGATTGTTTTTATTTGATGAAAACGACCGGTGAGTCAGTCAGCTAGCTGCCTTATTCGCCATTCAACCAACTAAGATATATAACCGTCGAAAGTTCAGTCGAGGCATGCCTTACTCCGAAGTCAAAAATACCTATACCGGTCAGGTTTGGGTTCATGTTTTTCTCACACCCTAATATATGCGGTACAGATATAGCCGATTCGGTGCCATGCGCGTACAGCATTCTTGGGAGATGTTCAACAACGGCTACATTTGTGACATGGTCCCTGGTATCCATCGCAGAAACAACAGAGTGCAGCTATTCGACGCCGCGACGAGAAAGTACCTGGCCTCCGTGGGCAGGAAAGGCCAGATTCGACCGGGGCGTATGCAGGGACCCGAGGGCGTCACCTTTGTGGACGGCCGCCGCGAGGTATAGGTATACAAGAACAAGTCATGCGTGGTGGTACGAGAGGGGTTTGCAAATAGGGGTTGTAACAAGGGGTTTGCAATTGGCGATTGTAACCAGGGGTTGCAATTAGGGATTACAAATAAGGGTTGTAATTAGGGCTTCGCAATTAGGGGTTGAAATTAGGGTTTTGCAGTTGAGGGTTGCAATGAAGGGTTGAAATCAGGGGTTGTGATTTGGGGCTGCGATAAGGGGTTGTACTGCTGTTGTGCACAAAACGTTCTTACCATTGATTGGCCGACCAGGGGTTGCAATTAGGGATTACAAATAAGGGTTGTAATGAGGGCTTCGCAATTAGGGGTTGTAATTAGGGTTTTGCCGTTGAGGGTTGCAATGAAGGGTTGAAATCAGGGGTTGTGATCTGGGGCTGCGATAAGGGGTTGTACTGCTGTTGTGCACAAAACGTTCTTACCATTGATTGGCCGAGCTCCAAACCTGAGGAGCTACGAGTGCGTGATTCGATGCGAAAATTTCATGCATTCGATGCGTAGACGCCTGCAGTACGTACTCGTAGCTCGCGCGATTGCTGGATCGGGGTTTAGTTTTTTTTTTAATCTCGATGTCTTGGCTGGCTTCTGGGCTGAGAGGAGCGAAAAAAATCAGGTGCCATCGTACCCCTTTATACCGCTCGCAGCACCGCGTTTAAGCTAAGCTTGTAGCGCCTGCCAGGTACCAGGTATGTTTTAGGGGGCTGTTCACATGAAGAGCTCTGTAGCGCCTCGCGCGACAGCCGACCTTGATTGCAAAAATCGTTAAGCTACAACGGGTAGGACCTACCTACACACAATCCCAGGGCTACGTCATGATACTGCCGAAAGAGGTATCCTATACTACAGTAATTCCAAATATTTTTGTTTTTTTTATGACAAATAACTTTTTTTTCACCTCGTGTTTTCTCCACTATGGCCTTAAACCGGATGGTCTAAAAGCGGGTACCTGGTACACTACTGCTGTGGTCGAAAAAAAGGGTGCAAGTCATACGACCGTAGCCCGGGCCATGCCTTGTTTCCGTCGGAGATAGTTCAGCCGCCACGAATAGCACCTGCTGTCCCGTACGATATTTTTTTTTTCCCCGTTTTTAAATATTCCTTCCTCGGTTGCAATATTAACATTCCACTCCAGAGCTATTGGAGTCTATCTTGTGACCACAGACTGCAGTGTGGCGATGAGCTATTGTGAGAGCAACAACAACAACAACGATAGAGGTTCGCTGATAAATCGAGGGAAAGTGGGCAGCCAACGGCCCGTAGCGTAGCGTAGTGCAGCGTAGTGTAGCGTAGCGCGACAGTCATCCGCTGTATAGTACTCCTAGTTGGTCTACTTTGGTGATGTTGTTGTTATTCGTACCGTTGACGCTGTAGATCTATAAAAAAAAAGATCGGTGAAAACTCCCGCCAGTTCGATCATGATAACTGTCTCTGCCGATAGAACGCGCAACGTCAGTCCGTGCCGTTTTAAGCAGCGAGGTTGCCTGTCGCCACCCGGGGGACAAGAGCTTCATCCTTCTGGAACCACACCAACATTGTTCTGACGATAAGCTACCCGGAATCAATGTGGGGTATTCTCTGGTTACAGTAGTATGCGGGTTGAACGCCTCAGGCAGTCCACCGTTCCGACGCGGTAACACGAGGTTCCTCCGCGCGTGTGCATTTGTATATCTGAACTACTGTCCCTCGTGCGCGTGAGCATTTGTCAATGAGTTCATAAGCTGGACGTCTACCCCTCTCAGAAGTCGTCATGAAATGGGCGTAGTTTTCCTAGTCATAAGTCAACATTTAGATGTACATACTGCTGTTCTTACCCAGAAGCCGCCATAAAAAGAAATGTGCATGCTTTTCGTCGTCAAATGGGCATAATGTTCTGACTCAGTAGTCGCGATTAGAGGGGCTTACTGTTCTTGCTCAGACGTCCTCATTCAATGTTTATGTTGTTCTTTCCCACCCGGAAGACTTCAGAAAACTGGCCTGCTCTTTATCACTCTTGTTTTTTTGTCATCTTCCCCTGTAGTATCTTCTCCCTTACTTCCTCTGTCCCTCCTGCGGAGTCGTAACTCAGATCCGGGGACACGTAGCAGGCCCCCCCCCCCCCCCCCCCCCTCCCCGCTGTAGTTCATATCTTCAATTGTATCGCGAGAAGGTTTCAGCCAGTTCTTTCCCCGTCGACTCGCGTTGAATATCACCTGGACCTCGTCGGTACGTGGACGTGCGGGTCTTATTTCGCAGATGATCGTTGCCGACACCGGCAACAACAGGCTCCAGGTCTTCCACGTGAAACAGCTTGCCGAGGCACCGGTTGCCGCACCAAGCAGACAGGACAACGCGGCTGTCAGAGGCGTAGACGGAGGGCCCAGTGCTGGTGGCCTACCCCTCGACAGCAACGCCAGTGCGAAAGACAACTCGGAATCATCGAGCCTGGGATCGTTGGTCAACTGGGCGCAGTCACAAGCACCGATTCCGAGTCCAAAGCCTGCAGAAGCAAACGCCGGAAATGGGGGAGACAAGCACCGGGCGACAGTAGTGCCGCGGCAGTCGCGAGAGCCGGATCGGCACGCAAACACCGCGGTACTCGAAGGCGACGAGTCCGAAAACCAGTCTCACGGCGGCTGCTTGTTAGTCTTCACCGGCGGGGAAGGCACCGGGAGCATCGTCAAACGTCGTACCGCCGGTGAGTCGGAAGCGGGCGAGGGGCCTTTAAGCCAACCGTGCGACGTGGCATACTGGCGGGCGCGACCCAAAGAGGACACTGCTGTTCTGCAGGCGTGGATGCCCGATATCCCGCCGTGGTTCCGCCGCTGTACTGGCGACGGCAGCAGCGGCGGCGGCGGGGGTGGACGTGGAGGTGGAGGTTTCAGCCTCGCTGCTGCCGATGAGGCGGTTCTGAGAGGGGAGCTTTTGTCACCGCTCCTTCCATCAGGCGTGAGCCCCAACCTTTCAAACAAATCGGTGCACTTCTCCGGAGAAAGAAAGCAGGGCGACCAGCCGTTGAGTGAGCGGTGGCGGCAGAAAGAGGTTAAGGTTGGACGGGGCCGAAAAGAGAGCAGCCCCTCCGGTATCGACGGCGGCGGCGGTGATGGTGATGGTGGTGGTGGCGGTGGTGGGGCCGGCGAGGAATCTAAGGCCGGCGCCTTCGTCGTACGTGAAACGGGAGTTCCTGGCAAGCTCCAGCTACTATTCGTCGCTAAAACAAAGGTGAAGTATCGCAGTAGTCCCTATACTGGTAAAGTTTGGGGGATGAACTCCTAGCAGAAGGGTCGCTGTTGTTTATTGGGTTATCTCTGTTCCGACCAACGCGGCTGTTAGACACAGATCTTGAAAACAATATCGTATGGTAACTTTTCTTCATCTGTGTCAATATTTTCAGTTTGTTGTGTTGTCATGCGTATGTAATGTTGCCGTAGGTTTTCGAAGTGGAAAATGGGGGCTACGGTCATTTTCGCGTCGCAGGTCGTTTTGTCGCGCGAACGCCGTAGTTCCGTCGCTGACCCTTGCATTGTTGGTCTAACGCAACACGTGCAGGGTGCAGGATTGCTCCGTTCTTGGTCACAAGAAGAATAGGCCCTGGGCACAGCATTTTTTTTAGGTTTTGCTCCGACCTCCGATACCGTCTCCGAATCGCTTGCTCGCAGGAAGCCGAGGACCTGGATGCTGCGGAAGAAAGCCGCAAGAAGGATGCCGGGTCTGTTTCTTCCCTATCACAAGATGGCTCCGAAGGTCCGGGCGGTGCACGCTGGATGAAGAGTCGCGGAAGGTTCGAAGAAATATATTATCACGTTCGCCTTCCGACAACGGCACACTCCCAATGAAACGTATCATTCCACACCTCGGGCAGCTCATCGATTTTCCCACTTCCATAGTCTAGATATCTCAGGGAAGGTCTGTTCTCTGATCTGTACGCTCTACCTCTTGTTGCAGAGTCGGGGACGTATATTGTTTATTTTTATTATATTTTCTCTTCTCATTTATCACATTGCCCTTATTTTTCTTCCCCCCCCTATTACGGGGGGGCATAATAAATAGGACCTACGGTACACTCAAAAAACTATATATTTACCTTTTTTTACTAACAATATTTGGTCCTATTTACACTGGTCCCCCGTAGTAGTCGTGACTTAAATCCGGGGTCACATAGCAGGCTTTCCTCCCCCCCTCCCCGCTACGATTCGTGCCTTTATTTTTATCGCGAGAAAACTTCAGCCCTTTCTCCCCTGGTCGACTATTGTCAAATCTATTTGTCCTGCATCATCTAGGACATATTTCCTGGGTTAGCTTTTGTACAGACCGCGCACAACATCTCGTACATGGCAGGTTAGGATCTCTCTGATATGTCTGATATATCTGATCTGTCCGATCTAGCTCATCTATCTCATCTATCTGATCTATCTGATATGTAATATCTATCTGATCTATCTGATATATCTGACCTGTCTGATATATCTGTTGTCTCTGATGTACCTTATCTGTCTGATCCATCTAATTTGCCCCCCGACGTGTGGTACATTCACATTATTCACTGAGACCGCAGCTGCCCCATACCAATGCGGCGACACAAACAGTACAAGCAGACAAGCTGGCCACCGACTTGCTCCTCCCGCAAAAACAAAATCTGACACGTGGACAACCAGATATACCAATGCATACAGCGCACATATTGAGCTGTGGTCGCCATCTCACTCGGGTGCTGGATCGATGCTGGATCAAAGCTGAGAGTGCCCATCCGCTCTAGACTACAATGGAGCGGATAGTTTATCGCGCTACGCCCACTGCCGTCGTGGCCGTAGGCTCGCCCTGTCGAACGGCCTCATGGAAGTTTCGGGATGACGCATGCATTTACCAGGCGCGAAAAATGTGTCCGTTCCTCCGCAAGCCATGTTTGTCTTTTCTTTTTTTGAACCCTCCTGCGGATGGGGTAAGCTCACCACACTTCCACGTAGGAGCAGGTCTGATTCGAAGTTTGTTCCGTGTCTGAAGTCCTCGGATTCTGGATTCCCTTTTTGTATGTGTGGATGGTACGATCGTAATCTGAACCAGAAAAGAGGGGACGCCAGCAGGGTGGATCCCTTTTCGGAAAGCCTCCTTGTTGTATGGGGAGACAGTGATTGAGTATCACTCCGTGAGCGATATCGCAGCTCCACAACAGCACGACAAAGTAGAAAGTGGCTAGGAATAAACAGAGGTTATGACGAATGCAGCGATCGCTGCGGCGGCCGCCCCGCTCCCTTTTCGTCGGTTCGCCCCTCAAGCACGACATAAGCGTATGTTAGTTCCGGAAGAACCGCACGGAGACACGCTACAACACTGCGTGCCGACAACCAGGTAAACGCGTTCCGGGTGCATCACACCGCGATCGCATACCTCAGCGCGTATCACCGTCAGAGGGGTCTGGAAAATCGTACACGACGTTCCCACGGGACAACCAACGGTAGCAGAAGCCCTAATCAACTGGGCTACAAGTTTGGGGACAATAAGGAATAGAAGGCACCCGCAAAAAGGATACGCATCAAAAGAGCGACGGCATTGAGATAAGAGAAGGGTCAACAAGTATGGGTGTGATCTCATGCCGCAGCAGAGAGAGGCCTCATTTATCCCAAACTATATACGAATTAACGTACGACGCGATGTTACAACAGTAATCTGGACCAGAAAAGAGGAGACGCCAGCAGGGTGGATCCCTTTTCGGGAAAGTCTCCTTGTTGTATGGGGAGACAGTGATTGAGTATCACTCCGTGAGCGATATCGCAGCTCTACAACAGCACGACAAAGTAGAAAGAGGCTAGGAATAAACAGACCATCCCGCCCGCCCATCGTTGGTAGCGAGGTGTACCGTCGACAACGACATCAGTTTTGTTAGTGTTTATTTTACCGGGGTACCTACTCTCTGCGACGAGGTGCCGTGTTGACTGCCAGACAACCAACGCGGGAGTAGTAACCCTGGGTGAGGGTCTCCGGCTGGTCGCAGCATGAGGCTTCATTGATCCCAAACTATACACGAATTAACGTACGACGCGATGTTACAACAGGAACAACGCCACACATCGTCGGATGGCGAATGGAATAATCACAATGATATGTATCGCGTGACAATTGAGGTCTGCTGTGGTACTGAGCGGTTGTTATAGCATGTACCCCGACGGAAGGCTGCGGTGGTGACAACAGAGGCACGAGGTGCCGTGACCTCGGACGCACGCGAGCGTATCGACTCGACCTACAGTAGTCGTCCTACGTACCGGAGGTCGGGTGCGGTGGAGATAGCCGCTCGCAAAGCGACTCTGCCTGTTTACCTCCTTGGTATGTCCACGTCGGACATCGTAGCCATCCGCAAAATGACCCTGCCAATTTTAACCTCGTTGATGCACATGTCGACGTCGGATAACCATCCACGAACGACTCCGACATGTTTTACTCGTTAATTTGTTCACGTGGGAGAACCATCCGTGAAAACGACCCCTGCTGACAGTGTCCCCTCGTTCGCGTGACCCACGCTGGGCCTTCTTCCCCCCCCCCCCCCCCTCTGCAGCGCTGAATCCATTTTCGCGGCGACCCTCACGGATGGCCACGGGAAAAAAACCCAACGGAGCCGTTGACAGAGAGGAGAGGGGAGGCTATGACACCGCGTCCAGCACAGCTACACCGTCTGCCCGAGCGCCCACACTTGAGGTACGACCGCACCCATAATGATTCGGACGCGTGCTGCGATAGAGTTTGCCTCTAAGGGGTAGCACCTAACAATCATGAGACTCCTCGCTCGAGTGAATTCCAAACCTTTACTTGTACCCAAAACTGGCTTTTGATCAAAGTATAAGCCTCAGACCCCCGCGAACACCCCTTGACCTAGAAAACTTTACAAACGAGTGCTAATTGTGCGACAAAACAAATGGGACATATGCCGGGTAGCTTGTCAGCTGTCCCAGTGGCAAAACAAATTTGGCCAAAACTGCTTACGGCGATGGTGTATCCGTTTCAAGACCATCTGGTTTAGGGCCAAAATAGAGATGAGCACAGGTAACCTGGCTTGTCCCGCGAGGATAAAGCTACTTGGACTTGATTGGTATGGGATCGTTTTTTCAGTACTGTAGTATACACCTGGCAGAAGATAAGGCCACGTAAAATCGTTTTCGTCACGAGGGATGAAACTACTTGGAATTAGTACGGGATCGTTTTTTTCGGTGCTTAGTACCAGAAGATAAGACCAAACACGGAGATAAGACCAAGCGAAATTCACTGGTTCGTCACCGGGTGGACCTTAAAATGGGCGGCGCCACTGCTCCCCCACCATGGCTCGCGTCCACGGTGTTTCATGCGGCACCATTTTGGATGAGCAAGGTTGTGTGGCAGGTCGGTTCTGTTAACTCCAGAGTGGCAGGAAGGAGCAAGGATCTGAACGCATATGCTCGGGGAAAACGCGTGACGCATTAACTGTGAATATATATTTCTGCTGCTGTACATTCCTAACGCAGTTTGATAAAAAAAACGCCCCCGCCACCACCATCACCATCACCACCCGGAACGATAAATATTTCGTGAAGGGCTCTTCTCCCCTCACGAAGACACTGAAAATACGCTCGTCCTGTTTTAGGTTTATCGCCACAATCAGAAATTAGGGCGTGTAGCATCAGGTTGTTTAGCGTGACGATGTCGTTCGCGGCCCGCGTTTCGCTTTTGATGGGAGAAGGTTCGAGACGAGCTAATAACGGTGCTGGGCCAAGGACAGGGCGTCGAGATCTGCGGCCGCGCGTACGGTAGCCTGCTGAGCCTACTGCGAGCATTCAGGTATCCGTAACTATTTTCACGGAAAATGAGCTATTAATAACGTGGACACACCATCATCACCAGCATCATCATCAACAACAGCGTCGCCTGTGGGCTGCATAAGTTACCACGTACTAAAAATGAAGCCTAGCAATAAAAACACCATATTTTTATGGCGTGCCGGGGCATCATGCCACTGTCCGAAGCGGTGCGCCGACGAAACCAACGAATTTGGCTATCCTCGCTTGTCTTTTTGAGAAAAACGAGAGTACGTCCCGACGAAACGATCGCACGGCCTACTACTGCAGTAGGTGCTACCTAAACGACTGATATTGTAAAAACGTAAAAGTGATTATTCCGACGACATGGCGTGCCTTATTGGGTACCTGGTAGTTACTTTCTCGGTGCTCTCAGTGCTGTTAGTGCCCGTTCAGAGCCCTCCGTCAGTCGGAAATATTTTGGCCCAAAAAGAAGACACAGCTGTGGTATTGAGGGTGTGTCTTAACACCCCCCAGAGAGCATAGGAACGAACCGAATGGAACATTATTTGCCGCAGGAGCTGCTGCTGATTGGTTATGGGAAATGAACAGATTCAGTGCAGCCCGAGAAAAACTGTATATCTAGGAAGAGGAAGAAGAAGTGTTGCACCCCTTTTTCTTGTTTGGGAGGACCGAACGGCCCGACCGAACGGGAACATATAGGATCTTCTTTGATGTAGATGGACACAACCGAAGATGGATGTGGACACCAATGTGCTCTGGCATGTTCAAAAGATACCGTTCGTACTGATTCGGCTGGCGAGGCCCAGGATTCTGCATGGACCCAAACACGTTTTTTTTTACACAGGCACGGAACGAATGACCACGAACAGCCTCGTTCCGTTCCGCTCGTTCCCATGCTCTCTGGGGGGAGTTAAGACACGCCCTGACAACCGTCTACGAGCAGAGTGAGCGGCCAGCAGTACCGGGTGGGATCATCCTGCGCCAGTCGTGCGGGACGACGAACCATTTCGCATTGTAAACTTCGGACAACAATTTGCATCCCCCCCCCCCCCCCCCCCCCCCCGCCCATTAAAATCACGCAGTAGCCGTCGCCAGAATTGTCACTAAAGATCGTTCAATTTCCCCCCGTGATGTCTCAAGAAGGCTCATTAAACTAATTGCGCTCACCCACCCAGAGCCAATTTACATTACATGTCGCTGAAAAACCACCAAGCTATTTTAGGACCGCCCTCCCGATATGGTGACAAAGCACTTGGAATTAGAGCGAAATTAAGGCGTTTAAACGCTGCAGTGCTAAAAGGGTTGACTTGCGCCTGATCAGGCCCAGGCTACGGAAATCGTCCATCGGGTTGCAGCCTATCAATTACGCCTGCCCAGCATGAAGGAGCCTAATTTTACCCGTCGTCGATTTTGCGGGGGGGGGGGGGTTTTGGCATGCAGGGGCAGGGGCTTCGCGAAGCTGGTGGGAGCAGCTGACACTCGGGGCGACCGGGGCGTCGTCGCCGTCGCGGAGCGTGGCGGGGGTCGCGTCCGTTTGCTGCACTACGCCCCAGCCCTGCTACCGTTCTACCAAGCCGAGCTGACACACCTCCACAGGTTGGTGAAAACGTTGGTAACGCGTCGGGACGGGTCGTTGATTTACACACAAACAAATGATCTACTGTACGGCACTTCTTTCAGGGGAAAGGTAAATGTTCCCGATCTGTAGGACCTTGCTCATGTTGCGCCGGGTGGGATCCGCAATATTCTGCATTATTTCCTGGGTTCGATCTGTGCTATGGAAGCGCCTCCTACAGCACGTCAAAGCGGCAGGTTTAAAGATCTACCGTAGATTTGTCTACTACGGTAGATTGCGATCTGGTACGTACCGACGTGTGAAGCACTGCTACGAGCGCTTTCTTCGAGCAGTGTACAGCAGTACTACCGCTGTCGAGGCAGCAGACGCCCTCGATTCTGTGCTGCGCTGCATAGGGATGTCGCCGTTAGCCACGACAGTTCGCGGGGAGGTAGCCCCAAGGACGTGCCTTCCGGCGGTGCAGGGCGTAAAAGTTGATGTCACCGAGCAAAGTAGACACATTCTATCACACTAGGGTGATAAGATTTGCACACCCCCCTGGGACGAATTTTTACACACAACGAAAATGGCGGCGGCTTTGCAAAGATGTCCTCGAGATTTTTGCGTGACCCCGTCCCCGTCGTTCGCCGTCGAGAAAATGAGCTTCGAAGGGGTATAATACATTGTGTCATACTGTCACACGTGTGATACGGTACAATCCCCTAAAGCATGGGTGGCACGATAGGGCATGCCTTATAGCACTAGGGGGGGGGGGGTGGTATGTTATCACACGTGTGATTCAGTGTTGTCTTCAAAGCGTGGGTGGTACGATAGGGCATGCCCTTATAGCACGGGGGGGGGAGGGGGGGTGTTATGATGTCACACGCGTTGTACGGCACTTCTACTCTTGTCCTTTGGACTCAAGTGGCGGGTCCCGTAAAAGAAAGCTGATGAAGAGGGGGTCGGAACATGAAGCCTAGGCACCGAACGACGATCATGCTAGGCCATCCCGGACACTCCACCTGATATCGAACACGTTGTACATGGAGCGGCCGCCCTGAGTGCACACATCGTTTTCCACTCACTTCATTTTTTAACTGGATTTCAACGGTACCGCTTGCCGGTTCGAAGGTATCTCGTTTTTTTTTTTGTCGCTCGCTTTCGAGACAATTGGAAATGGATTTTTTTGGGGTCGTGCGCTATGGGCGTGGAGGAGCAGAGGATCACCCTCAAACCCTTATGGGACCCCTTTGATAACGACCAAAACAATGGTTGGTATCTGTGGTTTTACAGTATCTACCGTCTAGGAGCAGTTTGAGCATCGAGCCGTACGAGTAGGGTCATGTCACGCCCGTGCCGTACGACTTGTGTCAACCATTTTAGCTCGGACACCAACCACTGTAGCGTCCCCCAATGACGCAGTCGCCACAATGGTTGCTGTAATCGTGACATTTTTATCGTCATTTTCCCCCTCGTAACCCCTTTAGAACCACCGTCCCGTTTTGGGGACAAACTAGTCGAATTCCAAGTAGTTTGTCCCCAAAACGGGACTGCAGTACTAAATTAAGTCCCAAGGGAAGAGGGCTAATGTACAAAAAGGTCCAAACTGTGGGTATGTGCACCCGCTTACCGTACCTCTAACCTTGCTCGCGTAGCCTCACGGCAGCTATGGCGTTTAAGGAAAGAGACGAGAAGATGACATTCTTGTCAACTAAATAAACAGAGTCCTTCTCGTGACTGCCCTGACTGCCATGGTTTGCTTTTTCTTGTTTCCCCCCCCCCCTCTTTTTCTTTCCCGTCTCCTTGACTATCTTCGCCCTTATTTTCTCTCTCTCACTCTCTCCTATTGGTCGTAGCTTAGATCCTGGGGTTGCATACATGGCAAGGCTCTTGTCCCCCCCCCCCCCCCACACTAACAGTTCGTGCCTTGCGTATTTATCACGAGGATACTTCAGCCCCTTCGTTCGTCATCGTCGACTCGCGCTGAACTGCCACGTACCCACACGTTTGTACGGACAACAGTATTGAGGGTCTGCGGCGGCCTAACTCGGTCTCGTTTAGCCCAGAGGGGGATCTCCTCATCGCGGAGAAAGCTGGTCGAAAGGTGACACTCCAGAACGGCGCGATGCGAATGCCTCGTACCTTTGCTCGCGCAGTAGTTGGGGGGGGGGGGGGGGGGGGGTACTCATTTGTTGCTTGCCTTAGGAATTTGGCCATTGACCACGCATCCCTTTCGAGACGGAGCACCGTTCCTATACCCCGTATACTCCAACATTTAGGCGCTCATTTCGTTTTATCGTATACGGGGGGGGGGGGGGGGGGGGGGGTCGCGTCATCCGTGATGAACACGTGCGTATTCGCGGCGAGCGCTGGTCGAAAGGCAGTGCAAACAGAAGGACACGAGCTTTATTACATATTACAACCGCCAAGGTACCAAGTATGTGCTTTTAAATCTGTAGCCACAATAAATAAGTAAATACCTTTGGAATGCGTTTGTTTAAAAATACATGTATCGTTGTCCCCAAGAATAGAGGGAAAAACTACTCAAGCCTAGTCGAAATGTAAAAACAATGCATGAAAAATAAATAATTGAATGTCTATTGATAGTGTAGTTCTGCATGCGAATAAGCACCGAGAAGGTGTACCAGCACACCTCACTGGAAAAAACCTCAACATGCTTTTACTTGTACAGACGAGAGAGCCAAAGTATTACTTCGACGAGCGACTGTTGTTGATCCCTGTCGACTGAACAGAGTATACCCGCAGAATTTGCTTTGCTTGCTTTTTGTTCATTATTTTCATTCAATTTGATGAATTTTGTCCTTCTTTTCCAGCCCCCTGCCTTTCGCAACACTCAGCGCCGGGGTCAAATAGCACGTCTCAGAAACTTTGTTGGTGGAAGCCGGTTTTTCCTTGAAGGCCTGGCCGGTTTTCTCTGCGTTGGCGCCCCGACATGGCCATATTCGGCTCCCTCTTGTTTCTCCGTACGGCCTGGCTGGTGCCAGTGGCCCCGCCAAAGGAAAATCGAGTCGTACTTCGCGGATTTAGAAAGGCCAGCCATGACACTGAGCCGCCAGCCCTTCCCACCATTTCCCACCCTGACCTTGACCCTTCAGGGACTGGAGTCCCGTTGTGGGAAAAAATAACTATATTTCCAAGTAGTCTGTCCCCAAAACGGGACTGCAGTCCTAAACCGGTTGAGGAGGCGCGTTTTTCTTTCTGCCTTAGAAACGTCAACAATGACACAAAGCACAAACCTCCCTCCCCCCGACCATCCCGCGCATTGAGCGCCCAAATATCGGAGGTGTTTCAATTAGGAATGGGAACGGGTGCTCCGTCTCGTAAGGGATGCGTGGGGGGTCAATGGTAAACACGACTAAGGCCAAGCAACGAATCAGTACGCCTCCCTCGCCCCCCCCCCCCCCCCGCCTGTTTTCTTCGCCCTCACCATGTTCCGGACCGTGATGACAACGCGTACTGGAAGTCAGGTGACGGTGTACGCTTGCCTTTCCGGAAAATGGACTCACGTACACGACTTTGGTCCCGACGGGGGCAAGCTCTTCCGCGACGGCACCCTTATTGGCGCCAACGAACCCTCCCCAGTTTCTCGTCTTGCCTCCTACCCTGATGGGCGGAAGGCACGCAACCGGGCGCGAGAAGGACCCCACCACCGGAGTAAGTGTAGCCTGCGCCGCCTTTTCCTCGGTGTTGGCGACGCAAAATCGACGCCTCCCTGAGCCCCCAGCCGCTAGAATAGCGGGGGCCGGTTTTTGTTGGCGACGCGGGACAACCTGTTCGCAGTTGATACTTTTGATGGTTGTATGTTTTTTTTTTTAATTTCCCTCGTCGTTGCGATTTTGATGCTCCGAAGTGATCATGAACCAAGAATCTTCGAGAATAAAACAAGATCGTGGAAATGTCTGGCCCAGCTGTACTGCTGCCTACTGGTGGACTAGGGAATACTGCTGGCCAGAGCTGGTATGATAGCAAGCGACTTTTATTTTTTGTGTGTATCGCCGTGTTCCACGGGGGGTCGCCTATATTGCTGTAGTACTACCCCCCGTGCGGTGCTGTATCCACTTGATGTTGCCTCTCACTCTGAGCAACCAAAAACAGGGCCTGTCTACGTATGATAGGTGTCACTCCCTATGTATCGTGGCAGTGCGTCTCTGATCTTTCGAAGCGTAATATTTATATAAACCAACACGCCTCACTCTGTCCTACACACAGTCACAGGATTTATCCTCCGTTCTTTTTTTTTTAGCGGGTTACTGACCTCGAGTATTTACGAGTCTTCTCCTTCCTTTCCTTTCTTTTTGAATAGATATACGCGTAACTGTTCACCTTACGTGTTTGCGCTACTGTCGCGTTTGACCATAGCTGGCAACACAACGGACCACAAAAACGCCTTCCCGGAAGAGGCAGGGGGGGGTGGGGGGACGATGGGCTGGGATCCACTGCTTTCGGGGGGGAACCGATAACCGAGACTTCATCCGGTGGGAGCGAAGACGAGAAGAAAGATCGAAGGGAGGAGGGCGGAAAGGAAGGAGGAGGAGGAGGAGGAGGAGGAGGAGGAGGAGGAGGGGGAGGACACCAGAGAACCGATTGAATGGGCCCAGGGGGTGCCGGTTTCGGCGCGGTTCGTGAGTTCCAAGGTGAAATAAACACAGGGTGGCGTTTTGGCGTGGCTCCAGTACACGTTGGTTATAGCTTGTCGAGTGCATACACTGCAAATTTAAAGTACTTAGCAAGGCAGATGTTGACGCCGGCAGTGGGCGCAGAAGGGAGCTATATGCTCTTGTTCACCTCGTGCATATCGCTATTTACCTGAATCTAACTACCGTGTGTATATGTATTCAATCGAACCGGTCGCTATATTTAGGTACAGAGTGGTACATGATTTCCTTCTTGAATGCTCCCCTCGTTTGAATTCTTCTTCCTTTCCCTGGGAACGATTTATGACCTATCCAGGATGGAATATCCCAATGCCACATGCGGCAGTGCACACTGTTGAGGATTGCAAGCACGGGCAGAACAATCGTAATTTAGAAAAAACAATCCTGCTGGTGGTAGATTATGGCGTACATCTCCTGCCGCTGCAACTCAGGGTACATCCCCCTATTATACTCCAGCAGCAGCAGCAGTCCGGGAGGCTCCTGCCTGACCAATGATGCTGTTTATACTCGTCTCGTGTTTTTTCGACACAAGTTTTTCCGTCTGCCTCTGAAGTGGTGCCCGCGGGCTTAATCAAAGCTCTTCCTCTACCCCACCGTTTAATAGGCGACTGAGCGAGGTTCATCCACACCCACCGTCCACGACTGTGACGCCGACGATGCTACTACTACTACTACTGGAGGTGTTGTGATCGTTGTCGGATGCTCGGACGGTACCGTCAGGGCGATGTCCGGGCCCTCGAAACGAAATTGTGGAAGCTTCGCCGGGCTTCACACCGACACCGCCCTGAGCATCGTGGAGCTGCTTGGCTACAGGTCTTCTAAGGTTGTGTGGGCGTATTTATGGCTTCGTACCTTTTCCACACGCGTTTGACGCAGACAATATTCCTCATCTGTACCAGTATGATGTAGATGCTCTTGTTGCCGGGTGGGAGCCGGAAAATCAGCAGGATATTTGTATCTGTCGTCAACTTGTGCGCGTTAGCGGAAGGTACCAAGAAATTTCTTTGCATTTTTTCGTGAAACTCGGCGATTAATAATTGTCCCTACATAGTCAATCAAGTAAAACCCGACGTCAGCCGACTTGAAGGGCGTCTCTATTGTGTCGGCGCCGCGCAGAATAGAAAAGAAAACCGCTTTCGCTCGTAATGATATTTCTCGCGTCGAGGTCCTCATCAGCGCCAATCACCATCAACTTTCGACAGCAACGTATATCGCACACATGTTGTCTCTATTGGGGTCTGGACGAACATCGATTGGCAAAAATGCCATTGAGCATCGACCGTATCAACCTCAGTACAAATCCGACAACAAAGCCCGCGCCACAATGACAGTTCACTATTCATCAGGTTTAAGACAACAACATGAAAAAAAAACAGCTCTGGCACTTGCGTACGACACTGCCAATACCACGTTGTTCTAAAACCATTGGCGCGGCTATGCATACCGTGTCGCTCCTGATTTGTCCTGAACGGCAAACATGCAGCACACAGTCAATGCTGAACTTTCCGTAACTCCAAGCAAAAAAATCGCTGTCGCTTTTGGAGCGCCCTTTATATGGATCACGGACGATATGACAAGCCCCAGTGACGAAATCAGGCTGGCCTCCGGGCGCACCAATCACGTCGCTTCCAAAACACCCGTGGTAATAATGAACGGTGTGCTTTGTGCGTCTCATTTTGTCAAAGGTTCTACGAGGGTACGTATTTTGAGCGCGAACCCGCTTGAGATGATCCGGACGCTGACGACGTAGTGTGCTCCATGCGTCTCGTTTTTTTGTTATCAAGGTTCTCGCGTGCGTCAATCGTACGATGTCGAGCATCCGCACGAGACTTCGGCGGGAGTGGCGCCTCTATCCTCTAACGCCGGGGGCTCTCGCGAAAGCAACGCTGGAGTTCTTACAGTGGGGCAGGCGAGTCGGGTTTGGGGATCGGTTGTTCCCAGGGAACATACAGCAATAATTAGAAACAAATGTGCCAAGTAAACATAGGGGAATATGCGGTGTTTGGGTCCGTCGGGGGTTCTGAATACAACATTTCTCCCCCCGTAATACTTTCCGGGCCGTAGCAGTTCCCGGGGGTCGTACTAGACTGTCGTTTGACAGACTTTCAAGCGGGGACGGGGAAGAAAACTGTCCGAACAATGGCTCGTTCTTCCTACACATGAGCTTGACGTAGGAGCGCACATATGTTTTTTTCTTGTCGTTGCAACCTGTTGTGATCAGAAATTTGCGCTCGCTGTTAGGGGCCCGCGCATATCTAGGCAAACTTTTTTTTTTTTTTTTTTTTAAATCGCAATCGTATAACTGTTTCTGCTTGATTTCCAATTGAATGCAAAAAAGAGCAATGGAAATTTTTGAAACATTAACAAACAGGGGGCAAAACAAATGCAAAGCTTGCATTTCCAATGTTTTCCATTTTCTGGCATGTACTTAAAAACCAAGAAAAAAAAAAATGTGTTGGAAAAAAAATATGCCCTTCACGGAAATGCCCAATCGTCAGGAAGAGTTGGCATAGTACTGCTGTACACGCGGCGCTCTTCAGTTCTACCAGCTGCCGAACTCGTGTATAACTCCGCACTTCCATTCTCTCTTTTGAGCACGCGTGACCAATGAGGGGTGTAAATTTGGCGGACTACGAGTCGCCGACTGCCGGTAGTTCTCAGGCCGGCTAAGTTTTTGCAGTTACGTAGTTGCGAACGGTGAAATGGTTCGGAGTTTCGAGTCTTTGTATATACCCGGTTGGCGCGCCTGTGTGCCATTGTGTCTGCGTTTCTCCTGACAAAGAAAACGAAAATGTTCTTGTTGCAGGGCTGTGACTTGGCGTGTTACAAGCCGCCAACTAGTTCGCTGGCTAGGTGCTACTGTTACTGTGTGGCTGCGTGCGGTGAATGTGCGGAACACCGCGTCTTGTGCGCCTGACTATTGATAGCAAGTGGGTTTGTGCTCGACGGGTGTCGCTTTTGAACGAATATTGGTTGCAGTCGACCTACGTACGTATGTACGGTTTTCTGCACGGTTCCTTACTTGTTGTGCACGGCCACTCTCCCCCCGATTTATTGTGTTTTGTTGTCGACGTGACATACTCTGCCACAGTTCGTTCTCGTTTTTTTTTTTGCATGAACCACGCTTCCCCCTCTTCGGATTGTTTGTTGTCGACGTATCATACGTACACGTACTCCGCACGGTTCCTGTGTTTTGGTTTTGCATCAACCACGATCCCCCCCCCCTCCCCCTTCTTCGTATGATTTGTCGCCGACGTACGTACGTACTCTACACGGTCCCTCGTCTGTTGTTGTGCCTGATCACGTTCACCCCTCTTTCGCATTATTTATTATCGACGCATGTCTCACGCGTGCCATGCACGGCTCGTTATATTTTGTGCATGACCAAGCTCCCCTCTCCTTAAACTTCGTAGCAGGTTTACGACGGGGGAGGGCCTTCCCGGCCGAGGTTCGGCAATTGACGCCGCCGGGAGGAAGCTTTGCGATCAGTTCCTTGCGACATCGGCGTGCGCACGACCCGCCTGCCCGTACTCTCACGAGCAGCCCTGGTGATTTGGTGATTGTTTTCTTTTGCGCGGCGTGCACGCCCGCAAGAGTAACCCATAATATATATACCCGTATGTATCTTGTATATCTCCGCAACTGTTGTTTGAAGAAATCTAGCGACATTGTTCGGTACTAAAAAATAATTAGCATACGATGACCACAGCTATGATATCACGCATGTGACGAGGTTCTGCAGAATCGGTCGTCAATCGATGATGTTGTCCCACGATAGGCCGTAGAAACTTTTGACCCAAAACGATTTCTACCTGATGGGGACATATGAACTAACTACCCAACATCGTTTATTTTCTTAAAATATTATTTTCGTTATAGACCTCTCCGTAGGCCATGTATGGCACTCCTCATCAGGGGAAATTATTTGAGCGTATTTTTGGGGTGATATATACACATATACAGAGCTCCAAATTTCAAAATATCAGGTAGGTGCTATTTAATACTCTTAATAGCCATATCGTAGCAAGCATTACCAAAACAAAACTGCGCTGACTGAAGGTTGTCTTAACCCCGAAAGACAAAGAAAAAAAAACAGCCGGACACAACAGACTGTGAATGAATATGTTCAGAACAGCGAGCCCCTCCTCCTACGATATACATATTTTTTTAACTGTCCAAATAATGTCGCCTTCTGTAAGGGCAAAACATTAAAGTTGATATTTTCATCCCAACCCCACCGAAAATAAGATTGTACCACTTTGGGCGGAAAATATAAGGAACGCTTATACATGCACATGAAGACCACTTGGTCCCTTTATTTGTTTACGCTCAGAGCGGCATATGTTTATTTCCCACGTGTCCAGTAATTGCTCGGGGCATCAACAAATCTGCAAAGAGAGGCCACGCCCTCCCCCGTCGATGTTTTCGGTGTCTTGCCGCCGTGTCAGGGTCGATCCTGCCTGTGCGTCCAACGAGCAAGCGTGTATTCTCTTCAGAGGAGGCGTTGTGCACGCTGTCACTAACCTCTACGGGCAGGTAGGCGAACGAGGACCAGGGTATATAGGGCGTACCAGGTACAATCACTTTTTGTTTGTTTTTGGCCCCGGCTGAGTTCGGAAGCATTCGTGTCTTTTGTCTGGAAAAATAAGCGAAAAATACGGTCCAGTAGTTGTTGATAACGCCCATATTTCAAGACAGCTTGAATCAACAACAAAGTTTCCCAGGCGTACTCCACTCTGTTCCCGACATTGTAGGGATGCGATGGTCTCTGGGCACACCACTACGGTTCTATCGTGGCGTGAGTACTCCCCCCCCCCCTCCCTATTATACATATATTATATGGGTTGGGTTGGCGTCGGTTGGCAACGACACTGTAAAACATGTCGCCCACTACTTGATGAGCTAGACATCTAGGGTACCGTTTTTTTTTTTTGTCTGGCGGTCGCCCACAGCTGCTCGTCTAGTTAGATCATTTGTGCGAAGTAGAGAACCTTTACTCTGCACAAGGGAATTGATCGTATCACGTAGTGTTCAAGGTAAGGCACCCAAGAGGCAGTTACATAGTACTCCCATTGCTGTCTCTAGAAGTGGCTACACCGGAAATTAAACTAACTCATTGAAGCTGTCATCCATATGCAAGAAAGTCCGCCTGACAAGCGGTTCTTAGTAGGATGCAGCTCACCCTTCATGCGACCCGCCGGACACCTCACGGCGCTTCGCGCTTGGTGCAAGCAATGTCTGCCTGGTCGGTGAAAACCCGACATGCTCCGTCCCGGCATTGTAGGGATACGAGGGTCTATGGTCATACGACTACGGCCATGCATGAGATCGAGTACATCTCTCCCATCGAGTACACCCCCCCTCGTGGGATTCGACCGATGTATCCACCCACAAGGCACACGATATGGAAAGACAGCATGGATGGACCGATGAAAAGACGACATGGACCATGACTTGACATCTGGAGATGGACAAGGATTTTTTTAATCCAGCGCCTTCACCTGTCTTGAACAAGGAGTGTGTCCCGAGATCGGCGTCATGGCAACCCAAAACGATGAACTTGCTGCGTATGGCGGCACGAGCTACGTTTGCTACCACCGTTTACCTAATTCTCATATTGTCTGCTTGGTTACCTTTACACTGGCTCCCGCAACCGTGTCCGACTTTTTAGGCATTCGTTCCATTCGTTTCCTTTGGCGTTTTTGGTCGGTTGAACTGAAACTCCATTTTGTTCGTTTCTGTTCGTGCAGCATCACACCAAGTGGGGGCGAACGGCTGAAAACAATTAGGTCGGCCCAATCCGCCTAACTGGCCGTATTTCAGCACTATTCCGGCTCCAGAAATGCATTTTTTAGGAAACTCCGGGTGGGAGATGGCCGAGAAGACGCCTAAAACCTCTTCTTCGTTTTATCAACCCCTTTGGAACTTCTTTTGATAGTGGCCAACACAATGGTTGGTAACTCTGGTGTTATCAACCGTCTACGAGAAGCGTGAGCGCCTATACAGAAGAACGGGTAGGAGTCGTCATGTGGTTCGTGCCCGTGCCGCACGACTCCTCCTGGCGTTGCAACTTGGGCACCGATTTGCATCATCCCTCAACCAAGCAGTTGCCACCATGGTTGCTGAAACCGTTTCTTTTTTACCGCCAGTTTTCCCCTCTAATCTCCGAAGAGGGTTGTCGGCTTTCTCCCTGCCCATTCTGTGCACCGCTCCATGATGTACGTATCGACCGCTACGTACCCACTTCCACCGCAAGTTGCAAAATGTCGCAGTATGTGTACAGCTTCCACGGCTTCAGATTTTGCTTCCCCCTCAACGAATAGTAAGGGATACATACGTTCACGTGCTGCATGATGTCATGCTGTTAATTCACCCGCAGTACGCCCGATCGCAGTTATCGCCCTGGGCGTGAGTACAAGGACCGCTTGGTCTTCCGTTTAGTGCCTAAACGCTTCTTGTATTTCTCGGCCAGGGTGGTGTCACACACAGCTTGCGTGAGATGAGTTTACGACAAAAATATAAATCGATCTCTCGCAGCTGACGTTTTGTCTTTTTTTCTGTTTTGTATATAAATATATATTATTATGGTACGTAGTGTGTGTCTCTCACCATCATCGTCTTGTCGAGGTAGATTTCGGCATAGGAAGGAGGGAGGGAGACATTTATCGTAATATCTAAAATCTTGCCTCTGTTTCTGTGGCGTGTGTTTCGTCTCGCACGCGCCATTGCCGTGAAATACGTACTGCAGATATTCGCTTGGGAGTGGGAGGGAGACCTTTACCGACTGTTCCGCGACCGGAGTTCACTGCGAGCTATAGTGACCAGGCGAGATCCGATGACACTGGGGATATACGGAGCAGAGGTCATTCGAGATTGTGTGGTGAGTGAGCTAGCAAGCATTTCCGACCCCTCGACTAAAGCCGTGTTCACTGCTACCCTGGCATATTTTATTCCAAATTCGCCAAATTTTCCAAACTTTCCAACCTTCCTCGTAAACTTACTTTGTACGTGGTTGCTTGTTTTTACCGGAAGCCCTTGGCGGTCAAATTGGGAAATTGGAAAATTAGGAAAATTTGGAACAAAAAATACCAACAGCGTGAACGAGGCTTACGCATTGCGAGGGACTTACCATACTCTACAGTAGTAATATAGAACCTTCCGGTGCCGTTGGCAGCTGAACCACATTAGAAGAAAGAGACAGAAACGCAAATAATCGTGTAAGCAAAACCCCCAAAACTTCGATCCTTGGCTTGGTCTGTTTAGTAGGGGCTCCGATTTTGCTATACTGTCCAAATGTAAGATGTTGAACCAAAACGCCGAAAAAAACGGTTGATGCCGGCCGGTGGCGAAGGTATAGACTCATCGTAGCGAGCACCCTGCCAAAGAGACTGCTGTCACCCCTCCGTTTTGTAAGCGACGGTCATTCAAGAAACGCCTCACCGCCTTCGGTCCTCTGTGCGCAAAAATGCAAGCACCGTTCAACACATTTATGTGAATGGCGCATCCCGTTCTTACAGTTGCAGACAGAACGGCAGTCCTTTTGTTTTTTACAATTTCATGTACCACTCCCATAATTACAATCTTCAGTTTTGTTCCTTTGCGTTTCTTTGTTTTTTTTTGCGTGTTGTCGCATGGTAAACTTTGTACTGCTTTGAGGGGAAATACAAGGATCGTTTAGACTTTAACAAGAAAACCAACCGGTCCTTACATTTACGACTCTCATAATCAAACTGCAGACAGGCCCACTAGAAACACCCAACTTGAGCAAGCAAGGCTTCCAAACCGTGGGAAACCCTGCGTTCGTACAGGTACTGTAGTAAATTCCGCCAAGCAGTTTAGCGCTCGCCGCCCAGCACGATTTCCAAATAAAACATTACCGTGTACGTAGCGGTTCCCAAGCTATGAGCCTGACATTCTACCTGCTGAAAGGCTATTTTTGTGTTTTCCACGCGTTCCCCGTACCGCAGGAGGAAAAGCATCACGTGCTGAACTATTCCGGTTTTGTGGACTTCGCGACTGCCGTTCACGAGCACGTCATCGGCCTGCGGTCTTGGCATCCCCGGACAACCAGCCGACCAACCTCTGCTCGTGGCACCCCGCTAACGACAACCGCCCCGGTTCTTGGAGGCAGAAATGAGGTATCATCGTCGTCGGCTGTCGTTGGTGGTGGTGGTGGTTCTGGTTCCCGGCAGTCACCGACAGAAGGTGGTTCGGAAGCTCCACAGCTGCCACCGCGGGTGCGGCTAGGGGACGAAGAGAAGAACACAAACGGAATGAAACCTGGTGGTAATGGAGTCAGTGGACGGGGGGGGGGGGAAGAGGAGTAGGCAGGGGGGAAGAGAGCGGGGGAGAGGAGGGGGAGGGGCAGGAGGAGGAGGAGTTGGAGAAGGAGGAGAGCGAGAAAGGTACGGCGACGGGACCCTGCGAGAGTTCATCGGACGGACGGCCTCGGAAAAAGATACGCCTCCTATCCGCGCCCCCCGCCGCCTTGAAGAAGAAAAAAAAGTGAGACAGGGCGGCGACTTCACAGGTCTTCGAAAGGCACAACAGCGGCACTCACCCCCTAGCGGCCACCGAAAACTGGACCCCGCAGTCCCATGGCTTGGCTGGGATGCTTCCCGGACCGATAGTGATACTGCTGTCAGTACTGTCTCTGTCAGTCGTGACGTGGGCGATGGGAATCCTAGGGAGGAGGGGAAGGGTGGGGTTGAGATGGAAGAGGAGCCGGAGGTGAACCGAACGTACGGTATGACGGTGGAAGAGCGAGAGGCCTCCGTGAACAAAGTGATCGCCTTCCAGACGGATCGCGTCGTCCGGATGCTCGACCGCATGTTTTGAGGGAGCAGAACTCCGGCTCGATGGATGGATAGCTTGGCACCGTTGAGGTGTTTTTAGCTTGGGGCGCAGCTTTCACCGGAGCTGGTGATAAATATCACTAGGAACTCCGTAGAACTAAAACGAATGACCTGGTTCTCCACTGTGCCTGAGTGGAGCTCAAATAAATTACCTGCAGTATAGTTTTGCGCAGAGCCCGGTGCGTGAATCTAGCGGAATGCCGCGAGCAGCGAAAAATAGGAAAACACACGCGTTACGATACAAAAGGAAATCCTTGGCTGGGCCATCAAACCTTTCGGTACTGCAGCCCCGCTTTAGCGACAAGTTACTTGGAATTTGAATGGTATTTTCCCCAAAGGGGACTGCAGTTCTAAAAGGGTTAATAATGACCTCTACCATATTAATAGTATATTTCAAGGAAAATAACCTCCTGGTCTGTACTCTCGTGGTCTATGAATACCTCATCATAGTGTCGCTAGGTGGAAGCCGCATAATCTGCATTGTCTATGAATGACACACGGTCCCTTGGCTGGGTCTATCTGCGCTACAGTGCGGACAGCAGTGTAAGAATGTCCTGTTTCGGGTAAGGCGCCCGGCGTGTTGTGAGCCTTGAGCATAGGATCCTAAAGGCCACTGATATATATTCAGGATGATTGAGAGTGGCGTTCCTCGCACAAATGTTTATCAATACGTACTGGAAAAGAATCTCAAAATATGTTTGTAAAACTCTCATCAGCCTAAATTCTTCACTGCCATACCCGTGAATCTTTACAGCACATAGCGCGTACGGGTACTGCTGTGCTACATATTACAAGAGGAAGTTGTCTAATACGTACTGCTGCTGTCTGCAGTAGGTTCTGCACAACACCTCATAAAAGCAACTTAGGGTCCAGGTGGTGTACACTACTATACGGCTGTTCGTAGTGCTGTTGATCGTGATCTCTCCGATATGTGAAACTGTTCGGTGGGTTCTTCTTGCTGTGCATACCCGACGCAATAAAAGCCTTGTGGACGTCGGAGAAACTCTTGGAACACAGGGTTATGTTATAAGGATTGCCCTGGGCTGGGTGATGGATCGATATTTTACCCCGATAGCTCAGTAGGTAACATCTTCTACATTTGGCGTCGTCGGCAGGACACGAACCTGCTCGTGAAATCACAGCGCTGGATAATCGATCGATATTTTAGCCCTACGAGTATAGCTCAGTAGGTAACACCTTCACGTTTGGCGTCGTCGGCAGGACACGAGCCTGCGCGTGAAATCACAACGGGTTTCGAATCCTCATCAGAGTTGGGATTTCGCTCCTATTACGCAGCAACAACAGCAAGCAGCAGCAGCGGCGGCGTCCGCAGGGCCCATGTGGTGCAGTACAATCGATTGGCCGGTGAGAGGTGGTGGTTCTCATGGTGGTCGCGGGGCCCTCTCCTCTCTCACTCTTGTGTCCTCTGTGCCGGCAAAATACTAAAAAAAACATTATTGCGTTGTTCGTCGCACGCCAAGATAGTCATAAAGATGTGTTGAGATTCGACAAAATCCTCAATCTCACCTGATGACCTCACAGCAGCAGCTGAAGGTAGGTATAGGTGTCTTTGGAAATACGACTCACTTTATGAAATCTTCTGCAGCCCGAAGCTACTACTACCGCAACGTACTGCTGCACGTATATTCAGCAGTCAGATATACTGCTTAATTATGTGCTACCTCCTTTTTTGTTTGTTCGCGCGAAAAGATGCAGTGGTTGCGTTCGATTTCGTATGATGATGGCGGTCACAATGTCACAATAGATGGGCGGTCTTTGATGTACTGATTCACGTTTGGCAACGAATCTACGAGAGGCACGTGGTATTATTAATAATGGGTGTATGTACCCGCAGGTACGTAATCATTCCAAATATCCAACGTGAGAGCTCGTACCTGGTACGTATTGTTGTATCTTATCCCAGCCGTATCCCATATCCAATTATCCAAGTACTCGAATATCCAAAACTCCCAAAACCGTTTAGTTTACTGCTGTATGTGCACACTACACGTCGACGTATACTGCAGTATATCTGCACGTACATCCAGTGGTCAGTGTCCGTGCTCATTCTTCATCCTGCCCCATACTCCTATAGAGATACCACTTACTTGTGGTTTGAATCTAAGCACGAGACTATGAGGGACTTCACATACATACTCGAATATTTATGTGTGTAATACAAGTTCAGTAGAGTATGCATATCTGGTGCAGCAGCACAGCGAGCAAGGAGATGTTCATGTACCAAACGCGCGGCAATCGAAAAACGTTCAAAATCCTAAATCGCATGTGCCTTGTAACTTGTAACCTGTCTACTGGTCCGACGTATCCAATATCTTTGGCTTGGCGGGACTGTCGGATTTTTTTTTTTTTTTCATGTGACTGTTGATAAATAATTTAAACCGCTAACGGGAACACACGACTGGTACCAAGGGCTTCCTTCCATGCCTCCTTTCATGCATGCTGGATTTGTGCATGTGGTGTATTCAAACTCTGTTCTTCTTGTGCGTTCCTGATGCAAGAAGCTACATACAAGTTGCACATGCGCTGCCTAGTACGTGTTAATATAGCAGAGCTGGTCAAGGAGGCCTATACGAAGCATGGTCCACGGTGTGTAGCATCCTCCGGCCTTCCTCGGCTGCACCACACCCCAATCAAGCGGTGTAAGCTCTGACCGTCCGTCCACAATGACTCTAACCTACATTTTTCGTAAGAGATTGTTGTGGCACCCTCCTTCTTGAGGTCATCAAGCATCAGCGTGAAGCAGCACGTGCTCAGCTCACAGCAGTAGGCGGTAGTCAGACTGCTTTTTACTGCAGTGGTGGCATTGGTTCTTCTTCTCACTGCGCTGCTTCAGTAGACAGCGGTAGGCAGTTGTAGCAACAGCAGTAGTAGTAGTTGTGGTCTTGGCATCTACCATTGCTGATGCTTTTAGCGATTTTCTACGACACCGTCTCCACTACCACTACTACTGCTGTAGCAGTAGCTGCGAGGAAGGCAGGGTCATCAGGGCGCACGAAAACCTCTCTCCCAAGAAGTAAGAGCTACGAGTATACCTGCAAGCAAGAAGCGCTCGTAGAGGCAACTAAACAGCAACAAACCCACCAAAATGCCGTGGAGAGCGGGAGCACCATGCCCCGGCGTTACTACTACTACTGCTGCTGCTGTCTCAGGCGGTGCCTCTGGCGGAGGTTCCTCAAAATGGAGACCGACTATAACTACTACTACACTACGTGGGACGTCCTCATCGAAGACCAAGAAAAGACAGCAGCAGCAGCAGCATTTCGCCATCGATCGTTTGCTGTCGACGACGACCACAACCGGCCCCGCGCTGGCGAAGGGCGTACTACGAAGTTGAAGGGGACGAGTCGGACAGCGACGACACGGCGGCCACCACAGCGGCGGTGGAGGCTTTGGCTTCTTCTTGTTCTAATGCTACTGCTGCTTCTACCACCGCCGTGCCGATTTCTTCCAAGCGCCTGAGAAGTGTTCGGCCGGCAACCACTCCCATGAGAAGGTACGGCTACGAGTACTGTGTCCTCTCGTCATTGGGTCCTTTCAAAATTCGCCCGCCTGCTGCTGCTGCTGCTGCTGCTGCTGCTGCCTCTGCTGCTGCTGCTCTCGTCCAATTGCCTTGCTTGGTACTCGTAGTCGTACTTACTGTACTGCTGTGCAGTACCTGGTACATATTTTTTTGCGGGTGCGTGTCTTTTTGTACACACCAGTTCCCGTGACAAAGGTGGTGCGGTATGCTGGCAGGTGCTGGAATCACCGCCGACAACACTACGTACTCCTGTACGTACTTGAAAAGTATTACGTACACTTTCAGAATGCGCGCTGCTCATCCGATTGTCTGACCCCATTCTCGCTGGTCGTAATATTCGGGTATTCATACGTACTCGCACAGTATGAATGTCTCAAAAGGAAGGTGAAAGTTATTTATGTGCAATACCACAGGGCTGTGAACTGCAGACCTACGCATATATCTATCACACGTGCATACGCCGACAATATAGAAGGTGCTCAACGAACGCGTTGCTGTTTGCTCATCGTATACTGCGTATCACGTGCCGACTACGCTCGTACCAGGTATGGATGGATGGATGGATGGATGGATGTAGCCAGAGTCGTAGCCACAACATCCAAAAAACTCGTAGATATATGTAGCCACAACAACAACAAAAAACATTACCCGAAAAAAAAAAAAGTATCCCGCTGCATTAGTTCTTCATTGCTGTCTCTGGAAGTGGCCACAAAAAAAAATAAATCAATTCCCGACGCTGCCATCCATGTGCAAGAAAGTCAGCCTCTCACAAGCGGTTCTTAAATGTGTACGGGAATGCAGCTTACCCTTCATGCGACTCGCCCAACACCTCGCGGATTCGCTCCGCGCTTGGTGCAAGCAACCAATGCCTACCGGGTCCGTGAAAACCCGATGTGCTCCATCCCGGCATGGTAGGGATGCGGCCCGGCATGGTAGGGATGCGAGGGATCTACGGCCATACGACTACGGCCACATGCATGACGCGAGTACCCCCCCCCCCCCCCCCCGCCTGCCTATTTTCGGGCAGAAAAATACAGCCGCTGGGCATCACGACGAGGCGCCACAGTTCGTTTGGCGAGCAGCCCGCCAACGGCGTGGCTGATCGCAAGGATATAGCCTGGACGGTCGGGCACCGTCTCCCTCCGGATTCTTCCGGTGAGAGCACAAAGATAGTATTTTTTTATGATACTATCACGCGTATGATAAGACAAAACACCCTCCTCGGTTGAATTTCCAAGCCGAGGTTCTCTCGACACGTTGGGAAAAATGATGCGAACGAAGTTTGCCGAGCGACGCACGCGTCTATTATGGAGAGGTCCCGACGAGATCTTCTCACAACCAAGCCGCCTTTTTCGTTTGGTCCCCCCCCCCCCCTGGTTTTGGTGAAAACCGGCTCTGGAATTCATCCCAGGGGGCGTGTGTTTTCTTATCACGCGTGTTACAAGGTATAAGGGGGTGTTGTACAGTGTAAGGGGGGTGCTATCTTGTCAACCCATGTGATACGGTATAAGGCGGTGTGTTGTCTGATCACACGTGTTACGCGGTATAAGGGGATGTGATATCTTATCACACGTGCCATACGGTATAAGGGGGTGTTATACGGTAGTAGGGGGGCGTTATCTTGACACAGGTATGATACGGTATAACGGGGTGTGTTACTTTATCACACGAGTTTGAGGGTGTTATCATATCGCCCGTGTGATACGGTAGAAGGGGGTGTATGCTATCTTATCACACATGCTATACGGTATAAGAGGGTGTGCTGTAATATCACAGGTGTGATACGATATACGGGGCTGTGTTATCTTATCACAGGTGCTACACGGTAGAAGGGGGGGTGTTCTATTATCACCCGTGTGCTCCGGGTATAGGGGGGGGGGGTGGTATCTTATCGCAGGTGTGATACGGTATAAGGAGGGGTGTTATTTTTATCACACGTGTTATGCGGTATAAAGGAGGGTGTTATCAAATCACACGTGTCATAAGATAAAAAGGGGGGGTGTTATATTATCACCCGTGTGATAGTGTGATGCGGTATAAGGGCATGTGTCATCCTATCACCCGTGTTATACGGTGTAACGAGGTGTGTTATCTTATCACACGCGATATACGGTATAGCTATTGGCGAAGAACTCGCGCAGTAGGATATTTGTAAATACCGTCAACTTGTGTGCGTTGCTGAAAGGTCAGCTACTAACAGGGCTGTTCACGGGTCGGGCATAAAAATACTCGCGGATCAGGTCGCACGGGGTCTCACCTAGCCCGACCCGGTCTGACTCGGCTCGACCCGACCCGACCCGACCCATGATTTTGAGGATCTCTTGGCCCAAACCGAGGACTGAGTCATGACCCGTGAACAGCCCAACTATTGCGTAAAAAAAAAAACAACCCAACCCGATATTTTTTGTGTTTCTGTGTTTTGTATCTTGGGTTTTAGGTAGCGTTTCGGCGTTCGGTGGCATTATGCGGGGGATGCACGCTTCAGGAAAAGCTGAAAAGGGCCCCCCCTACTTGTTAACCGCCCCGTTAGAATTAAAAGCGTACGTTTGACCGTATCGTAGAAGAAACGGCCTAGCTATCTATGATATGCACCTTGGTACTTTGTAACTCTTCTGTACGCGAAGTACGACCACTTCTGCTGCTGTGGCAATGCAAAACATAGGGATGTAAAAGTACAACTACTGGTACTGTAGTCACGCAGAACATATCCAACAAAAAATATGTTGCCATTTGTAACTCCAAACTGTCTGCACGTATAGCGAGCCGCGCCTTCGAGCGTCTTAAAAAAAGCCAATGCACTGGTACACATGTATGATGTGAATATGTATATACTGTACTTCGTATATATATATGTGAACATGGTGGTGGTACTCTTAGTAATAACATATAATGAAGAGCAGGCATTCTATGAAGCAAGTACGATTTTCAGTCGAACAGCGCGTGCGTCAAGATGAGCAGCACGAAACCGAGCAGCCAGGCCTGGGCTGGACCTGTGCCGACGCTACTGCGACACCTACCGGGAGTATGCCGTAACTACGGCAGTCGCCCTTATGGTAAACTCGTGGTAGGTGGTGATTCCGTCGCTTTCAGACCTTTCATGATTTTATAAAATTATGAAATACGTCAGCTGTCATGATTTGTGGGAAACTCTGAAAACCTACCCAGACACCCCGCAGAAGGCGCGATCGAAATATCGCACCAAGCTTGCAAAATATGAGTTTTAAGTATATTTTTCGACCTCACACCGTATATACGCGCCACAGACTTTCCTGAGACCCCGCGAAAATCCTGTTTTTTTCTCTGGTCTCCTATTATAGTAATAAGCCAACCCTTTGGTTGCTGCAAAACATCCGAATCCAACTACGTTCCAAATTTTTATCTCAAAACATGGGTGGGTAGTGTCAACCTGTATCAACCATTTTAAAACTGCAGTCCCGTTTTGCGGACAAACCACTCAAATTTTAAGTAGTCTGTCCCCTAAACGGGACCACAGTCCTGAATGTTACCATATAATAGTTTGTAGAGATTATTGCTATGATATGGGGGGACATGCAGTAGTAATAAGGATTAAATGTGCGTAGAAAAAAAAACCGTAGTGTATAGGTTTTTGTGGATGCGATGGGTCCTTATTACTCATGGGTTCGACGTAGCAGTGATGGTTTCCCCGGCTAACATTCCGGCCCGATCCCTGCTGTGAATCAACACACCCTCTGTATTTGCCGTAGAGTTTATGGAAGCTCTGCGCGCGAGGAAGCACAAGAGCAAAAAACAGGGTCGATCACGGACCCTGGTCGGCCATGTACATGGGACGCCGAAAATCTTCTGTGAGTGGTATGATATGGTATGTGTGTGTTGTTTGCGACCTGGTGTTGTGAGGGCTGCTGCGGCGATGCCCCGTGTAGAAACCCATTACCGTTTTTTTTTTTTTTTTTTTGGCAACAAACTACTGCTTTGTAGTACCATACGCGAGAGATGATCTTACCTTTCGATTGTTGAGCGGTCACCAGGAAAAACTACTCTACACGAGACAAAAAACTTATTTGGTGAGCCAAAAGCAAAAGCCTCCAAAAACACAGCGTCGTGGTATCCACCCCGAGCCTCCACTAAACTAACCCCCCCCCCCCCCCCTACTATATATATATATATATATATTATGTATGGGTTGGGTTGGCGTCGGTTGGCAACGACACTGTGTAAAACATGCTGCTCACTACGTGAGCTAAACATCCAGGGTACCGTTTTTTTTTTGTTTTCTTTTTTGGCGATCGCCCACAGCTGGTCGTCTAGTTAGATCATTTGTGCGAAGTAAAGAACCTTTACTCTGCACAAGGGAATTGATGGTATCACGTAGTGTTCAAGGTAAGGCACCCAAGAGGCAGTTACATAGTACTACTCCCATTGCTGTCTCTGGAAGTGGCTACATCGGAAATTAAACTAACTCATTGAAGCTGTCATCCATATGCAAGTCCGCCTCACAGGCGGTTCTTAGTAGGACGCAGCTAACCCTCCATGCGACTCGCCGGACACCTCACGGCGCTTCGCGCTTGGTGCAAGCAATGTCTGCCTGGTCGGTGAAAACCCGACACGCTCCGTCCCGGCATTGTAGGGATGCGAGGGTCTATGGTCATACGACTACGGCCATGCATGAGATCGAGTACATCTCTCCTATCGAGTACACTTCCCCCCCCCCCCCCCCCCCAACCCCCCCCCCCCCCCCCAACGTGTATCAAATAGTGCAGACAAAAGGAGATATGCAAAGGTTCCGTGCGCCGGACAAATCACGCTCCACAGTAGGTCTTTTGCATCATCTAGATCCAACAACGGTCGTTATGAGATGCTGTGCGGGGGAACTGTACAGGACAGATCTAACCCAGGAGACGTGTCCTAGATCATGCAGGTTGCATACGACTCCCACCGGGCAACATGATCTGTAGATTAAACAGATCAGGACGAGCTGAAAGATCTAGATCATGAAACGGGAATCGGTGACTGGCCTGTCGACGTGAGAAAGGATTGGTTTGGGCACTTTGGTGGGAGTCAAAATCACCAAAATGTTCGTCAGGTATTCTATTTTTTCGCTTTTTTCCCCCCCCGTTTCGCTTGCAAGTATCGCAGGAGGAAGAACTTCCAGCCCGAGCTAGCAGTGAAAACCACTCCAACACCACCACCGTGAAACTCAGGAACGGTCGTGATGATGAGAGAAATCACCCTAAAAAGTTTTTTTTTATTCATGTGTGTTTTTTTGCGTTGCTGTACGGATCGCAGGAGGACCTCGAGCCCGAGCAGACAGTCCCCAACACAGCGTATCTCAGGAAGGTCCGCATGGTGGTGCGTCTGAATCACCCGTCCAAGCCGAAGGATGACCGATTGCCCCCGCTCGGCCGGTGGAAGGTGATGTACCGGTATTGAAAGCAGCAGCGCCGCCCGACACTGTCTGACAGACGCGCGAGCTACGGCGGCAGCGGTGCGCCTAAGATTTACTCAGGGCGGTTCACGGCTCCGGTCAATCTTCGAGGGTCAAGTAAGGGTCGGGCAAGGGTGACCCGATCCGACCCGTGAGAGTTTAAAAACCTCCTGATCCTACCCGACCCGACCCGACCCGGCTCCTAAACCGACCTGATCTGACCCGACCCGTGACAATTAAAAAAATCCTGACCGGTGAAGCGCCACAAGGTTCTCTGAAGCTCTTTAAATAAATGAGGAGCGCTGTGCCTCGCTCGCCCAACAACATTGACCTTGGGAGTTGAGAAAAACAAAAGACACGCCTAAGCTGGTGAATGAACTATCTGGCCCACTGCAGGCATACATACGGCAGTGCAACGAATACTGCTGCTGTAAAACATAAGTGAGATTCCAGTGATATTTGGAAGAAAAAAAGAAACACGCACAAGCACAGGCACACCCACACACACCTCAGCTGTGAGATCGAGGTTCTTGAAATGTTCCTCGAAACTCATATTGTGCAAACTTCGCACCATTCTATGGGCGTGTGAGTAAACACAAGCAGCTTTCAGACGAAAATCCGAACACGAAGCTATCCCTGATGCTTCCGCCCGGGCTGGTGCGGTACTTTGATCGCGCGTTCCACGGAGTGTGTGGGTTTTTGGAGTGGTCGGTAAATTCTGATTTGGGCAGTTTCTCAGTCAACCTTCTTTGTACTGCAGTCCCGCCTGGGGGAGAAAGCACTCAAATTCCAAGTAGTTTGTCCCCAGAACAGGACTGCGGCCGTAAAAGGGTTCAGGAGTCTGTCCTGTCGCTCAGAAAAAATATTCGGGCGAAGCACAAGATGTGCTGACCCCTACATCTCCACTGCTGCCGTGCAGTGGGAGCGGTTCGTGTCAAAAAACGCATGCTGTTTCATGGAAGGAAGGAGAGGGTCGTGTGCGTGTTTTTGCAAGCCGCAGGGTCGAACTGCGGGCGAAAACAAATGGCGCATCTTAATACCACGGTAGGAGCTGAACAAGTATCAGGTACCTGGTACTGAGTATTCCACCTGAAGTACTCGCTTTTCCCGGAGTCTTTTTGGCCTATTACCCTGAAGCACTGAAAATGTACGAGATACCACTACCTGCCCACCTGTTAACTGCCACAACGCTTCGCCCCCCCCCTTCATCCTCCCATCTATTTTCGCTCTCCCCCCCTCCCCTCTCTTTTCCCTCTCTCCCCCTCCCTCTCCCCCTCCGTCTCTCCCCCCCCCTTCCCTCCCCCCCCCCCCCCCCCCCCCCCCCCCCCCCCCCCCCCCTTCCCTCCCCCCCCCCTCCCCTCCTACCTAAAACTCCACCGGGCGTCGTCGGTTGCCGTTTCAACTCGACGGTTTCACGCGGGCACAATCGCTGACCGCTCGCCGGCTGACTTTACACAAAAAACGAAAAACAAAACGGAACAAAACGACCAAAAAAAACACATCAAAAGTCCAACGCATGGGAGCGGATGTTCTTGTGCGACTTCTGTCTGCACGTGGTGCCCCCGGGAAAGGCCTTGGTGGCATGCACCGTCTGCAATGTGATCGTGCACGACAGGTGTCTCCGCCGCGCGGTGCGAGCGGCCGCGCGCGGTGCCGGCATCGGAACCGAGTGCGGGACGGACTGCGGCCCCGACCCTGGGGCCGACAGCGGCGGCAGCGGCGGCGGCATTCTGACACCCACTGCCAGCACTACCGGCGGGGGGAGAGCGCTGCTGGGGGGGGAGACGGAACTCTGACCCCCGCTGTCGTTAACGCAAGCCTCAGCGGGGGGGGTCTGACCCCGGGGGTACCGCCGACATTCTGACCCCCGCTGCTACTAGCGTGAGCATCAGCGGAGGGAGTGATGCTGGACGGGGGAAATACGGTGACGGCAAGATGGATGTCGGCTTAGATAGGAGGGAGACAGGTGTGGGCAGCGGCGAGGGCGGGAGCGGGGGGAGCAGGAGCGGCGAGGGGGGACTGGAGGTGAGTTTTCTTTTTTCGGAATTGTCTTTTTCTGGGGACACAAGAGGGTCAATCTGACGACTGCGCAACGGCCCTTTTGGGCTGGTGCCTTATTTTCTGAGCTCTTCCTCACGTGAAGAGCTATTACGGGGGTCCATAGTAAATAGGACCAAATATTGTTCGTACAAATAGGTATATATACAGGTTTTTGTGTGTACCGTAGGTCCTATTTACTATGTCCCCCCCTAATAGTTCAATGTCTCACCCGAAACGTGAGCCTTCAAACAAGTTTGTTTCGCGCGCAAACCCGACCAACCTTCAAACCACTCTATTAATAGGCGATAACAGAAGGCCCGCTTGGTCTTGACGTTGTTGTCGAAACGCTTCTCGTATTTCCGGCCAACTCGACCAACTATTATGCACTCTACGCGCAAGTATAAGGATCACTTGGTCTATATATTAATGCCTAAACGATCCTTATTTTTCTCACCAGAACGGTATGTGCTAGTCCTACGGAATAAAATATCTTGCTATTACGGGGGACCATAGTAAATGGGACCTACGGTACACACAAGAACCTATATATGTACCTAGTTTTACTGACAATATTTGGTCCTGTTTACTATGGTCCCCCGTAATACTTGTGTGGTAACCATATACATACTTGGCGCCATAGCTGCTCGCTTGAGGGGCTCGACAAAATTGGCACAAGGAGGGCAACGCCCACTACCGTGGACGGAGTCGACCATTAACACCAAAGAAGGGTGATTGTGCGACAAGCATCACAGCCACTGTGCGACAACGCGGGTGAGGGTTGCGTACCACTTATTCAAGAAAACGGTTGACACACACGGCGTACGAGACGAATAGAACTAACCCTAGCCGTAAAACTCTGAGCTAGTCAGACAACCCTACTCCTGGCGCTAGGCCAATCAGAACAAACCTCGAATAAGTGGTGAGCTCTGCTGGCGCGGGTTGCCGTCGACACACATGTTTTTTGGGGGGGTGGTGAGTTCAGGGGCACAGACTCCGATGCCACGGAGCCTTGTACGCACGACACGCACAAGCGTGTAGAATGAACCGTCTGAGGCATCTCACGCTTTGATGCTAACACGGGGCCCAAAAACGGTGCCCAAAGTGATGTTGAGAAGTTTGTATGTCCAGTGTAACAGTGGCGAAGGGCTTCGCTTGGGGTGGGGAGGCTATGTCTGAGCTCTTCCACTGCTCGTATCACACGTACAGGCGTCGCGCGGTGAGTGTTGGGTTCGAGTGCCCACTGGCTGTATACTTCAAGTGCAACCAACCATCGAGGGGGTGCTCGTGTGTCGTAGGCCCTGCTGTACGAATCGTTGCCTACACGCTTGGTCCCCTCCGTGTTGTTATGCCGTAGTACTTCGTATTAGTAGAACGCCGCACTAGGCCGGCACTCGTTCTTTTTTTAGGCGTTCGATACACTTCAGCCCAGCGTTTCCCGCTGGCGGGTGGCTCTTCCTCGACCATGGATGGCATTATCGACTAAAAGTGAGGACCAAATCACATGTAGTTGGATCTGATGGGAAAGAAATGTTTTATTTAGCACATTTTCCCGTGGGATTGTTTTGTGTACTCCTGTATCGGGCGCTCGCTTGTAGCTGTGCACTTTTTCCCCCTCCCCTCCCAAGACAAAACAAAACGGTTGTTTTGAGCTATCTTCGAATGGGGAACGTCCGAAAATGTATCACAGTATGACGTCGGCACCCATGCGGAGCCCTTGTATCTTGGATATAAATACCTCGGTGTTACCGTGATCCTAGCGCGGGTCACACGCGTATCACATCATTTGCGCTGCGAGGGGCGCGAGCGGGGGGGGGGGGGGGGCGGGGGCGAGGCGATCGCAACACCAAACGCATATAAATCATAGCAGACTAAAGGGGAGTAAGTAGCACGCACCTACCCTTTTCCTCGGGAGGCTTCTCTCCTCGCCCTGTTGAGGCGTTCTATACCCCCTCCCCCCCACCCAAAAAACGAGCTACTTTTCAGTAAGCTCAAAGCTACAACAAAGCCCGGAGGGCTACTGCAGGGGTCGTATCAAACGATAGTGTTATCGCAATGTGTTACGTCGGGGCCAGAGATACCCTGGCAATTCAGTAGCGCCTCTTCAGGCGTGGGCGCGACGAAACGGGTAGCTTTTTTTTGGAACCAGGATTTTTCTGACTCCCGTGGTGGCTCCTCAGCTAAGGAACTCTAGCCAATGAGACGTTTCATGTTATCGCTGAAACACCCAATGACGCACGCGCCTTATTCTCGTAGGGACACTCAATAGAGCATGCCTTATAATATAGTGGAGCACCCGAGAAGGCATGCCTTGATAGAATTGGAAAACCCAATAAGGCATGCCTTATTATCGCTGGAACACCCATTGAGGCATGCCGTTTCATCGCTGGAACACCCAAGAAGGCATGCTTCAATACCGTTCGAACACGATTAGCACACGCTTAATTAACCTGATGAGGAAAAACAGCAATACCCTTGAGTAAGGTATAGTCCATCCGGTTAAATCTTGCCATCTTGTGACCCCCCACTTTTTCTTGCTCGATCTTTAGAGTTATAACGCGAAACAAAGTTGGCAAGAACCGTGGAGTTGAGAGGAACTCAAATCCGGTGTCATTTGCTTTTTTAATTGACCACTTTTTGAGAAAAAACGGCCCAGAGTCAAGAAGAAAAAAAAAAAACTCGACTTTTTGCTTGTGTTTCCTCTGGTGTCGCTGCTGCGAGCAGGGCGCTCTCCTCTAGTCCACCGCTAAGCGGCACCGTTTCTTCATCTTTGTCGCTTCACTCGATCTGTGAGCCTTCGGAAGGCGTGTAGTCACCCGAGTCGCCAGCGTGTCCCCCGAAGATCATGCCCTCCGATTCGGAACTGCTGTTGAGTTCAACGCACCTCAATTCCGGGGGCATCTCGTCCTAACCCAGCCAATCGGCGAGACCATCTGGCTTGCCGAGGACGCCCTGTTCCATACCTCCCGAGATCTCGAAGGCCGTGTTGTCACCACAGGATTCTGAAACTTCCTCAAAGTCCACTTCCTCTACTCCCTCAGGCGGCTGCTCATCAATCACATTTGCTGTTGCTGCTGGAATGTTGCTGCTGGGGAGATTCCAGCAAGCGAGCAGCGTTTGAAACCCCCTCCTGTGCTCTGCGTCCTTGCGACCCTTTCTGTGCCCCCTGTCCGATCGTCTGCTGTCTCCACCGCACGTGGCGCAATCGCTGCTGCTGTCGCACTCTCAATCGCCCTCGTAATTGGTGTCATCCTCTCCGGCATCACCAGGTTGCCCTGCACCTCCAGGGAGAGACGGTGGTTCTTGTGGCTCCGAATCGATGTTTTCCGCAGATGGAACACGTTTCGAGAACCGCCCACCAGCTACCCCGCCGCTCTTAGCCTTGGCATCCCGAGGACGCCCAGCCCCTTCCTAGGCTTGTGTTTGTGCGCGGGTGTGCTCTCGTGTGTGCATATTCGTGCTCATGTGTGTACAGCAGTAGTGTGGCTATCTCTGTGTGTGCCGCTCTGAAACTTTGAGCGACCACATCTCACTCAAAATATTTGTTTTCGCACAAAATAAATTTAAAAAAAAAACATGCCATGGGTGCACGTCCAATTCGCCCGAATCTGTTGAGTTTTTCGGGATCGTATCGTCAGTTGTTGCACATAAAACGAAACAAATTTCTCCCTCCATATAAGGTTTTCTGTCTTTTTCTCTCCCCAAACTCGGCAAAAAAGTTTTTAAAAAAAACCTTCACTTGACATGGAGCTGGTCGACAAAATCTGTTCAAAACCGCCCCCCCCCCCCCCCCCAAAAAAAAAAAGATCCCTCGTTCGTTACTAAAAACCAAACAAAATCACCGAAAGCATCCACTGGTTTGCGAACATCCCGGCAACGAAAGAAAAAAAAGAACTGATCCATACAAAAGACCCGCCAGAGACAGAGCTTTCAAACGGTATATTCCATGGCACCAAGGGGTCATTCTGTCGTGCAGGATATTTTTTTTTGCTACATGGTGAAATGATGGCCAAGTTTAACCGGATGGACCATGCAGCAGTAGTAGTAGGTTTTTCCCCCCCGAAACTATTTTGTAAAAAGCAAACAATGTCGTACACCAGTAGGGTAACGTTCCTCCCTCATTTGACAAAGAACGCCAAATCCATCAGCCATACCGGGTGCATGTTTTGGAACCTGGAGCGAGGCAGCCCCGTCGGACGCGTGCTGTACGTGTGCGATACTGGTATATATAGCGGTATATAACACACATATAGCATTTTGGGCAAAAATATTTATGACGGACCAGGCTCCTCAACCTGTACCGCCGGAGGATTAAAAAAAAAAACTATCGTCGGAATGCCACTACGTAGTGCTTTCTTTACTGTCGTGTTGTTTGGGATGTACCTCTATTATAGGCGTTGTCATCGGGTTTTGCATTTTTCTCAAAATCGTCTTCGGACGTGCTATTAGCAAATAGAGCTCGTCAAGGGGGGGGAGAGCGTCAGAAAAAAAAATGAAAATAGTTTGGGCCACAAAAGTTGCTGCTACTCGTACCGCCGTTGTGTTTTTATAGCACACCCCATCATTTGCGATCCTTTCGCAAAGCAACTTACCAATGGCCAAACGAATCGGTCACCACACCAGGTATACGTTTTAGTTTACAGGCACGCAAGCATGCATGCCCCCCCCCCCCCCCCGCTGCACCGTACCGTACCGTTCAACAACTCTTCTCAAACACGACCGAGACAGGCACAGGGGGGGGGTCGAGGCGACGTTGGGGAGGAGGGGGGAGGAGGACCGCGAAATCACAGGCAGCTTGTATGGAAGTATTGACGGCACCGGGGGCGGGGTCGGCAGCGATGACATCGGTGGCAGCTATGACATCGGTAGCAACGAGGGCGGCGACGGCGGCGGTGACGGTGGGGCCAGCGGTGCGTCGGGCGGCGCCTCTACTAGGGTCTGGGTGTGCGGTTACTGCACGGAGGAACACGTTCTGCTCAGGGAGGAGCGAGGCGAGCGTTTTGAACAAAAAAAACGTATTCTGCTTGTTTTCATGTTGTTTTTTTCTCGACTTTCAATTTTCGATCGCGTTAATGCACTATGTTTTTGTTAGTATGTAAACTAAACAAAACCTCTTGTAGTGCTGTGGCGAAAAGCACATGTCGCATCTCCTCCCATCTTGTAAAAGCGCTGCTGTGCGGGGGGTTTATAGCTGAGTCTACGGTAACCCCCCTCGGTGTGCTTTCCATGTTGACCCTTCGAAGAGTATGACGTTGTTTTTCCTCTTCTCGTCACTATTCCCCCTCTCGCGTTCTGCTAGCTGCAGTAGTAGCAGGCCGGCCGCCGCTCGTGGATACTTCGTCGAGGCGGACTAACAAACGTTTCAAGCTGACCGCGCCTCCTCCCCCTCCCTCCCTCGCCGCGTTTCGAAACAACAGCGGCCGCTGAGATGCTCAAGAAGAGCCGAACCGACTTAGCCATTGCCAAGGGTCTCTCCACGGAAAGCGCCGAGCGCGCCCAGGCGAGAGATTTTCCTCTGCTTTTATGACTTTCCCACGATAGCAAGGCACAGGGGAAACATATTTTCAACACCCCTGCCCCTGCGACCCCCCCCCCCCCCCCCCCCGCCCCGCCCCGCCCCTCCTCGGCACGCGGTAGCCGCCGCCACATTGCTCACTCACGTTACCTTTCGGTGTTGGCATGTGTATCAAGGTAGGCATCAGGCTGTATATATATGTTGGCTGAACTCCGTGGCGTGGTTGTTTTGCACTGCTCGCGGGATCAGGTCGTCGGGGTCAAAGTACTCACACGCCCCAAGGTACTCGTGCGTGGCAACACCTTGTTATACGTACTGTTGCAGAAATGGGAAGCGAAGAGTTTAAGCAAGCGCACGGCACCGTCAGTGTTTTTTGTGTGGAGGCGTCATCGATGCGCTCAACTATAATAACCCCTTTCGACGGCACTCCCTTCTTGGAGACAAATTGGGGACAAACTACTTGGAGATAGATATAGATACACGCTTATGTACACCGTAGCGCTTAAAGGGATCGATAACCTTTTCAGGGACTGCCGTTCCGTTTGTGCGGGACAAAACACGTAAGTTCTTAAGCAGTTTTGTCTCCAAAACGGGACTGCAGTCCTACTGTATGTAGACATTTTCTGAACCTGTACTTGTACTGGTATCTTTTTACCACTACGGTGGAGGATGACAAAAAAGAAAAAAGAGAAAAAGTTGCGCCCGTTGTTTACCCCTTCGGTGCATATCGGCAGAAGGAAGAAAAACAAATGTGGAACCTAAATGATGACATTATCGGAATATATATATGGTAGTATTCGTCCGCCATCCGCGATACGAATCGACCCGGGCAGCTGGCCGGCTGGCTGGCTGGCTGGGGTGGAGGGGAGGGTATGTGTCCGAAGCTGCCTGCATTGTAAGGAGCTGCATAGTACCAATGCACACGCACGCACGCGCGGTGGTATATACTTCGCGCTGCCTGTTTGCTTGCTTGCTTGTTATGCACACTCACACTCTGTTGCTCTGTGTAGGTGGGCATGCTCGACAACATCCTCGCACTCGTCAGTGATGATGATGATGACTTACCTTACGCATATTTACGGCATTCTTTACCGCACGCAGAAGCACCGGGCGAAGTTGCGGAGCGTGGTAATGCTGCAGGCGGCGTTCAGAGGTACAAGCGTCAGGCGGATGGTGCAGTCGGCCCACCAGGTGACGCTGCGTTTTTTTTTTCGTGTTTAGTTATACTTTCGCGTTTTATTGTGTGGCAAGAACCGAGTAAGTGAGCGAGTGAAGTGAAGTGCCCGGACGAAAGGACGCCTCCCAGAGACAAGGTTATACTTTCCGGCCCACCGCTGCTTCGTCAATGCCGCCGACTTATGGTATGTGCTATGCCATGAAGCGGACATGGCCGTGTTTCCTCCCACAACAAATAACCTCAGGACCTCCGAGAACATCCGATATCACTCAGGGCGTGAACATAAGGGCCGCTCGGTCTTCATATTAATGTCCAAACGCTTCTTGTATTCACGCCCAGAGAGTGCGTTTCATCCCGTTTCTATTTACGCCCGGAGTGTCTCCCCGTAAATACCCTCCGGACATCTGCCATTCCCTGTGTATTTTCACCAAAAAAAAAGTCAGAATGTCCGAAATAACTGTGTGCGTGTCCCCCCCCCCCCCCCATAAACGCTTCAGGATCTCCGACAATATACAAACCGTGGCTTCACTCCCATACCAAACCCCTCGGGATCTCCACCAAAATATTTACCAGGTACTCGTTTTGTTTTGTTTTGTTTTGTTTTCGTTCTCCTCGTCCCGTGAAAATCTCAGGATCACCTCCGAGCGTGGAAGTTGGAGGTGCTGAGCCTCGACGGCCTTCCAGTCAGCTTGCGCAAACGCGAGGTAATAACCCCCGCCCCCCCCCCCCCCCCCCCTCGTCGAAGAGATGGAGGGAGGTTGTACTCATTATCATGCATGGCCGTAGTCGTATGACCATAGACCCTCGCACCCCTACAATGTCGGGACGGTTTTCATCGACCAGGCAGACATTGCTTGCACCAAGCGCGAAGAGGCATGAGGTGTTGGGCGAGTCGCATGAAGGGTGAGCTGCATCCTACTAAGAACCGCTTTTGACGCGGATTTTCTTGCATACGGATGACAGCATCTATTAATTGGTTTAATTTCTTGTGTGACCACTTCCAGAGACACCAATGAGTTTACTCTGTAACTGCCTCGTGGGTGCCTCGCCAGATACACACTACGTGATGCGATCATCCCCTTCGTGCGGAGGGAAGGTTCTCCCCGCACAAAAAATGATCTAACTTGACCGCCAGCCGTGGTAACCGCCAAAAAAGAAAAAAAAACGGCACCCTGACTGTCTAGCTCACGTAGTGAGAGGCGTGTTTTTCGGCGTCGTCGCCAACCGACGCCAACCCAACCTATACATACCAGGTATGTAATAGAGGGGGGGGGGGGGGGGGGGTGGACGAGGGCGGGTTAACCTACGATGACGACTTCTGTACGTATTATGTGAAGCTCACATTAGATTGCGGAATCCTCAAACAGCCTACTTTATCACACGCGTGACATGATAACACACAATGTCTGTGATGATTATCAGAGCCGATGTGTCTAAGCCCAGGGGGGAGGGAGTAGCCAGTCGACGAGAATGGCGGCATTTGGGATAGGTCTCGTCGAGACCTACTACTATATATGTGCCCGTCCATAGACGCGTCGCTCGGTGTTTTCGCACGATTCCCGTTTTTTGTCCAGAAATAAAAAAAGTGGTTTATAGAAATTTCGCCTCAAGGTGGGTTTGGGCGTCTTAACCCCCGCAGGACCTTTGCCCTGTGTTGGGGACAAGCCACTCAATTTCTGAGCAGTTTGTCCCCAAGACGGGGCTGCAGTGCGAGAAGGGTCCAGTGTTTGTTTACACTGTAGATTCTGCAGTGCTCAGGGGGGGGGGGGGGGGGGTTCACGCGGTCCGCGCCACAGCCGGCGGCGGCTTTAGTGTTCGACCTTGGATTCATTTGGTGTCGGCAGAAGTGCATAAAAATAGCGCGTAACAAGAAGTCGTGTCCTCTCTGGTGCATGAGGCAGTCGACCGACAGATGTTGGTAAGGGCGTCATTTCCGTACGCAACGTGCGTGAGGGTACACCAGCCCCTCCCAACGGCTTATTTTTAAAGCTGTTTGTTGGTTTGTATGTATGTATGTATGTATGTTTTTTTTTTTTTTTTTCAACGGAAAGAGAGTGCATGGAAACGCCGAGCGACGTCTTTGGAAAGCTCTCTCGTTCGAGATATTTCCTTGATTTCCTTCTTCTTCTTCTTCTTCTTCTTCTTTCTGAGATTTTTGCTGGGGAATTTTCCTGAAGTGATCGACGCTTGAGCCCATGCTGCCTGCCTGCACATTGGAGGATGATAGCGAGGGAAAACTGAATATATATATATATATATTTACACCTGGTCAACAAAAGCCTTGTTAGATGACATAACGTACCAACAATGATGGTACAATATCGTGTTCCTTGTTTTGTGTTCTTCTTCTTTCCGGCAATGTTTTTGAGTGATTGCGGTTGAAGCTCATCATGCTGCATCGTAGTCCGTTGGTAATGGCGGACATAACAACAACGCGAGAAATAGTTATTCACTTGCTCCCCTCCCCCCCCACCTCCTTCCCGCCCCCGCCCTCCCCCTATATACCCCTCACCATGCCCGTCGCGCTTCCCGAAGACCCTACCACCACGCAGCAGGGGAGGAGGAAGGCCAGCCTCTTCTTGCCGCCCGAGAGCAACACCCGACGCCCCCATCCCCCTCTACCGAGTGGTCGTCTCCATAATCCAAGACCAGCCGCCCGGAGTAGGCCTGGACTCTGCCTCCTCTTCCTCCTCCATGCTGCCCGTGCAACTGTTCCGCTATGACACGCTCGCGCTGCCTGCCTTGTCAGACTCGTCGACTGCTACCCCCTTCGCCGCTGCCACGAAAAATCAGAATCACCATCATGGTGTTGGGCGTTCGTCGTCCAGTTCTGCGCTCCCTCCGATGGTGGAGAGGAGTGAGGCGGGTTCCGGTGGAGGAGGAAACTGTATCGATTTCAACGATGAGGCGGGTGACCCTCGATGTCGAGCGACGTAGCATGTGTTTTTGCTGCTCGCTGCGATAAATACATATATGCGGTTTCAAGTCGTCAAGAGCAATTTAGGTTTTTTCATTGATATCATGACGTCTTCAAATGACTCCGCAAACCATAGTGCTAGAAAGTAGCACCGGCGTTTGTCGAGACACTAGTTCTACAGCGGCAGCAGTAGCGACAGCAGCAGTCTTGTCAAATAAAATAGCACTCGGTGGAACTGATGTGGGAAAACACGGTGACGACCCTACTGTAGCAATGGTCAATGGTGACACGATTTAACTTGTTTCGATGCTGTTGTGTTCCGGACTTTGTTTGGCCGACTTGCTGCCGCCTTGGTTCAGGAATCTGTTTGGCCTACTTCCTGCCGCCTTGGGGCTACGTAGGCACGCGCGCGGGGGGGGGGGGGGGGGGGGGGGGCTGACAGCACAGAGGAGCTCGCATGAATAGTTCACCGTCTGGTAGCTCTACGAGACACTTTTCCATCTAAGCCTCGTTTGTTTTCATTTGAACCTTTCGTTGTGGTTGTGTGCAGGTGCTCATTCCCGGCACCAAGCCTTCGGTGACGGCAATCTTCACCGTGGTACGCCAGGTGAGCCCATCTTCCGCCGGTTGTTGCAACGTAGTTGTTGGATAGCATACTACTAGAATTTTCCTATCTATCGGAATATATATTTTTAAGAAAATGTGTGTATCGTACTGTACCTGGTCTTATGGTATCGAAAGGTTCGATCTATGATATTTCAACATATTGAGATTTCAATGTGTCGTACCAGGCATCACTATATACGTACAGTATGTTTTACTCTGATGCTGAACGGAAACTTGAAACTTTCGACGTACTCAATACGTCGAAATATCGTTATTTCGATATATCGAACTTATCGCAATGAAAAATAGCGACACTTTCGATATGTTGATATTCCGAAATATCACAACTTTCGATTATTATTGGACGCGTTTTGCCCCTCTCCGTCTCTTCTGGCATCCCCGCAATATGCTTCCTGATGCTGTGAACGAAACTAATCGACGTACGTACATATATATATGTATATATTGAATTCATACGTATCCCAATCTCATGGGATTGATTGATGTGTTTTAGGTTTGCCGCCATCATGTCGAACCTGACTTTTTCATTCGACGGCAACCACTGCGAGCAATAAATATACGATTGAGATGCCCAAAAACCGCAAACAGGACTTGGCTGATCCCGCGCGAAGTTGAGAATCGTAAACAGAACCTGAATCCTTCAAAACTACTGATAAAAATGATGATACTTTATTTCCAAAGTCATATCTCCCCCAAAACAAATGGGCGGACTGTCGGTACTGTAGTGAGGTGAGGGACCAGCACGCGCGGGTGGGATGTGATTTTGGCAGTGACTTGGGGGCGGGACGTCTAGGCCTGATCCCTTACAACCGAAAGATCCGGGTCCGGCACAGCCCGGCAGCTTCATCTGCAACTGTACGTACGTAGCCTCGCCGAAAGCCGAGTCCAGCTCTTTGTTGAAAGTGTGCCGTGTGTTTACGGTTAATCGCTGTGTTGCACGGAAGCCATCGCACGGAAACCGTTTTTTTTTTGTTTTTCGCCCGACCCATCGGGGCGAGGTGGTCCGCCGCACAAGCGAAAATAGCCCGAGCCGCCGTCCGTCAAGAGAAATGCTCCATAGCCCTCCTGTACCTGCCCCGTAGCGCTTTCTCATCTCTACCCCCGCCCCCGCCGACCGACTTGTTAAACCACTATCAATAGGGCGTATAGAAGGGGGTCACTTGGAGGGCTTCATGTTTCAGCGATTCATACAAGCGCATCGCATTATCAAGGGGTTTCGATGGCATGGTAGGGCATGTTTTACGAGGGCTTCAACCAAATGCGCTTCCTTCCGCGAAAATGCGCGCGTTCGTGGGATTGGTTGTCACGCTCCTGCCTCAGTCTAGCAAAATTATTTTATGGTTCGTTTCTGAAGCGAGGTACAGAGGGAGCCGTCGTGCGAGTGATCTAAACCTCGGAAGAGAAAATGGAGGCGTAGCCTTGAGCCCTATCTCCCCCACACGCCCCCCCCCCCAACCCCCAACACCAGAAAAAAAAATCGATTAATTCGAAGCTGTCGTCCATACGCAAGAAAAAGCCCGCCTCAAAAGCGGCTCTTAGTAAGATGCAGCTCACCCTTCATGCGACTCGCTCAGAGACCTCACGTTACGCTTCGCAAAGATTGGTGAAATCGATCAAAATGTTTTGCCTGGTCAGTGGAAACCCGATGTTTGCGCTCCGTCCCGGCATTATAGGGATGCGAGGGTATGTATTCAAACGAACGACCGCAGCCGTGAATGACATGAGCACCCCCCCCTCCCCCGCTCGCTGGTCAGCGGTCAAATGACTAAGGCAAGCCACAAACGAGTACCCCGCCCACCCCCCCGGCTCTCCCCCGCCGACTTCGTCAAACGCTTCTGTATTTTCGTAGAACCGCGTTCCCCACGCTGGTACAGCGGCGAAGCAGCGGAGGGCTAAGGCCAAACAAGCAGCGCTGCCGGTGCTAGTCGGTCAGACGTCCTCGCACCTCAAGACCGACTTGTTCCGGGGGACGACACGCATCATCTCCCTCCCGCTCAGCACTCAGCTCGTTCCGGTGATGAAGTCCTCGCCGGCAGGGAAGAAGGAGACGTGGCCGGTGCGTTTCTTATTTGTTTTTTTTTCTGTTTCTGTTTCACACGCAGACAGACTACTACACACGCGTTCGTTCCGTCTACCTACCGGTATAACCTCTATTTATACATATGAGAAATAACGACGCATCAAGGTGAATACACTCGTCGTAAGAAAGAAACTAAAAAAAAAAAACAATTGTTTGCGCATTTTCAAAGAGAGAGAGAAAGAGAGATTGAGCATTTTGGCGTACGGTATATATGGTGGGGTGAATATTATACAGCTCTAGGCGAAAATACGATGGCCGATTGGTTTTCATTGCTCATTTCTAAACGCTCCGTATATGATGCACAGATGCACGACTTGAGCTACTGTACAGTAAGTACCGCCCCCGTCATAAAAAAAAAAACGCCTACATACACAAGAAATATTAACCCTAAAAATTCCACCGGGACGCGCTGCTACGATCGAGGTGCAACTCTGGGCGTAAATATAAGGGCCGCTTGAGCTTCATGCCGATATCTAAACGGTCTCTATATTTCCACCCGGAGCTGTAGCACGTTTCGCACCAAAATTATTTGTTTTCTGACCACTGTCAGTGGGGGTTCCTGAAATGAGGCTGAGCTTCGTATACACCGGAGAAGGCATGTCTTTCATCGCTGGTACATCATTTGTTTTGTGTCGTAAATGTATTTTTCGAGGGACAACAGACATGCCAGGTGCGATGGATAGGGCCGAGGAGGTTAATCAACCACCCTTTTTAGGACTGCCTTTCCGTTTTGAGGACACTCCACGCGAATCCTAAGTATCGTTTGTCCCCAAAACGGTACTGCAAGGCCCTAAAGTGTTACGAGCGGAACCCTTTTTTTTTTTTTTCTTTTCCTCAAAAACACAAGTCACGAAATCATTTTCTTGGGAGATATAATACGTACGTAAGCGTTCTTGAAGCGAGGAAGGAGCCTCACAAAAAAAACATACCAGGTACATATATATATATATATATATATGTAGGTGCTAGATATGCATGTGTGCTCAAGTACGTATACATATACATACACACGTATCTCGCTGTGCCGTATCGCACGTCCGGGGAAATAAGAAAACTCGGGACCGGTTATACTGAAGATCAGCGTGGAATAATACCCCCCTTTCTGAAGAACGTATTCCCTTTGCCTTTCGACATGTGCAGGGAGGGCATTCTTCATTCACAGTGAAAAAGCTGGCACAATTCGTCGGACACAACCGATCGCATTCGATGCTCTCTGCTTCCCTGCGTATACTCAAGTTGAATACGCACTCGTGTACCACACCCTTTGCCCAAATATCGACCCTGCTCTGTTGTCGTCACCGGGTACCTAGCCTATTGATAGCCCGTGTTTTGATTGTTTTTTAAGACAGGACCGGCACCGCTGTACGGTATGTCACACAAGTTAATGGGTTCTGCGAAATGGTCGGCACCGCAAAGCAGTATCGACAGAGTGCGAACAAAACAATGTTTTTTTTGTGTAGACAGGTTATTATGTTCCGGGAGGGGGGAAAGGGGGGGGGGGGGTGTTTTCGATGGGGTCCGTTCTGAGTTCGTGCTAGAGTATAGGTATATATATATATCGTATGTATCACGTAGCCGCTTGCTGTATAGGGGGTGTGAGGTTGACAGAAAACAACGTCGCCGAGTGGTTTTGATAGTTGGCTAGGCGTTGCGAAGTCGGTTGCTCGCGATGCCTTGCGGATTTTTCTGCGCAATTAGCGCCTGACTGGTGCCGCTTGTGGCTCGACAGCGTGGTTTTTATTGATGAAAAAATAAGTCAGGTAGACGGCTGGCTGTGGAACCGCCACCCGACTTTTAGCGGTAGACGTGGAGAGTCTAGCCAAGGACTGCCTCACAGCTGGCAGATATCGGTATAAAGGTAACCCCCCCACTCCCCTTGGGTTGGCGTCGGTCGGCAACGACACTGTACACGTACCGCTCACCACATGAGCTAGACAACCAGGGTACCTTTTTTATTTTTTTGGCGGTCGGCCACAGCTGACGATCGAGTTATAAATAAATTGTGCGGGGTGGAGAACCTTTATTCCGCACAAGGGAAATCATCGCATCACGCAGTGTGTATATGGTGAGGCGGTCACGAGGCAGGTACGTACGCCCATTGCTGCCTCTGGAAGTGGCCCCACCGGAAAATGAACGCATTGAAGCTGCCATCCATGTGCAAGTCCACTTCACATGCGGTCCTTAGTAGGATGCAGCTCGCCCTTCATGCGACTCGCCCAACACCTCACGGGCGCTTCGCACTTGGTGCAAGCAATGTCTGCTTGGTCGTTGAAAACCCAATGTGCTCCGTCCCTGCATTGTAGGGATACGGAGGTCTATGGTCATGTCATTACGGCCGTGCATGATATGGAGCATACCCCCCTCCCTGTCTCCCCCTTCACCCTTCATGAGACTCGCCAAACACCTAAAACTACGCTTCGCGCTTGGTGCAAGAAATGTCTGCCTGGTTGGCGAAAACCCGACGTGCTCCTTCGAGATTGTAGGGGTGTGAGGGTCTATTGTCATACGACTACGGCCATGCATGACATGAGTACACCTCTCCTATTGGGTACCCCCCCCCCCCCTCTTCATCCGGCGCTGCTACTTTCTTCCGTGACACTCGTTTCTTACCGCTAAGATGCGCCGTTCTGCTTTTAGCCATCCGACTCCAGTTTTTTTTTGCCTCGTTCCGTTTTTTTTCTCGCGCGCTAAAGCTTGCCCGCAACAACTTGACGGAAAGGCGGCCGCATCCCCTCCCCTTCCCCTCCCCTCCACTCCCTCCCCTCCCCAACTTCCCCTCCCTAACTTTCCCCCCCTCCCCTGGTCGTTTTTACTGCCTTAAGATGGTAACGCCGGAACAACTCCCTGAAGGCCCTTGTGCGCGCGCATCAAGCCCCTGAGCGACGCGACGTCTAAGTGCGGCTTCATGCGGGTGAGCTTGAGCGACAGGAAAACTGCGTCCTGCTGAAAGCATGGGGGTACGCGTTTCTGAGTCCAAACCTTTGCTAGATTCATCGCAACCCTTTTCCTCTCTCCCTTCCTCCCTCTCTCCCCTTCCTCCACCCCTCCTCCATCCCTCCCTCCTCCACCCCCCCCCTCCCTCCCCCCCCCTCCCTCCCCCTTCCCTCCATCCCTCCCTCCATCCCTCCCTCCCTCCCCCTCCCTCCCCCTCCCTCCCTCCCTCCCCCTCCTCCTCCCCTCCCCCCCCCCTCCCTCCCTCCCCCTCCCTCCCTCCCTCCCCCCCCCTCCCTCCCTCCCCCCCCTCCCTCCCCCCCTCGTTCCATCTGAGTCCCGCTTCGCCTGGTTGACGCCTTTTGCACCACCTCCACAAGAATCCATCCGAAGGGGACAAAAAACGATACCTTTGCTGAACTAGCGTTGAATTATAACAAACATGGACAAACGTATCCAAACTTGCGCCTTCCCATCCACCACCACTTCAGCCTCGCCCTCGTAGCATCACAAAACGCGGATTTTGTCAACCTATGCCTAGGCGGACAAGGGCTTAGTATTTGGGCTCTGACGCGGTGCATCTGGTGTTGGTGGTGTTTGTTGTTGGTGTTCGTGTCGTTGTCGGTGATGGTGGTGGTGGTGGTGGTGGTGGTTTTACACGTGCTTTAAGCAGGGGGGGATTTATAAAAAAAAATCTGAGGCTTTCTTTGTTTACTTGATTACAGTACAGGAACTCTGGACCCCGCCCCCAACACCTAAGCAGGGAGGGATTTATCAAAAAATTCTGAGGCTTTCTTTGTCTACTTGATTACAGTACAGGAACTCTAGACCCCGCCCCCAACAACTAAGCAGGGGGGGATTTATCAAAAATTCTGAGGCTTTCTTTGTTTACTTGATTACAGTACAGGAACTCTAGACCCCGCCCCCAACAACTAAGCAGGGGGGGATTTATCAAAAAATTCTGAGGCTTTCTTTGTTTACTTGATTACGGTACAGGAACTCTAGACCCCGCCCCCAACACCTAAGCAGGGGGGGATTTATCAAAAAATTCTGAGGCTTTCTTTGTTTACTTGATTACGGTACAGGAACTCTAGACCCCGCCCCCAACAACTAAGCAGGGGGGGATTTATCAAACAATTCTGAGGCTTTCTTTGTCTACTTGATTACAGTACAGGAACTCTAGACCCCGCCCCCAACAACTAAGCAGGGGGGGGTTTATCAAACAATTCTGAGGCTTTCTTTGTTTACTTGATTACAGTACAGGAACTCTAGACCCCGCCCCCAACAACTAAGCAGGGGGGGATTTATCAAAAAATTCTGAGGCTTTCTTTGTTTACTTGATTACAGTACAGGAACTCTAGACCCCGCCCCCAACAACTAAGCAGGGGGGGATTTATAAAAAAATTCTGAGGTTTTCTTTAATTACTTGATTATTTTATATGGGAACTCTAGACCCGCCCCCAACACCTAAGCAGGGGGGGGGTTATCAAAAATTTCTGAGGCTTTCTTTATTTACTTGATTATTTTATGTAGGAACTCTAGACCCAGCCCCCAACAACTAAGCAGGGGGGGATTTATAAAAAAATTCTGAGGCTTTCTTTATTTACTTGACTATTTCAGGGTTATTTACTTGATTATTTTATGTAGGAACTCTAGACCCCGCCCCCAACAACCGACGTTTGATAAATATCGTGAGACCTAAGCCCCATGCACAATCTAATGCACTTGCAAATAGTAATATGCAAGACAGGTCGGATGCATGGGTATTGGGTATTTAGTGCGCTAGTTGTAGGAGTCTCGTCACAGCGGGTAACGTTTAGGCTTCACTATATGTAAAGTAAAACCCTCTACGTACCTTAGCATGGCCCAAGACCCGACTTCTTTTGACAAAAAAAAAATATAAGCGCACCTTAACCCTTACAGGACTGCAGTCCCATATTGGGCACGAACTACTTAGAATTTAACTGGTTTGTCCCCAACACGGGGCTGCAGTCCTAAAAGCTTAATCCGACAAATTGCCCCAGATTGGCCTAGAAAGTACACGACGAAAATAATTGTAACAGCTAAAAAGAAATTCCGACAATATTGGGCAGTTTCTCGGCAACGAAAAAAGAGCCCCCCCCACTCCCTCTTCGAGCGTAACTACTACTCTCCTCGACCGATGAGTGCTACGCTTTGTCGCAGCAACGCCTCGGGCCAGTTCGATAGAACGCGGAGGTAAACCCGCATGGGCCCGGACCACCTTCGGCGCGTGCACTCCCCTCTTACCCTTTACAGCAGTACGGAAGCGAGAAGGAAAAATGAACGCGCGACACAGACGTGACTCTTCAATCGCTAACGTAAGCCCTCCTCCCCCCCACTCCCTTCCCCCCCGTAGCTCCACATACTTGTTCCTGTGACGGGTATAACCATCGCCCAATACCCCCCTCCCTTCCCTCGTCCCTGGTTCCACCTGTTCATGTGACGAGGGGGAAATCAACGCGTAACCGCCCCCCCGTCCCTGGTTCCACCTTTTCCCTGTAATCCTGTAAACCCCCCGAACCCTATTTTGTGTTCGGCGTTCACCATGACTGGCGATCGAGTTGGATCATATGTGCCGGGTGGAGAAGCTTCACTCCGTGGAAGGAGAACACTTGTATCGCGTGGTGTGTACCGGTGTGTGGTGAGGCACCCACGAGGCAGTTACACATGCATTATTTACCGGTTGCTAGCTATGGATGTAGCCACGCCTGAAAGAAAAATGAGTGTTTTCGACGCTTTCGTCACCCCTACGCATAAACGTACGCACAGGGTGCTTAACCCCGCCGAACAGGCGTTTTATTAGCAAACTATAGCTCATCCTTTAATGCCAATTCGCCGAACAATCTCCCGTTAGCCTTCGTGGTTGGTGCAAGCAATAAATGCATGTCTGGTCAGTGGAAACCCTGCATACACCTTCCCGGCATTGTAGGGATGCAAGGGTCTATGGTCATACGACTACAGCCATGCATGACATGAGTACACCTCCCCCCCCCGATAAACAGCTTCAGACCGACAAGCACGCGCTGCCCAACTGATAAGCGGATTACCCAGGTGGTGAAAAATTGTCGTACCCCCCGCGCTTCTCCTCCTCCCGTGAGGGGTTCTACGATAGAGATCCACCCAAATGTTTCCGAGGCTCCCCATTTGACCTTAAGGAGCTCCACACACCTCACCCGAAAACTGACTTCAGCGAAAATCAAATTGAATCCCGATGAACAATCCCACGACCCACGTATACACAAAACGTCATTTTTCGAACCAAGAATGGCATTCCGACTATTTTGGGTTAAGGAACCCCGTCAATTCAGAAACAAAATGGCGGAAGTGTGCTACCTCTATTATAGAACGCGTCCGGCGTATATGCCAATTTTTCCTTTGAGACCCTCCCGTCACCGCGTCTTCGTGCCGCGCGAATTACCGCAGGTGATGTTCTTGGCGGGTCGGTTCAACGCCCCTTCTGAGAGGGCTCATCGGTACTTCGCGGTGTTGGCGGAGGGATACCTCTCCCTTTACGACGGCGTTTGCTCGCAGAAGCCTCCGGTAAGGCCGACTTGAGTCTGTCTCGCCGCCGCCACCGCCACCGCCGCCGCCGCCACCGCCGCTGCGGCTGGCCTGCTGCAAGCGTTCTTGTTCAAAGTGGTCGGGTTTAGAGCGGGGGGCCGGGGGGGGGGGGTGTACTCGATATCGTACATAGCCGTAGTCGTAAGGGCATAAACCCTCGGGGGAGGGGGTGGGGGCGAGGTACTCAATTGTTTAATACCTTCGCCATTTGGTCATTGACCGCGCATCCTCTTCGAGACGGGGGGGGGGGGTACTCATTTGTTGCTTGCCTTAGTCTTTTTGGCCTTTGACCACGCATCCTCTTCGATAAGGAGTGTTGGGGGGGCGTATTGATGGTGTGCATGGCCGTAGTCGTATGACCAAAGACCGTCGCATCCCTACATTGCCGGAACAGAGCACGTCGGGATTTTCACCGATCAGGGGGGGGGTTCGCAAGAGTAACGCTCTGTCGCGCAAGCGTTGTTATTCAGAGCAGTGTTGGGCTCGGAGGCGGGCGGGGGGGGCTCTTCGCAAGAGCAGCTCCCAACTCCGAGCGTTGTTGTTCATACGAACGGCACTACAGAAATACGTACTTGAAGACTGGGCCATTCCTCTCACTTCAGGAGCCTCCGTCTACCGCACTGTACCGCACTGTACGGGCACTGATTTTTTTTCCCCCCTCTGAAAGCTCGACCGCGCTTTTTTTTTTTTCTGCGCACTCGCAGAAGGTCAAGGTCTCAATCCGGGGCGCGGGCGTCTGGAAAAAGACGGCCCAGTGTCAGGTGCTTGTCTGCCTCCGGAAGAACGATGAGCTCGGCAGGTCCAACTTTCAGGTTAGAAAAAAAAAAACTTCCTCGTAGAAACATACAAGAAAAAAAAAAGGAAGGAAAAAGCGCCCTGCACAACAGAGGCGAAGCGAACCTTGCTCGACAGGTAGAGGATGGGTGAAGTACTGCTGATACAGGCTTGCTACGCCAGGGCGCTTTTCAGCCCTTTTGTTTAGTACTGCAGTCCTGTTTGTAGGGGGAGAAAACTACTTGTACTTCGAGCGGTTTGTCCCGAACACGAGACCCTCTGCAATCCTAAAAGGGTCAAGACACGTCTCACCAGCACATTGTTTTGGCTGAAACGGTTTATGATTGGCGGCGGGGGGGGGGGGGTGGTGGGGGGGGGGGGGGGTGGTTCCATAGCTGAGTAGCTCTACCAAATATGAATCGTTCTTTTCACTATATATATGTATTCGTCACATATGCTCGTGCACCTTGCCCGTCCACGATGGGCTGTTTGTTCTTCGGGCGAAAGCGTGCGTGCATCGCTTACTTCGAACTGCGAGGGTTTCCGGTGAGGTTTGTTTCGGAGCTCCTCGAGCAAAGAACCTTGGAAACTTTCGGGAGTGCCACCCTAAACCGTAGCACATGCATCTTCCAGTATACTCTTGGGACCAGTATACTGTTGGGACTCAGCGTACCAGCATGGTTTTTCACTGACGCCACATCTCAAGAACTCAGGAGGGAAAAGCGACGCGTGTTTCGGCTTTGCCTCATGGGGGTGCAGCGCCTAGTTCTTCAATTGGGGGCTCCTTTCCTCACTTTTCAGGGGGAGAGATCTGTATGTACCTCTCGCCCAAAGCAGACTGATTTTTTTGTCTGAACAAAAAAATAAAACCCGACGAACAATCTTCAAGCCTATTACGGGAGAACCATAGCAAATCAGGACCCATCATACTCACGAAAGCCTATGTATTCCGGTATTTTTAGTAAGCATATTCGGTCTTGATTACTATGTTCCCCGTAAAATTGTATATCCCATCGACGGTGGGTTAAGGAACCAATGTTTATGGTCAGTCAGAAACGCTTTCGGCTAAAAAACCAATGCGACTCTATATAGCAGCGCGCCTCCGAGTTTTTTTTTTTTTTCTAGTTTGTTGTTGTTTTTCCCAAATGTCTCTGGAGTCGCTACGTACCTACGTGTATTTTACACGCGTTTTTGTCTGATACCGTACAGAAGAGCGCGGGGCTCATGCGCTCACACAGGGGGTGCGGTCGTTTTTTCATCTCAACGCTCCATTTTGTTTTTTAGAACTGGGGGAAGAAGGTTTTGCCGGCATTTTACCGAACCACGGTTTTTTTTTTTGTCTTCGGGAAAAAAAATGTCCGAAAAGAGAGAGAGAGAGAGAGAGAGAGAGAGAGAGAGAGAAAGAGAGAGAGAGAGAGAGAGAGAGAGAGAGAGAGAGAGCCTCTCGAAAAATAAGTCTATGTTCGACCTGTAGCACACAAACCCTTTGCACTGCTGTCGAGCCTGGAAAACGATGGCACCTCTCTGTGCGAATGGAACTCAACGGTTCGTTACGGTGATTTCACACGAAACGTTCGTCATATTATGCCGAATAACGCATCCATCCATCCCAGATGTGGGCTTGTGTGTCGGGGTTGTGAGGCGTTCCCACCTCCAACAGATCAGATAGATCATCGATTCCCACAGTTCACGATCTAGATCTTTCAAGGCAGACATAGATCTATTTACGGGGGACCATAGTAAATAGGACCAAATATTGCTAGAAAAAATAGGTAAATACATACCTGGTAGGTTTTTGTGTGTACCTAGGTCCTATTTACTATGGTCCCCCCCGTAATATCTATTTCCGATCTTGTATGATTTAGCTCACGGTTCGGACTGGCACAACCCGCGTGATCTGCAGCAAGTGGCGCATGTTTCCTCGGTGAGATCTGCGCTAAGTACCGCTCTGTCCCGATATATGAGTACCGTTTTATTCGATTTTAATGTGGAATAGGTCACTATATTTAGGTACAGAGTGGTAGGTATGCAGGTCCCGCATAACCTCTCACAGAAGCAGGCAGGTGAGGAACTGCAGCACATACAGTAGATGATCTACACACACAACACTGCAAAAAAAAGGAGTCGCTCTGGCACGCGCGGGCAAACGTTCCAACCCGTGAGACTCCGCTGCTGGCCGCTCACGCTGCTGCTCGTAGACCGTTGATGACGACGCCACTATTTATCATTGGGTTTGGTCGATATCTCGGGGGGGTGGGGGGGGGGGGGGGGGGGGGGGGGGGGGGGGGGGGGGGCAAAGTTAGGACTACAGACCCGCTGTCAAACCGGTGTTTTTTTTCCTGTCAAAGCGATATTTTTTTTTGCCTTGGTGAGGTGTAGAGCTCCTCGAGAAGGGAGTCAGCCCCCCCCCGGGAACGTCACGCAGGTGTTACCCGCTCTACCGTAAGCGCGCGTGAATCATAGCTAGGCGCGCTTCCCGGCGCCCGTTTAAATTATTTTGGACTGGTGTCCCGTCTTGGGGGCACCCACTCAAACCTTTTAGGACAGCCGTCCGGTTCGGGGCACCCGCTGAACCCGTTTAGGACTGCAGTCCCCTTTTGGGGACAAACTACTTGGGATTTGACTGTTTTGTCCCCACAAACAGAACCGCGGTCCAAACCTTGACCCCTCCGAGATATCGACCGTCTGCGAGCCCCGTGAGCGCCCAGCAGCGGTAACCACGGGTAGGAAAGTGTTGCACCCGCGTGCTAGAGCAACTTCTTTTTTTGCGGTGTGTCTCGGCGGGCGGCAATCGGCATCCTCCTTCAATTCACTGCGGTGGTCGTTGCGGTGGTCGTCACTCTAATTACCGTCAGTTTCCCCCAAGAGGAAAGATGGAAGAACAAAAAAAACACACACAAAACACACACACATTTTCTATGTTCAATCGTCCGAAGATATTATGGCGTTTCGCTGAGGTGTATGACGTCGATGCGTGGAATCATCGGCGATAATTACATCATCTGCGCCCGGGGGGGGGGGGGGGGGGGGGGGGGGGGGGGGGGGGGGGGGGGGGGGGGGGGGGGGGGGGGGGGGGAAAGAAACGATTATTGTGTGGTTCGTGATTATTGTATCGTTCGCCTGCAGCTGCTGCTGCTGTTCGTTAGGGATATTTATAGTTTACCAACTTATAGTCCTACATGGTCAGCATCATCTCATAAGGGCAGGGCTGTTCCTCCCGCTACAAGATGCGGGCCCATGAGTAAGGAACGGCCTAGCGAGAGACTGAGCCACCTCTTTTTTCAGGACACTAAGATAATTAGCGGTGGACGGCAGCGCATACGCGGAATACTCCCAGTTAGGTCGAAATAAAAACCAAACCGCTCAGCCTATGCACAAGACTCGAGTGAACACGAATTTCGTAGGCGTTGTTTTTGACGATTATACGAAGTACACAGTTGGGGGGGTGGCTTGCTTGTTTGATTACTATGTTCGGATTTCGGGACAAGATAACGCCACTCCACTCCCCTCCCTCCGGTTCTAGTGGGGGGTGCATGTGTTCCAGCGCCGTGCACCAGAATAGTAATTTATGAGTTGAGATTCGTACGTAGTGTGAGATGATTTCATTCCTGTTTGTTTTTCAGGACATTCACTAGAGTTTCCCTCTAAAGCACACTGAATGGCGGGTAGTATGCCCAAAGTCGGCGTGTCGCAACAAAAAAGTAAAAACAGCGGTTGCTGTGAAGTGATGTCCGAGGTAGGGTAAGGGTAAGGGACGCAGGTGTTTCTGGCAGCTGGGAAGCAGTGCTTCGCTTCTTCTGATTTGGATCTTCTATTGATGGCGAGAGCTGAGGAGGTGCTCTGGTAGAAAAGTGAGAGGTAGGGGGGAGGGACTCGACGCCCAGATATACTCGTCCCACCCCACGCCACAAACTCTCCTAAATTCCTCTTATCTGATGTACTCCTACAGAACTTTCGTATGGCTGCCGATCGTTCTTCTGCTACTATAAGAACTTCTCACTTCATGGTCCTATCTGCGCTAAGGAACACTACTCTCGTCTAACGGGTTATCCGCCCTAGGGAACATTCCTAAAAAAAACGTTACTCTCGACTAACGGAATATCCGCCGGGTTATCCATTCTTTGGATTATTCTCGTGTTCCTGATACTTCAAACCTGCAGCCTGTATTATCTATATATCTCTATAGCCCATGAGTACTTCACTCATATCACATTAGCCCACCCTGAATAGTCGTATATGCAGACCACAATAGGATCGGAGGGTGATCACAAAGTTCATCCCAAACGGCCGGGAAAAAGTGGTCGAAGATGCGGCTATTCGAAACAAAAGAAATGAGGCTATAGATTCCCCCACACCTCGTCATAAGACCCAAACACTACGAAGAGGGGGGTGTTCGCTGAGAACAACCGCTACCGACGACGCATGATGTGAAGTGGTGACCGAGGTAGGGTAAGGGTAAGGGACGCAGGTATTTCTGGCAGCTGGGAAGCAGTGCTTCCCTTCTTCTGATTTAGATCTTCTTATTGATGGCGAGAGCTGAGGAGGTGCTCTGGTAGAGAAGTGAGAGGTAGGGGGGAGGGACTCGACGCCCACATATACTCGTCCCACCCCGCGCCACAAACTCTCCTAAATTCCTCTTATCTGATGCACTCCTACAGAACTTTCCTATGGCTACCGATCGTTCTTCAGCTAATATAAGAACTTCTCACTCCAAGGTCCTATCTGCGCTAAGGAACATTACTCTCGTCTAACGGGTTATCCGCCCTAGGGAACATTCCCAAAAGAGCGTTACTCTCGACTAACGGAATATCCGCCGGGTTAATCCAATTCTTTGGATTATTCTCCTGATACTTCTAAACTGCAGCCTTTATTATCTACTGTATATATAGCCCATGAGTACTTCACTCATATCACATTGCTCAGAGTTACGCCGTAGGGATTGTCATGGTTGAGCGGGCCCGTGCTGTAGCGGGAAACGGCCAAGGTCCTTTTGTCTTCGGTCGCTCAGAGAGAACCGCTCGACCGAGTGCGTGCCCTATCATTTCGCAGTCTTGAGCGGTGTTTTATAATTTTCTTTCTCTTCTCGAATAATGAATCGCCATGGGATTGAACTGTTGCGCTACGTATACGTGGCGCCAAAGGAAACATTTTCAAAAGTCCAATCTTGTGTGAGCAACTCATTTGTCCGAGTGGTCTACATCCTCCGCACCAACGAACATGAAGGTAGCTCCGCTACCGTGCACCAAACAGTATTTTTATTCAGAGTAGGTGTTTTTTCCTTGGCGGGCCCGCGCTTTACCACTCTGGACGGCAATATAATGACATCTTTGTGTTAATACATTTTATGTGCAAACGCTACCCATATTTCCGTCCGGAGTGGATGGGGGAGGGAAAAAAAAAAAACATTCATACATACATGCTCCGCACCAAACGTCGGACCGACCGTACGCTGCCGGGAAAAAAAAAAAAAACAAACAGATCAGCCTGGGTTCATTGGCGGAAGCGACTGCATGGAGGACGCGCCTCCTCTTAGCCTCGTCTGGGGACACATCTGCAAAGTGAGAGAGCGCAGAGTAAACTGTGGTGTGAGTGAGCGGAGAAAGGAAAAAAACACGGAAAAAATTACCGCCCCCCGGTTTTTTTTTTTTTTTGCCGGTGCGGTGCTTAGCAAATCCTGTGTATTCGCCCCATGGTTGCCGTGTATATGTCATACTTATCGCGACGGTAACCTCTGTACAGCGAGCGGTTCACTCCGGGTTTATTTTTTTGCACTATTGTGTTTTCCCTCTATTTTTTCCTATCCACCCCGCCCTGCTTGCCCTCTCGCCACCTATACCCCTCCACCCTTCAAACACCGTAGAGACATGCAACGAGAACCTATATAATTTTGTCCGGCTGGCGGCTGAAGAAATCTCCGTCGAACACGACATACCCACGCCTTCTAGACCTCCCCCCCCCCCCGCCCCTCCTCCCCCGCCCCCATTTCCCTCCCTCTCCTTCCCCTTCCCCCCTTTTTTCCCTCCTCCTCCCACCCTTTCCCTCCTCCTTCTTCTCTCCCCCCCTCCGTTAACTTTCTGTTCCATTTCGCATCAGACTCAAGACTGCCCCAGGGCGGACGGGACGAAGAGCAGCAGTCACCCCTCCCTGACGTTTAGAGAGCCACCTTCTCGGCTTTTGCCCTGGCGTGTCGAGTCCAGTTCGCCTCTAGCCACGGAGGCGGCGGCGGCGGCGGCGGGGTCTTACCGTTTTCTTTTATTGGCGTGCTTTCGTGCCCCTCTGTGCGTGAATAGAAAAGGGCCGCTTGGTCTGCATATTTATCTACACACGGTCGATTTCCGTCCAGATTGGTATACGTTTTGACGGTTGGGGTACATAACAGCCCCGTTTGTGGGGTTCGTGCGGCAAATCCTGCAATATCTTTTTTTTCTGTTGTTGGTTGCTGTTTCCTTGCTTTTTTTTTACATGCCTTGAGGTATTCAGTAATTAGTGCAGCGCTGGTGGTTTTCGTGAGACTCAGTTCACGTGGGGGGTTCTACAGTAGTATATACGAGGTATACAGTATATATACTGGAACAGTATACGCACCGCACGCGACCTCTTGAAACGTAGTTAGTAGTAAGCCGCATTGCGTCAGAGTACACCTGTCTGTGTGACGTCGGCAGTCGGTACTTGTATACACATACGTATATTGCGCGAAGGTCTGGCGCAAAACGTTGAAGCCGGCAAGGTACGGCAAAACGAGAAAGAAAGGAAGGCCTAGCCTTAAAGGGCAGGAACAAATGGTCAATGAAAGCCACCGCCACCACCATGTCACCCATTTCATGACATTGGGGCACCACCAGGTACGTATCTATAGCTACTCGGTTACAATCGGCGATCCGTCAATGGGAGATGTGTTAACGTAGGCGGAAACTTTAAGGCGCGTTTAGAAGAAAAACTGAAGAGCAAACGGTCCATACATTTCCGTCTAAAGTGTTACCATTCTGGAAAATAGAAGGACCGCTTGGTTTTCATACTAAGGTCTGATTGGTTCTTATATTTCGGACCAACGTGGTAGTACGTGTGTTTTTTTTCATCATCGGCGCGGTTAACGGGTTGAGATGGTCACTTCTGACCCCGCTAAAGGAACACCATACATGCAATTGATGCGCTGCTGCTACTGCTGCTATTACTGCTGGCGTAGCCGAGGTTAAGAACGGTGTGTGTTGGTGTGTGGGCTGTCGGTGGTGGTGATGGTACTGTTTTGCCCGTATTTGTACCATTGCTGTAGTACGGAAAATAAGTCAAGGTGGAATGAAAGCCGTTGCCGTTAGATTTTTTTTTCTTCTGGGCACTTCTTTCCCCGTGTAATCTCGAAGGAAGAAGAGAGGGGACGCCAGCAGGGCGAACCCCTCTTCGGAAAAAGCCTCTTGTTGTACTGGGAGGCAGCGGTTAAAGCCCACTCCGTGGTCGACACCGCAGCTCGACAACAGCACGACAAAGTAGAAAGAGGCTAGGGAAAACAGAGTTATGTCAGAGGCAGCCATGGCTTATTCGAGCTCCAGGTGGCCCAAGGTTTTTGGCTGTCCCTGCGATGGGTGCCGACGGCCGACAACCAGTCGGCCGACGCTATCACTAGACCAGAACTGGCCGAGATCATCCGTCTTCGGCCAGTGGCGTTCGAACGGTTGCAATCGTTCTTTGGGGAATTCACCGTCGACCTCATGGCATCGTCCGAAAACGCCCAGGCGGGTTCCGCCACGAGGACGGGTGAAAAGAGGAGGTTGCCGTTTTTCTCGCGGTACCACTGTGAGGGGTCGGCGGGGGTCGACGTCTTCCGTCAAAACGTAGCAGCGACGCCGGGGAGGATCACAAGGGCGTTCGGCTACTGCTTCCCGCCTCCCGTCATGGTGGGACACGTGATCCAGCACCTGGCCGAGTGTAAAGCACACGCCGTGATCGTCCACCCAGACGTGCGCGCGTACTGGTTCCCACAGGTCAGCCGCGCGACCGTACGGGCACTCGTACCTCCACCGACAGGCAGTTTCGGCTACCCCCATCACCAGGACGGAGTGCGCGATTACGTGTACGCGCGGCACGGAATGCGCGCAGTCGAGGTAGACTTCCGAAACGGGTGACGTAAGTTGACAGGACAACCCCCCCCCCCCCCCCCCCCCCCCCCCCCCCCCCCCCCCCCCCCCCCCCCCCCCCCCCCCCCCCCCCCCCCCCCCCCCCCCGCCCCGCCCCCTTTCCCCTCCGCCTCGCGGGTGCTGCACGGTCACCCCAGCGGTACGAGGACGGAGCCGTGGGAAAGCTCCCATATGGGGCCACTCGGGCGGCCGACTTCATCCCGCGCGTGCTCTGCCCGCAGTGTCAGGGAATTAATTTAGGATCGTACACGTACTGTCAGTCATGCAAACACCCCGCGTACCGAGGCCCCCCGGTACCTCGAACCGACGAGGCGCCAGTCGAAATTGTAGATGAAAAACTCGAGAATCGGATAAGGGAAGTGCTGGCGGCGTTGGCAGGGAAGGCCGGCCAGCAGCGGAAATGTCGAGTAGCCGACGAATTCGATGCGTTCCTACGCACGAGGACGAATAACGGGGAGGGAGTGGCAGACAGCAACCGACGTAGACGTCTTCGAGTGGTCATGTTGGTTGGATTCACACGGGAATGGCACTAGGTGGGTGCACGACGGGACATGCCTGGGGGTGGGGCTGGACGACAGCTCTCAGTGCATGAGCAATGGAAGGTGTAGGAAGCGGTACGCGGCAGCGTCCCTAGATAAAGGGAAAGTCTCGAAGCTGAAATGGGCCATGATAGAGCAGCTGGGCAAGCACAGCGACTGGGACCCCCCCGTCGAGCAACGAGGGAACCCCGTAGCGAGCCCGCTAGTACGGGGATACTTGGCCAACGCGCAAGAAGAACAGCGGCGAGGGGGGGTGTCGGTGAAGCAAGCACCCCCATTGGTGGCGAGTCAGCTGCAAAAGCTGGTCGGCGACATGCGCCGTCGCGTGCCTGCCCTGCCAACGGCGGCAGAACGATTCGCGATGGTACGGGACGTGGCGATTTTCTGCGTCGCTTTCCACACGATGAAGCGTGGCTTCGAATTGTCTGTAGCACTGGCGTCCCAGGTGTTGCAGATGCCTAGAGGCGAGGGGTTCATTTTCAATTTCTTATTCGGTAAAACGCTGAGGGAGTCGTCCCAAGCGGTAGTGGTGCGAAGGAACGTGGAATGCCGCGAAATCTGTGCCGTGGCGGCCATGATCGAATACCGGCAGGCGGCGGAGTCCATGCAGTGGGCACTCGCGGAGGACTCGGGGTTCCTTTTCCCGAGCGTCCTCGAGAGCGGAGACAAGGGGAAGATGGCGCTAACACCGGCGCAGATGACCTCGAACCTCCAGGTCCACTTGAGAGCGGCGGGTATGGAGCACAAGCGGTACTCGCTGCACTCTTTTCGGGTAGGGGGGGCGGCGAGTCACCACATGGATGGGACGGCCATGGACGTCCTCATGGAATACGTTGGATGGAGGTCCGCGGCCGTAGCCAGCAGATACGTAGGGATGACAGCATCCGCGTCGGCGTCGAACGGAGCGAAACTTTGGCGAGACACGGCCTTCATCCAGGCAGACGCTTTACCACTGTCGGAGGGGTTCGGGAAATCATACGCGGCATTCCCACGGGACAGCCGGCGGTCGCAGAACCCAGGGAAAGACCAGGCTAGAAGTTTGGGAATGATGATAAAGGAAAGGTACCCGCACGAGAAAGGATAAGAGTTGATCGAGCGGCGACACTGAGATAAGAAAAAAAAAAAAAAAGGAAACAAGTATGGGTGTGATCTCATGCTGCAGCAGAGAGGCCTCATTGATCCCAAACTATATACGAAATAACCTACGACGTTATGTTACAACAGTAATCTCGAAGGAAGAAGAGAGGGGACGCCAGCAGGGCGAACCCCTCTTCGGAAAAAGCCTCTTGTTATACTGGGAGGCAGTGGTTAAAGCCCACTCCGTGGTCGACACCGCAGCTCGACAACAGCACGACAAAGTAGAAAGAGGTTAGGGAAAACAGACCATCCCGCCCGCCCGTCGTTGGTAGCGAGGTGTACCGTCGACAACGACATCAGTTGTTTTAGTGTGTATTTTACCGGGGTAGCTACTCTCTGCGACGATGTGCCGCGTTGATTGCCAGAGAATCAACGCGGGGGTAGTAACCCCGGGTGAGAGTCTCCGGCTGATCGCAGCAGAAGGCCCCATTGATCCCAAACTATATACGAATTAACCTACGACGCTATGTTACAACAGTAATTCGGGATGCCGGGCTGCGCAGCACACGAGAGCAGGGCGGGCATTTTGCCCTCCGACATTTTGTTTTCGGGAAGCGTTGCACGGACTATCCCGAGTTGGCTGTGAAACGGGGTGTGCACTGCTTTGGGGCACCTCTGGGCCCGTGTGCTGTTGCTGCGCAACCACCGTACGGGATGGTTCCGTTTCCTTGCCCGTTTGTACGGGTGTTTCTCTTTCAGCGCCTTGTTAATCAACCTCGAGACAGGTCATGATCTACTTCAACAGTAGGTCATCTAGGGATCCTAACCTGCCGTCACGAGGTACACTGCTGTGCAGGATCCGTACCGTATGGATCCAACGCAAGTCCCACACTACCCGGGAGAGATGACTCTCCCGGGTGGCTATCTCCACCGCACCTGCTCCTCTCGGGGGTCAGGTCGGGTCAACGTGCCCAACTGGGCTAAATTGACACACGACACGAAATTGGAACGTGGAAGTGTGGTGAGCTTAAGCTTTATTTTTACCAATCCGCCGGAGGATAAAAAAAAAAAAAAAAAGAAAAAAAGTATGGATCCAACCCAGCAAGCGCGTCCAAGATCGTGCGGAGGTCATACATGCGGCTTCCACCTGGCAACATGAGTCTATAGATCGTTGCAGAACACAGAAATACATCTGCCTCGGACATATCTAGACGATCAATCAAGTGATGGGAATCGATCATCCGCCCGAGATGTGCACTAAGATTACCATGTCTTCTCCCGTCTCATAGAAAAGGCGGGGACCCGAAGTTGTGACCACGAGCTACGTAGACTACAAGAGCGAAAAGCCAAATTTGTCGGCGGGAAAAAAAAAACAGACCTGGAACAGGTACCAAAAGCGTCCTGCTGACGCCAGTGTTAAGTGTAAGGCGGTATGGGCCTAGGGACTTACTACTGCTAGCAGGTTGATGCCTTTGGCTCTGTTCTGGTAACTCACACGAGGTGCTCAACGATATTATAAGCTCTTGCACAAGTTGCTGTTTGCCTCGCCAGATGTCTTCTGAACGAAGGGGCGAGACGCTCATCAGATAAGCAGGCGACAACGCCTGCCAGGTATGATGAGGGGACGATTGCTACAAACCGTAACGCTGCAACAGGGGAGAGGGGATACCGTAACAGATTCAGGAAGACTAGTCAATGTCAGAGAAGATCGCCATAGTCTTCGTACTCGTCAGAGGGCTCTTCACATGGGTCATAAACCCAACCAGCGCATCGGGTCAGGAACGTTTCGGAATATCAACGGTCGGGTTGGGTTAGATTGGGTCGGGTCGGGTCTGCGGCTCATTTGGAATGTTTCATCGCTCTCCCCTCCCTCCGCATCCTCACCACTGCCACGCACGCCATACGATATAGGAGCAGGCGTTCTGCTCGAGCAACGCCGTATGCACTCCGCGACAGGAAAAACAAAAAAAAAACAAAAAAACAAAAACACATGCGCCCCGTCCTACCTATACCTGCCTGCCTTTATTTGCCTGCCTGGCAGTGCGCACAACAAAATTTTCATACTCGGACAGAATCTGATGACGATCTAATGTACAGGAGTGGATCATCCATTAACAGGTCATCTACGTCGCACGTCCTGTATTTTTGCCATTTCTTTCATATGTTGCACTAGGCAACAGCCGAATCATACAAATCATACAGGTAATAATACAGATCACACAGGTCCCACCTGGCGAACATGATCGTAGATCGTGCAGACCTGGCAAAAAACAAAACAGGGATCTATTTGTTCGCAAGAAAAAAAAAAGCATCTACCGGTACATCATGAAAAATGGGGGATCTGATCCGTCCAACGTCAGCGATGATTAAGTGTTTCCCACCTTGACCCTCTTTGGAGCTTCAGAGAGGAAAACTGCCGATAAAAGAAACGTCCATTGCATACAGCAAATATCGATGCGGGATAGAGGGACGATACCACTTGGATGTCCCAGTTACAGTGCAACCAGCGGTACGGCACGGGCTCGACAACATCCCATCCGCAATATTGGGGCGCTCCCGTAGCTCATGGACGGTTATTTGTTAGTACCGCAGTCCCGTTTTGGGGACGAATCATAGCTAGAAAACCAGCGTACCGTTTTCTTTTTTTTTTTGGGAGGGGGTGGCGGTCGGTCACAGCCTGTGCTTGAGTTGGATCATTTTGCGCGGGGTGGAGAACGTTTATTCCGCACAAAGGAGACTCATCGTATCACGTGGTAGTGTTTACGGTGAGACACCCAAGAGGCAGCTACATAGTACTCCTAATGCTGCCTCTGGAAGTGGCCACACCGGAAAATAAATGAACTCATTGAAGCTGTCATCCATATGCAAGTCCGCCTCGCAAGCGGTTCTTAGTAGGTTGCAGCCCACCCTTGATGCGACTCGCCAGACACCTCAAGGCGCTTCGCACTTGGTGCAAGCACTGTCTGCCTGGTCGGTGAAAACCCGACATACTCCGCCCCGGCATTATTGGGATGCGAGGGTCTACGGCTATACGACCACGGTCACACATGATATCGAGTACACCCCTCCCCCCCCCCACGCCCTACGGATCTCTATAAAACTATCGTACAAGCTTCCGATCTCTACCAAAATAAAATGCTAGGAATATTCCGAACCCGTATTTATAGGCTACTACTGCTGCTGTAGCAACGAACACCATGTCAGGTACGCACCACACAATGTTCCGACTATCTAAAACACCAAACCGCACCGAAACGGCTAAGGTTCTTGAAAACTCGATATCTCGACAGATATCAGCTACTGCTGTATGTAAGACTTGCAATCGAACAAAATGTCCTCGCAAGTCACCGCTTGTATACGAAGGCTACGTGCGTAAAGTTTCTTGGAGAATCCAGGGCCGTTTACGGGTCGAGTAGGGAAAAAACTCGCGGGTCAGGTCGGATCGGATCGGGCAAAAGGGGGATCCGACCCGACCTGACCCGTGAGAGCTTGAAAACCTCTTGACCCAACCCGACCCGTGATACTTCGATAACTATCTGGCCCGACCCGATCCGACCCGACCCGATCCGATCCGATCCGTGATACTTTAAAACCTCCTGACCCGACTCGCGGGTCGGGTCATGACTCATGAAAAGCCCTGGAACCCCAAGAAAAATCAGTATGTCGATACTAACTGCTACATCAGTTAGAGTTTCACTCATTTTTTTCGGGGGTGATCGTCGCTTGACGAAGGAACCTTGATACCTTAAGGCGTACCCAAAACCGTTTTTTTTAACACGGACAAAAAAAGACAGATCAATCAACTCGACGAACCATCCCGTACGTTAAGTTAGCCTACATAACACTAGTAGATATGTTATATCACAGAAAATATGGTTAAAAACACTAACGGTATACCAATTCGACGAGATTAGGTACTGGGTTATTAGTAGTTCCTCGGTTGGAAAGGAATTGGCCAAAATCGGTCGATGAAGACATGCCCTATCGGCTATAAGGCGCAGGCCCTGCAAGGCATGAGCCATCGTAGCGCGCGTGCGTCACCGACTACTAGGGCTTGTAATCGAAGAGAATTCCCTCGATCACCGCTTCTGTCCACTCCGAGCCGTAAAAGCGCGTGCGTGAGCATTCCCCGGGCTGGGTCGTTTACCCGCCTTACAAGGGAGAAGAGCGGATGAGGCAGTGGAGGAGAGAGGGGGGGGGGGGACGGGGGGCAAGGTGGTTTTCTTTTAGAATTGTACACGCGTCGGGGGGGGGGGTGGGGGGGATGGGGCATCATCTACAGCAGATCCTCTGTAACCTAACTTGCCGCTCGCCATGGGAAGCTGCGCAGGATCTGTGTAAGTACAGATCTGACCCAGGAAACATGTCCTACAGATCATGCAGACGGTACGGCTCCCACGCAGCAACATGAGCTAGATCATCCAGATCACACTGATCAGGAATGATTTATCCGAGGCGTGGAATGGTCTCCTCAGTCGCTCAAAAAAGGGGGGCGCGATGCCGCCCCTGACCGTTTTGGCAGAGCGGTGACTCAGAAGATGGGGCCCGGCGGGCGGGGGGGGGGGGCAAAGGCGAGCGAGAACGTGAGCGGTGATGCCCCTACGAAGAAGGAGGCAATGGACCCTCCTAGGACTCGAGAGGGGGGGGGAATACCGACGATAAAAAAAGTGGCGGTCACAGCAGCGAACGGGGGATGATGCAACTCCTGGGTGTCTCGAGTTAAAAATGGCTGAAAGCGAGGAGTCGTCTATACGGCACGGCTAACAACACGGTCCTACCGACCGCGATGGTGCTGTGTCCCTCAAACTTTGCTCATGAGTGGACGGCCGATAGCACCAAAGTTGCGATTTGTTTCGGTCCCCAAAGGGGTTTATGCAACGAGTTTGCCGCGGCAAAATAAAAGGGGTGACGGAACCCCCCGCTGCGTACACAAACACAGTCAACGACCCTCATGTGTAAGAGATATACCGGTCGAGCGAAGGCTGGACAACTCTCATACAGACGCGGCAATAAGTCGCCGCCTCCCGGGCTTCTTGCGGAGGAGGCGTGCGTTCACTTGTCGCTCACCGATAGTTGCAGTAGTCCGCCTGCCCCGCCGAGATCTCGGCTAGCGATCCATCCCCCTCCACCGGCACCGCCTCCTTGACGAGGCTGAGGTACTCCCTGAGGTAGTCCATCATCGCGTCAAGCGCTCTCTGTTCGATAGCCTGCGACGGGATGGCGGGTGCCGTG